>JAFMSR010000002.1:47035-239535 GCA_022818135.1 Saxidomus purpurata | reverse complement strand
TATTCTAACCTAACTGGCATCTCAGTTTACCCTACCCCTGTGTTGTGACAAAGAAATAGGTAATCATTTGTATAACAGTCTAATGTTTCTACCAGGTTTAAAGTTGTAACAGACAATGGACAAACCTCTGACCACAGGTACTGGTAGTATGCTGCAGCATGTGAGCGTCCAATCCACAGTGTGGGGTCCGAGCACCAGACCCAGTCCTCGGGGTGAAGGTCTATTGGCATAAATATTTTATACATCTCCTTCTGTACATCCTTCCAGTAAGTCTCATGGCTGAAAGATTGTGTGAATATAAATATAGCAGAAAGGATGGAACTGTGTATGTGAGATTGACTTGAATCTCATCAAACTATTAGTATATTTAACTGCAAATGAATGAGTGATATGAATGCTGAGCCGTGTTTAGGTCCATTCCCGAGGCTACACAATCCCATAAGGTGATTATTGATAACAATCACCTTCTAAACCAGCTCAGTGTGTCTTCCATTTTTTATATAAATTTGAATTGATGAAAATAATTTAAACTCAATTTTGATATATGGCGATGGTTTGTAAAACTTGCCTCCAATATACCCAATATGAAAATTCTACTTTTACAAAGTGTATATATTACATAGCCTATGATAGGACAAACCTACCCTAAATGTCACTCAATGACAATTGCACTCTTTTTAAGTATATTTACAACCTAAACAAAATGCAGCACTACAATGAATTCACCCTGTGAGTATAATTCATGACAAACTTACCCCAAATGACACTCAATATCAAAGGCACTCTTGTACAGTTCATGACAAATATCAAAACCTTTCATATACTGTTGACCTGCAAATAGATTTAAACATCTAAAGACTCCTGACATGACTCTTTCTAGAATACTAAAACATGTTCAACAGTTCTCACATCTCAACTGTAGTACTGTTATCAATCATATGTTGCTACAAATGGAAAACTGAGTTAACATAGAAAATGACAGAAGGCTATCAAGTACCTATAGACAACACCAAGAATATGTATGACCACTGTTATCTGCATGTGATGTTGACAGTCAAAGAAAAGAGTTTAGGGGTACATGTGTGTTGCCCACTACATGAAATAGAAGTCAATAACATTTAACAAGGGATTTAAACATGTCCTTCAAAGGGAGGTAATTACTAAAGAACTTCAAAAGATGCAGTGAGGTGCATCTATAAAGTTTAGTCTGAAGCTTTTTTAAAAGGTAGGAAATGAATATCATTGCAAAATGCATCTGCAAATGTTTTAAACCATACACTAGTAGGTATTTGGCAACCTGTAAAAATAAAGACCTGTACTCACTCTGTAGAAGTCTGTCAATTTCTGCGTCAGTCAGTTTTTCCCCTGACTGATAATGCTCACTCATGTCTTTGATCACTTGTGGCTGCTGAGCAAACGTTTGCATCACAAAGCTACACACATGTAATGCATCCCATTCTATATTCTTCTGACCTGATACCTCGCTGTACATTGTTGTTGTCAACATGTGTTGCAAAGCACTACCAAACTGTAAACAGATATATAGCACAATTAACTCCTACCCAGCTGGTGGCAAGTGATTCTGTGACATTCATTACGAATATTCTGCCTTTGTGAACAACATTGATCATGATAGTCAGTCGATTATGATCTGTACTGTTTACTTTTCTGTCATTACATTTTCACTGAACACCCCTGTGAACAATAAATGGGAGTTTACTTTTCTGTCATTACATCTTCACTATGAACAATTAATGGGAGTTTACTTTTCTGTCATTACATCTTCACTATGAACAATTAATGGAAGTTTACTTTTCTGTCATTACATCTTCACTATGAACAATTAATGGAAGTTTACTTTTCTGTCATTACATCTTCACTCTGAACAATTAATGGGAGTTTACTTCTCTGTCATTACATCTTCACTGTGAACAATTAATGGAAGTTTAGTTTTCTGTCATTACATCTTCACTGTGAACAATTAATGGGAGTTTACTTTTCTGTCATTACATCTTCACTGTGAACAATTAATGGGAGTTTACTTTTCTGTCATTACATATTCACTGTGAACAATTAATGGGAGTTTACTTTTCTGTCATTACATCTTCACTGTGAACAATTAATGGGAGTTTACTTTTCTGTCATTACATCTTCACTATGAACAATTAATGGAAGTTTACTTTTCTGTCATTACATCTTCACTATGAACAATTGATGGGAGTTTACTTTTGTCATTACATCTTCACTATGAACAATTAATGGGAGTTTACTTTTGTCATTACATCTTCACTATGAACAATTAATGATATTATCCAGATTGAAATACAGACTAGTCCATATTAAAAATTTAGCAGAGCCATACTTAATTATACATTTTGACTGACAGTGAGAATTCAGTAACCAGATACTAACATGAATCTGTTGAAAACTATGCTAAATATGACAGATTTGCTTACCTGGTAAAACATGGTTAAAACATCTCTGTAAGACATCAGTGTAGGAACTCCAGGAAACGTGATTTTATTTAATGTTAGCAGTATGAAAGATATTGGTGTGACACCCATTACACCACTTCCCTCTGGAATGACACAGGTAAGTACAACAATTAGTACACAGTTTTACGAATTATTTAATTATATATTTAAATAATTATTCAAAACCTAATATAACAGACACCTGTTAGTAGTTTAGTTTCGGCAAGTTTGAAAAATTTAGTTTCCATGTGTACCGGTATTATCTGGTGTACTGACAACTTCTATAACATTACAAACTACTGCACACTGGGGTACTGACAAACTTTTATAAAGTAACAAACTACTGCGGATTATAGCCTGTGGAGAGTGATAACAAATTGACTAAACTCACAACAGTTACAATATCCTTTTCTTTCTGTGCATTGGGAGTGTAAATGAAGTACAAGTGCTTTAACATTAAATGATGAATTTGTATCGTATTTGAAAATATAGTGTTGGGCTATAATCATACTGGTATGTATCGCATTGTGTGCTGTCCATATTATCTCTTGTCACACACCTGGTCTGCAAAGTATGTGTAGACCTACATACTATTCTCCAGGCCTACACAAACTTATACAGTCAATGTATAGTTGTCAGTCATATTTCTCTATGGTATACAGTATCAATTCTACAAGGTAGAAGATAAGATAATTGTAGACTAACGTTAGTTTGAGGTCAATGTAACTATAGTTCTGAAAACTTTTGAAAAAGCAATATTGACCTCAGACTTCATCCTCAGTCCATATAGCTTTTTCATAGGTCTGCCAATCTATACATTGACCTTAACATTAGTCTATACTTGTTTAGTCTAGAACTGACCTCGCCCTATTTCAACAGAATTCATTCTCATTTTACTTTCTCTTCTTGCGTACGGATCAAGGTAGAATCTAGATACGTAGCTTCCTGTAAAATACAAAATATGTATGGTATGTTACTGATTTATATTCAATAAATAAATGTAGTGGCATTTGTAATATAAAATCGCAGTAAGCCAGAAATACACTGTGTAAGCATTTTTAAAAAAGTTGCTACATTAATTTTAAAGAATTTTTCTAGTTGTTACAAAAGCTTACTGTGCAAATAAATTTCTGTTCTTGCTACAAAATGTGACATATTCTTGGAACAAAGAATACCAGTATATCTTAATAGAGAAAGGGGCGGCCCCCCCCCCCCACCCAAAAAAACAAAAAAAAAAAGAAATAAAATTTTTTTTTTTTTTTTTTTTTTTTTTTTTTTTTTTTTTTTTTTAAAAAAAAAAAATTTTAAAGGGGGATTTTTTTTTTGGGGGGGGGTGTTTTTGTTTTTTTGTTGGGTTTTATTTTTTTTTTTTTTTTTTTTTTTTTTTTTTTTTTTTTTTTTTTTTTTTTTTTTTTTTTTTTTTTTTTTTTTTTTTTTTTTTTTTTTTTTTTTTTTTTTTTTTTTTTTTTTTTTTTTTTTTTTTTTTTTTTTTTTTTTTTTTTTTTTTTTTTTTTTTTTTTTTTTTTTTTTTTTTTTTTTTTTTTTTTTTTTTTTTTTTTTTTTTTTTTTTTTTTTTTTTTTTTTTTTTTTTTTTTTTTTTTTTTTTTTTTTTTTTTTTTTTTTTTTTTTTTTTTTTTTTTTTTTTTTTTTTTTTTTTTTTTTTTTTTTTTTTTTTTTTTTTTTTTTTTTTTTTTTTTTTTTTTTTTTTTTTTTTTTTTTTTTTTTTTTTTTTTTTTTTTTTTTTTTTTTTTTTTTTTTTTATTTTTTTTTTTTTTTTTTTTTTTTTTTTTTTTTTTTTTTTTTTTTTTTTTTTTTTTGTGTGTTTTTTTTTTTTTTTTTTTTTTGGGGGGGGGTTTTTTTTTTTTTTTTTTTTTTTTTTTTTTTTATTTTTTTTTTAAAAATATTTAAAAAAATTTTTTTTTTTTATTTTTTTGGTTTTTTTTTTTGAATTTTTTTTTTTTTTTTTTTTTTTTTTTTTTTTTTTTTTTTTTTTTTTTTTTTTTTTTTTTTTTTTTTTTTTTTTTTTTTTTTTTTTTTTTTTTTTTTTTTTTTAAAAAAATTTTTTTTTTTTTTTTTTTTTTTTAAAGAAAAGAAAATTTTTTATTTTGGGTTTTTTTAATATTATTTGGGGGGGGGGGCCGACCATTTTTCCTTTTTATAATTTCCCCTCTCCCCCCCTTCAGGGGAGCTAAAAAGCAGGAAAACAGAGTTATAACCATCTACTTTTTTCAGCTACTTTCATTGAAGACATAAAGACTACTCTAATACAGGTGAACCATTCTATCACACACCTCTGGTGACTAAACCAAGGTATACATTTTTAAATAGATTTATCTTTTATCCAATCTAGACAGTATCATCCAATGTTCACAGAGTTGTTTATTAATGACCATCATAGAATATCATCAAATGATTTTAACAGGTGGGCAGTCTACCCAACCATCTTTCCTCGGAAGAACCAGTATTGGACCTCTTTAAGAAACTGCCAACTTTCTCATATAAAGAGACATGGGTGGTAGCGGGGCACGAACCCATGACCCTCAATCTATGAGAGGTTACAGTCATATCAAGTCAGCGACTGTAACCACTCAACCACGGATATGAAGTGAATTTTAGTAGACTGCAATGTGCATATTATTATTAGTCCTATCTGTTAGATTCCTTGTATGAGAAAAGTACATAACATACCATCTGTATTATAAACATCATATACAATAACATCTTTGTGCCATGTGTCTACCTGGTCTGAAGGGACTCTCTGAAATGTGACACAACAAATGCATTGCAAAAGTACAGCATGCATATAAGTTGGAAAGCTATACTGTATGCTGTGAACTAGAAAAGAAACCTTACCATTTTAAATACCTCTTAATAATAATGTTTTTAATGTTGCAAATATCTAATTTTTGCTTTATTCATAAGCTGTAGTAATCGCAAGAATCAGATAAGTGAAACTTTAAAACAAAATGCTCATGGAGTTCAAGCATTAAAAATTTGCTTAAGTTTGATTATATCAAAATTTGATGTACTCAAAAACTGTGGATATATGTTATTTGTTCTCTCTCTCTCTGTTCACATTTGTACATGTATCTGCCATTATACAAATATTTTGTGCCTTATGAGCTCTCTTACACATAACTTCATCTGATTTTGTCTTATAACCTAAAAGCTTACGTCAAAGAACTAAACTTGAAGTAAATTTTGCTTTCACTTGAGCTTGTTTGAACTTGATTGCACTACAAATTCTCCTAACTTGTTTAAATCACTCATGTAACTTGTATCAATGACACTCAAGACACCACCTACAACGGAACAAATACAGAACCAGCAATGTTTTTTACTGTCAACCATTTACAGTTGGATGGACCAAGGCATGTGCAGCATTGTGTCTTGCCAAAGGACATACCACAAAATGTCTCACCAGAATATGAACCGCACTCTTTGGGTATACTAAGCTAAATCAAATAACTGCCTCAACACTGAGGCCTACATAAAGAAATATATCAAGGGCAGAAAACACCTAACTTGCCTCTTACCTCAAATTTAATTTGGAAAAGTTTCTCACATAACTGTAACATTGTATTCAGGACATTGCCCATTGAAAAATACCCTTGTCTGTCAACTTTAGATATTCTGAAAAAATTAAGAAAAGCATGTCTATTATATATCTAGTACTCATAAATACAAAACCATATGTACAATGTATGTGAAAAAAGGACAAATTCTGATGTAACTCTGTGACCAGATTTTTGTTCATGCACTAATGAAAACTGCTTGAAAACTTAATCTTGCAATGTTTCCATGATTCCAATTCTGAATGAAAAGTTTATCTCAAGCTATTTCTCTGTAGTTCTAGTACCCAGATCAACAATAATGGTAGGTGTGTCCAAATGTTTCCCCTTGTGGAAGATTATGTCCAAGTTTGGAAGATGTAATTGTAACAAGAGGGCCATGATGGCCCTATATCGCTCACCTGACTACCATTGGCTATAATACAAGGGCTCATGATTCTAACATAATTCGTAGAGGTCCACTACACAATGCTAAGTAACATTCCAAATAACTATTCTCTGCCTGTCGGCCTTCTTGTTTTTTTTAAATTTTTCCTATATAAGCCAATGTATAATCAAGTCACCTTCCTCTGACCCCTCCCCCCCTCCTGGGCAGGGTCAATTTGGCCTAGGGGTCATGATTTGAACAATCTTGCTAGAGGTCCACTAGCCAATGCTACATGCCAAATATCTAAGCTCTAGGCTTTGTTGTTTCAGAGAAGAAGATTTTTTAAAGTTTTCCCTATATAACCCTATGTAAAACTAAGTGACCCCCGTGCAGGGTCAATTTTGACCCGGGGGACATATTTGAACAATCTTGGTAGAGGTCCACTAGCCAATGCTACATGCCAAATATCTAAGCTCTAGGCCTTGGGGTTTCACAGAAGAAGATTTTTAAAGTTTTTCCTATATAAGCCTATGTAAAACTAAGTGACTCCCCCTACAGGGTCAATTTTGACCCCGGGGTCATAATTTGTACAATCTTGGTAGAAGTCCACTAGACAATGCTACATGTCAAATATCTAAGCTCTAGGCCTTGTGGTTTCAGAGAAGATTTTTTGAGTTTTTTCCTATTTGTTGCCATAGCAACCAGAGTTCTGCATGGAATGGAATTCTTTGAACAACTTTGCTAAAGCTTCATGCGAGGAACATCCCAGCAAAGTTTCATCCACATTGGCCCAGTGGTTTCAGAGGAGATGTCGTTTGAAGGAAATGGTGGACGGACGGACGTACGGAATGCGATCCTCATAGCTCACTCTGGCACTTTGTGCCAGATGAGCTAAAAATAAAGCTCAAGTCTACAGGACTAATTTTGTGTTGTTTGATTATCTAAATTTTGATCTAAACTGAACAAATCTGCATAAAATACCAAGCCTCACAATCACCTTGATACAGGGTTACTTCCCCTGTACATTTATTTATATGCAACTTCTTTTACACTTTTCAGCTTACATTACATAAGAAATTGTTAAGGAAGCCCTTCAAACATACTAACAGCCAAATAAGGAGTTTTTGCCTGTTTTACTAGAGTTATTGCAAGTGTAAGCAATACAATACAATACATCAAAACTACATGTTGGTACATTATTGTTTTACATCATTCTGAAATTAATTAAAATAGACAACTGTCTTACCTGAATTTCTCTTCACCATGCAGTTTTCTGTAAAATGGAATATCCCATTGTTTGAGACTGTCTCGAAAACCTTTTGTTGCTGCAAACTCTTGTAGTTGTTTCATTTCCGATTTGGCTTCTGGTAAGAAATGACTCCTGTACCTAAATCAATAATAAAACAGTTTTATGTCCTTGGCCTCAGTGAGTACAGCAGCTGATTGTTGACAGATGTTACACAGATTTACTCCAGTTATTACCTGTAGGGTCAGCACAGACTAGCCTAGACTGTGGGGGGCAGGAAGTGAGGGGTGTCTCCTGACCTTAGAGAAAATTGTGAATTTCCTTTATAAAATGGTGCAATTTCAAGCATTTTTCAACTACTTTACAGGCTTACATGGGGATATTTTAACTGCAAAGTTCAATTGACTTGGAGACAGACAAATGCCTTTTGTTTTCCTGTCGGAAATATTTCTTTCAACTGCCTAGCATATTTTTGCAGTGATCAGCAGACAGGATCATACTCCAATGGAAGAACTAGATCACCTTTATCAATGGACTGCTTTTTGAGTCTATTTCATTGTCAAAATGGGCAATTATTAGCCATAAAAATATGTCCCACATAATGCTGGAATGACATTGAAATACAATGTATCATACATAATGCCCAATACATGAACCTACATATCTCTGTTTGTCTAAGTTGGTTTTATATCTACATTTGTATTTGTAACCCGTAAAGACATGCGACTAAATCTGCAGATAGCCTCAAAGACTACAGTAAAAGCTATCTTAAACAGCCAACCTGGGTTAGTCCCAAAAACAACCAGAACACAGAACAATTTACCAAATATCTTAAATTGTTGACATGATACTACATTTTTTGTATTGACTTTCTAAGATAGGTGAGTGTTAAATACAGTTGACAGGTAGCAGGTAATCTAGAAACAAGTATTCACACAGTAAATTGGACAACAAATGTCAAGTTATTAAAGCTCACTTACGTATCTAACATCTGAAGTACAGTTTTCACATTTTTTGCCATTTTGGTTTCCATGGACAACTGCGCATAATTTTCATAACCAAGACACTGAGCAATATCCCATCTACAAAAGAACTTAAATATTCAATAATGCACCTAAGTGTACAAGAACATCTTGTCATATCAACATATTTAATCAATACAACCCAGGTTCAACACCTTCAGTTTGACCCTTCTGATGTTTACTGATTCAGCCATTACAACCACTGTAGATCATGATCAGTGGTGTAGCAGGTGCCCGCACACTTTATATAATGGAACCACATACACTCAAAGCACAGTCAACATTTCTTCGTTCCATTTAATCTCTTTTACACTTAGAATAAAACAACTCCTGGCGGTTCACTATAAATTAAAAAAAAGGATTGCTTTATACACTGAAGAAGTTCGTAGTAACATAATACCTTGCAAACAAACTAAAAAGAGATATTGTTCTTAGCAGTTCCTCTCATTGTGCTTGACCATTGTATGAAGTTGTATTGAATTCCAACTTGTAGTTTTTGAAAAATGCTCCAGACAGGGAAAAGTAACAAAGGGCAATAACCCTGTAATTAGTCAAGATAGAGTTATGGTTCCTGTGCACTGCACTCCCTCTCACTGTGCTTGACCATTGTATGAAGTTGTATTGAATTCCAACCAGAAGTTTTCAAGTTATGCTCCGGACAAGGAAAAGTAACAAAGGGTAATAACTCTGTAATGAGTCAAGATGGAGTTATTGTTCCTGTGCACTGCACTTCCTCTAAATGTACTTGACCATTGTATGAGGTTGTACTGAATTCCAACTTGTAGTTTTCAAGTTATGCTTCGGACAAGGAAAACTAACAAAGGGCAATAACTCAGTAAATACTCAAGATAGAGTTATAGTTCTTGTGCACTGCACTTCCTCTGAGTGTGCTTGATCATTGTATGAAGTTGTATTGAATTCCAACTAGTAGTTTTCAAGTTATGCTCCGGACAAGGAAAAGTAACAAAGGGCAATAACTCTGTAATTAGTCAAGATGGAGTTATAGTTCTTGTGCACTGCACTTCCTCTCAATGTGCTTGACCATTGTATGAAGTTGTATTGAATTCAAACTAGTAGTTTTCAAGTTATGCTTCGGACAAGGAAAACTAACAAAGGGCAATAACTCAGTAAATACTCAAGATAGAGTTATAGTTCTTGTACACTGCACTTCCTCAGAGTGTGCTTGATCATTGTATGAAGTTGCATTGAATTCCAACTAGTAGATTTCAAGTTATGCTCGGGACAAGGAAAAGTAACAAAGGGCAATAACTCTGTAATTAGTCAAGATGGAGTTATGGTTCTTGTGCACTGCACTTTGCACTGCACTTCCTCTCAATGTGCTTGACCATTGTATGAAGTTGTATTGAATTCCAACTAGTAGTTTTCAAGTTATGCTCCAGACAAGGAAAAGTAACAAAGGGCAATAACTCTGTAATTAGTCAAGATGGAGTTATAGTTCTTGTGCACTGCACTTCCTCTCAATGTGCTTGACCATTGTATGAAGTTGTATTGAATTTCAACTAGTAGTTTTCAAGTTATGCTCCGGACAAGGAAAATGCAACAGACCGACCGACCGACCGACCGACCAACCACCGGGTGACTCCTATATACCCCCCCAAACTTCGTTTTGGGGGTATAAAGATGCGCTAAACTACAGAATGCAGTGTACCTTGATTCTCTTATATCGTCAGGGAGTTCAAACGTGTGCAGTCGAACATCAGTGGTAATATGTGTTCCTACAGTTTGGTACGCATTCCAAACCTTAAAGCGATAGTCTCGTCTAGGACACAACTCCATAAAGCTGTCATACACATATCCTAGAAGGCTAATCCTCCATGGACCTTTGTCAGGCTGAGTTCTGAAATCAAATGCACATTACATTTGATAAGTTGCTGTATAGTTGCTGGCAGTCAGTTCCATCCATTTTTTCTAAATTTTACGTTTACTTTCTTCTTGTAGCACCAATTGTCCAACATGATGCATTTTATTTCTTATGCATTTGTTACACTCTGCAGAGAATGACTGAAGAACAGATATGTACTTATGATACATTTGACTACTAATAGCTCTGTTACACTTTACAAGAAATGATTGAAGAATAGATACATACCTATCCAGAGCTGTTGAAAGCCTCACATGTAAAGGCAATTGTTTGGCTATATCCCACTGGCCTGGCCCAACATCCAAATAGAACAATGCCTTATGAAAAACTGACTTTTTCCTGCAAATAAAGAATGACTTTAAAATACAAACTTATCCCTACAAAATTTTATGCCTTACAAAATAATGACTTTTCCTAACAAAAGAATCACAGATGTTTTTTTAAATAATTATTTATTGTTTTTCAATCAAAGGGAATGGCATGATGTTATTTCATACCCAACTACAAATACTTATAAAGTAAATAAAGAAAAAGATGCCTATGTGGCAAGGGATAAAAAAAGATGGAGAATTTTATAAGCTGAAATTTTGACATTTGTTTCATCTATTTTACAAATTTTCATTATTAAAGTCAAAAACTCACATTATCCCGGTACAACACAACTTCGACCACTTTAACGCATTTCATCTTTGTAGTCTGTTGCAAAACTAAATAGATCTAAATTTAATGTATAAACTTTTGAACTAATTCAAGTCACTTATAATTGAAATAAAACAAAATTCCTATCTGCATTGAATTGTTTACATTTTCCAACAAGATGGAGGCTTCCTCACAGTTGTTACTCGGACTTTATCCAACATAACCCGGACCACTTTGACCTTGACCTTCTATTGTGGGTAATAGTATACTAACAACAAAAGTTTGTACACCTCATAAATATTAATTCAAGAAAAAAGTTTTTAACACTTGAAAATGTTGAAACAAAATGTTAAGATGTAATTAACTGTCAACAAAACATATTTGCAGGTCACAGTTGTTTTTCAGTTGCATTTTATCACAGGAGGGAAAAAAGAAAATTGTCTCCCCTCCTGATGGCCTTTACAAGAGTACATAATGACAGGTAAAATCAACCTGAACATTTCTCAAATTGTCCCCAGTTTACTATAATAAGATAAGGCTGCTACTTTGGGCTAAAAAAAGAGAAATAGAGTATATACTATATGAATCAATTGAGGTCTAATGAGCAAAACTCCAAAACATTGAGATAAGGATAGTGGTATATTTTGTCACGGTATTAATGGTGAGCAGTATACCTTACAGACAGTACGGCATGGATTGATGGGCCCTGGTATAAGCATAATTTAGCAAACGCAAATAAACAAAGTTGCACAAGCAAAATTTAGAAGAAAACTGAATTTTTGTAACTGTCAATTACGGGAATAGTTGAAAATTGATAGAAATATAATTTTTCTAAGCGATGTCAGAAAACAAGCCTTTCTTATCTCCATTTTAGTTGCTTTTACATGGTTGGTACTGGCAACCACTTTCAACAAGTATGTGCGGACAAGTGGAAGCGTGCGTAACTTCCGTGTTTTACTTATTTTCCGGGGCCGGTCGAACTTCCGTTGTGGACGAAGTTGTGTTGTACGAGGATATATCAAAACATAAAATTTTCAGTGCATATTTTTAGCACTTACTAGTTTCTCACATACAAAGAAGTTGTTTTGGTAGATTATGCTATTAGAGTCACTTCACATTCTCGAATGGCAAAAAAAAGCAAACAATAATTTGACACAAAATATGATTGTAAGTACAATGTATACTGATGTGTGAAAACATAAACTTCCTATTCTACATATAAAGCCATTCATTTTTAGCTCGACTATTCGGAGAATATGGAGAGCTATTACAGTCACTTGTGTGTCGGCGTTGCTTCTTTGGTTAAAGTTTTGCCAGCTAGGTACTATCATGCACATATCTCAGTAACCACTTATAATATTGACTTGAAACTTTGTTCATGTCTTTAGGGGTGTCATACAATCAAGGCAGATAACTCTTGAAAAAATTTAGTACAAATTATGGCCCTTGTTTGACTTTGAAAATTTGGTTAAAGTTTTGCCTGCTAGGTACTATCATGCACATATCTCAGTAACCGCTTATAATATTGACTTGAAACTTTGTTCATGTCTTTAGGGGTGTCATACAATCAAGGCAGATAACTCTTGAAAAAATTAGTACAAATTATGGCCCTTGTTTGACTTTGAATATTTGGTAAAAGTTTTGCCTGCTAGGTACTATCATGCACATATTTCAGTAACCACTTATGATATTGACTTGAAACTTCGTTAATGTCTCTAGGGGTGTTACACAGTCAAGTCAGATAACTCTTGTATAAATTTAGTACTAATTATGGCCCTTGTTTGACTTTGAAAATTTGGTTAAAGTTTTGCCTGCTAGGTACTATCATGCACATATCTCAGTAACCGCTTATAATATTGACTTGAAACTTTGTTCATGTCTCTAGGGGTGTCATACAATCAAGGCAGATAACTCTTGAAAAAATTTAGTACAAATTATGGCCCTTGTTTGACTTTGAAAATTTGGTTAAAGTTTTGCCTGATAGGTACTATCATGCACATATCTCAGTAACCGCTAATAATATTGACTTGAAACTTTGTTCATGTCTTTAGGGGTGTCATACAATCAAGGCAGATAACTCTTGAAAAATTTAGTACAAATTATGGCCCTTGTTTGACTTTGAATATTTGGTTAAAGTTTTGCCTGCTAGGTACTATCATGCACATATTTCAGTAACCACTTATGATATTGACTTGAAACTTCGTTAATGTCTCTAGGGGTGTTATACAGTCAAGTCAGATAACTCTTGTATAAATTTAGTACTAATTATGGCCCTTGTTTGACTTTGAAAATTTGGTTAAAGTTTTGCCTGCTAGGTACTATCATGCACATATTTCAGTAACCACTTACGATATTGACTTGAAACTTTTTTAATGTCTTAAGAGGTGTCACACAGTCAAGACAGATAACTCTTGTTTAAATTTAGTGCAAATTATGGCCCTTGTTTGACTTTGAAAATTTGGTAAAGTTTTGCATGTAAGGGTTCTATCATGCACATATCACAGTAACCACCTATGGTAGTTATATCAAATCTTGCAATAGTGTTCAGGGTAAATTTTGTATCAAACAATTAATTTACCAAAAATTAAATCTATAGTTATAGATTTTGACTTTTTTATGATTCAACTTTCCTAGTTTATACTTAATAGTTAGCAGAATTTTGTTTTGCTATTATACTGATAAAAGTTTTGTTTTATTAGCAAACACCCACAATAGTCGAGCGTGCTGTCTTATGGACAGCTCTTGTTTATGTCAAACTTGCAGATTTACATACACTTTCATTGGTCAGGTAAATGCAGACTAGCTTTATCATAGAAAATTACTTAACAAACTTACAGAAATTCATTCTCCTTCATGTTGATCATTCTGAATGCACTGTTCAGTTTTGAATGCTGTTTGCCCTCTATATCTATACCCCCTAGTCTACATTCCAACAGATTCATATCCAGTACTCGTTTCTGTTCATCTGTTAACTGGGATCTTTTTTCATTTATTTTCTGAAATATGTCAAATATATGGGATTATTATCAATTATTTATTGATACCATGTGGTCTAAATGATTTCAAAAAGTTGATATGCTGCTCACACATAAATATGATCACACATAAATATGAAGTTTCATCAAAATGTTGCAAGGGGTTTTAGAGATGAATAAAGGACAAGCTCTATGTGCACTATTTGTGTAAAATAGCTATAACTCTGAAGAAAATCTATGGACTAGACTGTGCTAAGATTATTTTTAACTAGAATTCACACTTTTGCTTCCTGTCAAGTTTTATCAAGTGCAGCAAGGGGTTTAGGAGATGAAACACAAACAAGATTTTCTATATGAACTTTAAGGTAGTGACATATAATATGCAATATGCAAAACTGGACTTCATAATGAGGTTTTCTGATAATATGCCTATTTCCTCTGTAGAAATGAAAGCTTCCAATTCAATTTCATTTGACTTCATGGTGTGGTTGCTATAAATAGCTTGAACAAGAAGATTGTTCCACATTGAGAGATATATGGACAGAAAAAGCAGTGACAATATGCTTTCTTTTCTGCTAACATAAAACTAAGAATATATTTTTTTTTTTACACATAAATAGACATTAACCTTAAGGTTTATATAGCCCATTGTCTGCTGTTAACTTTATACCTATTCCGAATTATAATGAAAAGTTGTACAGAAGTGGGATGTCAATGACAGAGGACCTTGTCTTTAGAAGTCTTTTTTTAAAATTATGTTTATCCCCTTTCAATTGTGGGATTTACTCAGGACTTAAATATCTCATCATTTGAATACTTTTAAGAACTTTGTGAAGAACTTTTCATATCAAAATAGTTTGTAAATACAGGTACATACTATTTATATATGTAAAAGACTTAACGCTCATAAAACACAGGAATTTAAATCTATGCGATGTTAAAAATGAGAAATAAATGTTTGTCTCACTGCATAATGCAGGAGCTGAATTCAGAACTATGGCAATCCTAAACTGATATCAAACCTTCAAAAGATTGTAGAAATCTTCATTACAAAACCGTTCATTCTTCGATCTGTCTATCTGACCAGAAACCTAGAAAAAAAGAAAATAATACATGTAATCTGGTTCACATAAATTTGTTTTTTTTACAGCAAAAGTTTGCAATGCCATGGACATGTACCAATAGCCACAGGTCCGTCTGGATGGAGTGGTCAAGGTCCGTCTGGGTGGAGTGGTCAAGGTCTGTCTGGGTGGAGTGGTCAAGGTCTGTCTGGGCTTAGTGGTCAAGGACCGTCTGGATGGAGTGGTCAGGGTTTATCTGGGTGGAGTGGTCAAGGTATGTCTGGGCGGAGTGGCCAAGGTCTGTCTGGGTGGAGTGGGCAAGGTCTGTCTTGGCTGAGTGGTCAAGGTCCGTCTGGGCGGAGTGGTCAAGGTCTGTCTGGGTGGAGTGGTCAAGGACTGTCTGGGTGGAGTGGTCAAGGTCCGTCTGGGTGGAGTGGTCAAGGTATGTCTGGGCTGAGTGGTCAAGGTCCGTCTGGGTGGAGCAGTCAAAGTCAAAGTTTTTTAATCACTGCAACATTTTCACTTTAGTGTAATAGGTTGGAGTCCCACTTGGAATCTGTCTGTTTATGTAACAAAGTCTGCATTATCTGGCAAAAGATGATTAGTTATCTGCAAGCCATACATATATAAATTTATATAGACATTAACATTGGAGGGAAGGAAGTTTGGTTTGACAATCAGACAAAAAGTTAAGAATAAAAGCAGATATCACACTGACACTTCATTATCTGCTAAACACAGTAAACCCATTAAAAACAATGCTATATTTATAAATATTTGTAAAGAAAAGAAATGAAGTAACGAAATCTTATTACTATTGAGTTACTGATATCAATGTGCCTTATAGGAAACACTTTCTACACAGTTTCTACTTTCCAGGCATACTATAATTAAGGTTATGTACCAATTCAAATAACACTTACTCGATCATACATGGATTTTGGATATTTGGGTTGGTTGGTATAGGACAGTATAGCAGCCTGATGATCAGCATATTGCATTGGCATGAGTATCTCTTCAAAGAAGTTAAAGAATTCCTCAAAACTTCGCTCATTGGAATTTGCTGTAAGGAAAAAACTATTGATTGAGATTTGAACATATTTGAAATAAGTGCTTTACAAGCATTAAAGTCCCATGATCACATTTTACTGATATATACTAATGGCATAATGATAAAACTTTCACTATTTAACTATTTGCTCTAAAACATGTTGATAATACAAGTGCTACAAAAAATTGTAACAACTAAAGTGATCTTTGAAGTACTATCAACAGTTCCAGAAAGCTAGATAGCACATAAAATGTATTCTAAATATTACTCAAACAAATTAATCTGATCGCTTTATCCTCTATGCAGAAACCATTCAGGTGATATATAAAGAACTCATTGGGTTTTGTATGCCTTGTTATTCTATTATGTTTGTCTGACAAGTTAGCTTACTGAATTCAAAATGAGAAATTATTAGTAAATCACTACAATATTCAAAGACCAAAAGACCTTCAAAAAGCTTGTTCTTACATGCATTTAGTTTTCTGCATACTTTATCATTGCAAAACAAGAGTGCCAAACTGTCAAAAAATACGCCAGGCATAACTCAGTATCTGGCAGTTCATAGGTTTTGTAAAACCTGTTAGAACTAAAGAGCAGACAAGGCTAATTCACCTGCTTGAACTATAGAGCTGAGAAGGCTAATTTCATCATTTTTAAATAATTCAATGGCTATAATCCAAAAATCCCTTGGCTAATTTTGCTGGTATCAAACATTGTTTAGACATTATGCCAACAAATATTTTCACCAAGTTTGATGAAGATCCAATGAAAACTGCTTGACTTACAGAGCAGACAAGGCTAATTTGGCCAATTTTGCATAATTCAAGGGCCATAATCCAAGAGCATACGGCAATTTGGCTGGTAATTGAACTTGGCCTAGATATTATGCCAACATTACATTTTCACAAAGTTTAGTGTAGATTGGATGAAAACTGTTTGACTTAGAGAGCAGACAAGGCCAATTTAGCCAATTTTGCATAATTTGGCTAGTTATCGAACTTGGTTGAGATATTATGCCAACAAACATGTACAGCATGTTTGATGAAGATCAGATGAAAACTGTATGACGTAGAGAATGGATAAAGTGTGGACGCCGCCCTAGGTGTTCCTATAATACCTCCCTTCTGGCTTATAAACAATAAACAAGAAATGCGGCAATGCCGCCAAACCAGATTTTCAACAGCGCCTGTAGAAATTCTAGAATTTAATAATACATTTATTAAAAAAAAACAAGTTACAAAGTAGACATGAAATAATATATCATATCTTTTTAAATTACCTCCAAAAGATGATATGACCTTTGACTGCCAAATCAAGTTAAAATCATGTAAACAGGATTTTCAAGTTAATGTCACTGTGACCTTGACCTTGGAGCCAGCCATGCGGAACATGCGTCTGCACGTCATCTTGATGTGGTAAACATTTGTCTGAAGTTTCATCAAAATTCTTCAAAGGGTTGAAGAGTTACAGAGCGGACAGGATTTTCAAGTTAATGTCACTGTGACCTTGACCTTGGAGCCAGCCATGCGGAACATGCGTTCTGCACGTCATCTTGATGTGGTAAACATTTGTCTGAAGTTTCATCAAAATTCTTCAAAGGGTTGAAGAGTTACAGAGCGGACACAATTTCGTTTGACGCCCGCCCATCCGCCCATCCGCCCATCCGCCCGCCATACCCCAATCTAATAACCAGGATTTTCAAAATTGAAAACCTGGTTAACAAGAGCTTCAGTGCTTGACAATAAAACAAAACTTTGTCAATAAAAAAACCAAGGATGTGTATAAACAAGGGCCACAAGTAGCATGATATTAAGACAAGAGTTATCAAACTTAATTGTTTGACATATCCCTGAATACTACAGCAAAGTTTTAAATTAATACTTAATTATTTGTTATTGTCAGACTGGGAAATATTTATCAATACTTACTTGTCAAATTCTCAAAAAAGATATCTAGTTTAGAATCAAATTCTTGTGATAATTTAGCACATCCACTTATAATATTGTCCGGAACTAGCTCGGAAAACTTTGGGTAGTCTTCAATGCGCATTATAGGATTTGTGTCTTTGGTATCTGCTGGGACCTCTGGAATGCTGAAAAATATACAATGATAAATCAAATAATGATATAAGACACAAATATAATTCCTGGTTTTATCATGTGCATCCAAGTATCAGGGTTTCTGAATTTCATTGCCCGACTAGCTGACTTGTCCAGTTTGGGCTCATGAGCACATGTATAAAATGTATTCTAAACAGAATAAGCATCTACAATATATAATGTATGATAACAAACAATATATTGCTACCCTAAAATTGTTTACTACAATATGAATTGATGAATAATTCAAATTTCAAAAATGTAATTGTCCATCAAAGCTACCTCTTCAATCAAACTGTAAAACCAATCCTTTTATACAGGCAAACATTTGGGGCTACCAAAACTGTGATGTTATTTAAGGTTCAATTGAAATTTTAAAATACACCCTAAAAGTCAAACAATTAACCCTTAACCATATAGCCTATGGTGAAACAAGATGTATGCAAGTATCTACATAAATTGATGAGAAACTAAATGTCATTTCATTTGCATAAAAAGTCAGCTATGAATACTGATAAAGCAATGTCAAACCTCTCTGAATTTAGAAATTTTTAGAAGATACAGGGATCCCAACCAACGAAACAAATGCTATCCCTATACATTTCAGTGAAATGTAACGCCTTATAAAGCAATAAAGAACAGGTGCGCAATACCTAAGACTGTCCCTTAGCTTGTTTAATTTGGGTTATGGGTAACTTCTTCGATATGGGTATCGTTTGATCAATGTTTGGTAATTGCCAATCCATGAGGGGGCAGACACTCTACCAACTGAGCTATCAACCTGCATGCTCAATAAGCCTAACAATTTACCACCATATACCTGTACCTGGCTACATATACTTCCTAGCCATAGCACAACGTAGGTAATCTAAATTTGGGCACATTTGTTAGTTTATGTTACAGGTCAGGGTTCTCTGTAGGATTTTGAGTTCCAGGACCTGTCAAAAAAAAGGAGTCCCATCTGAAAGTTGGAGTCCCATGTTTTTAAGTACAGCGCGCTGACCCAAAACGAAAATTGGCTTCTACATGAATGTATTACAGTATTGCAATGGTATGATATAAATAGATTGCCTGGGATAACACAAGGAAACAAGTGTGTTTTTTTCAACTGTATTGTTTTCAAATATGAAAATATGCAAAATATATACAAAACAAGCTATATAAGCAATGCCAGTGTATCAGAGTCGAAATATTTATATTTTTATAGCAAAAAGAAAGTGCTTATTTAGTAATCTGATTCATTACTCTTATGCTTAATAAGCACTCATGCGTTTTGACTCTTTACACCACGAACAGATTGCTATACTATCATTATGAGTCACTTTTTCAATCCAAGGAAATGTCCCATACCAAGAATCATTCCATACATTTCTATCTTTTTTCACCGAACTTTCACTTTCAGAATCGTCGGTCAGGCATTTCCTTTTATGCCCATTTTGTCCCAAAGTTATTTGATCTAGTCTAAGAGTAACCTAAATATATCGACTGCAAGACCGACCCATTTTACAAACATATTACATAGATGTCTGTTTTTACGCGGCCGTCGTATAAAGCAAAAAGCCCTGGCGCACAATTACAGTAGTTGGGCTAGTTTGAAACTGTGTAAAAATTTTCAAACGCCGATCGTTTATATCTCAAAATGTTTCCATGTTGAAACAATATTAAATTGAGCAAAGATTATGTCTTTTTAATTTGTAACGTTTCCGAAAAACAAAGGTTATCATTGTGCAAACTCGCTAATTTTCTGTCACTCCTCTGCAAATACGCGACTAATTCGCAACATGATTTAATCCAATTATCACAACTAAAATATTCGGCCTTTTCTTTACAAAGGCATAAAATGATGTTAGTTCAATATATACATTGTCGCATGTCTACATAAACACAATTACACACGACACCTGTCAATCAAGTATTGGAAAACACCACGCGTGTTTATTGGTTTAACGCGCGAAACGGGTACACAGAATTACCTTTCATCAGCTGTCAAATCGTGTCTTGTATATTGTCATGAATCGGGGGCACGCATTTCACAGAAAATTGTATGCGTCCCGTGGAATCATTGTCGGATTTTTTTAGCGTCCTTTTGGGAAAAGTATGCGTACAAATACGCGGATTTAAGCGTTTCCGAGAACCCTGCAGGTGGTGAAAAATCTTGGCTTGACCACGGCCTTCTGCTGTCAGCACAAACAAAATACTAAGACATTTCTAAGCAACAGGAAATGCAATTCTAGTTAAACTAGTTTGAATTATGCCCCTTTACAATATGCCAATTGAAAAATTTACACCTTTCTATTTGCATATGTCATCCGCAGAGGTGTCATTGTGATAACCTTTGAATAAAAAAAATTGAAAAAGAAAACCCAATGAAAATGACTAAAAAATGAGAATTAAGAGCAAACAGTTGCCTGTGCATGTTTCCAACTAACTTGAAGTAACTCCGCTTTCAGTCATCATTGATTTTTATTTGAGTATTTTGGCAAACACTGAAAAGTTTGTACAGTGTAACCTGACCTAAGCGGTAAGTCAAGGGAAACAGCAAAATTGACCGTTAAAGCAAGGTGACCACTTAACGAAGGATCATAATTTAACTTTGAAATCTCTATATAAATGATATTGTTCTACCTCCGAAACCTCAAACCCTGATCTCTCAAACTTGTCTGGCAGTCCCTGCAGATCAATTTCATTGTCATTTACATCTTTTTGCTCGAACGATAAAAGGTGTCAGTGTCAATAATCAGGCAAACAATTATATTTTTGATCAGACATTTAATAGACCGGCGTTGTTAAACGGTGCATGTTTTTAACACCTCGGTAATTGAGCAATAAAAGATAATCTTAATTTATCAGTGGACTGATGTTAATATGCCCAATTAACAAAAAAGCATTTGTTCATCATCATGTAGTAGAGGTATAATACGGCACTTGTACTTCCTTGCCACTGAGCTAGCTTTAATGGTGATGTGGTAGAGTGTCTGCTTAGGGTACTGGAGGACCAGAGTTGGAATCCAGCTCAGGGCAAAAAATATTTTTCATGGTAACATTTGGCGCCCAACATAAATAACCCACAAGTGTTGAAGAGGCAGCACCCTTGAACGCCCCACAGACCGTCATATGGATAGAGTGCTAACTTTGTTAGTGTACTAGCCATTATTATGTAATCTACAGAGTGTTTGTGGTTGACATTTTTCGAAGTCAAACAAAAAGGCCAATGGTCACATTTGCAGCGAGTATTTTCACTGTTACAATTATGTTTCTACTAGCCAACATTATGATTATGTAATTTACAGTGTTTGTGGTTGACATTTTTCAAAGTCAAACAAAAAGGCCAATGGTCACATTTGCAGCGATTTTTTAAGTTTAACAAGAGTGAACGACAGTGGCATGCTTACAATATAAAATATGCTCCTGTAGTTGAATTTTTTCTATCGCTAAATGCTCGAATATGCGATTTCCTAAAGCAAAAACGGCGAAGATTGCTGAAGGACCTGCGACAAACCATGGAAGCCGCCATCTTTTCATTGAAAACTGTCGAGGACTGCCGAATAATTTGGTTTCTGGTCCATTGTCTTAAGTTACGGTGGTGAGCCAGGTTCCAGACCAGGAAGTTTTCTTTCGTGACGTCATGGGTGGGGATCAGAGCCAAAATGGCGGACATATTCATGTGTTGTGTCTCTGATCAGGAAAAGACTGCAAGAATTCGGAGTAAAGAAATCGACGATCGTATTAGAAAAGAAAAAATTCAGTTCAGGAGAACGGTTAAAATTTTATTACTTGGTGCTGGTGAAAGTGGAAAGAGTACATTCTTGAAACAAATGCGAATTATTCATGGTGATGAGTTCAATGAACAGCAGCTTCTCGAGTACAGAAACACAGTATATTCTAACATCATTAAGGGAATGCGTGTTTTGATTGATGCAAGAGATAAATTGGGCATTCCATGGGGTGATGAAACAAACTCAAAACATGCCCCGCACGTATTCAGTTATGACAACTCGAAATTAGATGAATCTGTCTTTCAAAATTATGTTGACTCCTTGAACAAGTTGTGGGCCGATACGGGGATTTTAACAGCATTTGATAGGCGACGAGAATTTCAGTTGGTAAGTACTATGGACAGATAAGGAATATTTACAAAAAGTGCTTAATTTGCATCATGTCAATTTGTGTGAATACAGTAGGCAAAGCCTATGATACGGGAAAACCAAGAATGATTTGTAACACTTATTTACAGGCCAAAATATCCCCTCTGCCCTCAGCACAACATTCCCATTTTGACTGTCATCCCAAATTTCTCCAGATATAGTGAAGTTTTGTCATATTTTTGTTGAAAGGCCCGCCTTTTTTTTCAAGTGTGTATTTTTATACTGATTTATTTAATCACGATTGCAACTTGTTATTACAACTTGTATTTATCGATCTCGAGACTCAAATTAAGTGTTCAGTCAGTGGGAACAGTGGTGAAATTGACTTTGGACATTGTTGAATGGTTTGTTTTTTTTGGGGGGGGGGGAGGATTTGGTGAATGTGGACTTTGCAGACAATAAGGATGTGACATTTACAATTTACAAAAATACTTTTCCCCACAATACTGGTCACATTAATGATTAATGAACCAAATATATACCATCTTAAATCAAAATAGAAGTGGTCTGCTTGCCCATGGCTACGAAGTTTTCTCCTTGGCCATCGGAAACAGCAGGAGCACAAGTCTGACTGGCTTGTGGATTTTAAGGGAACGTTTTTCTCTGACTGGTTCAGTATTGTATTTTCATATTTGATGTCACATGTACCATGGAATTGTTCTTTTTATTTTTACTATGTGTCATAAGTCTTCACAATTTAGCTGTGTCAATCAAAAACTGTCGTGCATTAGATAACATATGAAAGTAGGACTAAGGTGGAGCATGGTAAAAAATCTCGGTGATTTCGCCATCAGTCAAAAATGAGTGTCGTCTTTCGGCCAATAAAGTAATATATGAAAGAAGACGGAATTAATTAGCCGCTTCCTGTCAACAAACTCACAGTTGACTTGGTCATTATCAAAGATGTTAATTGATAAACAATTATAAAACTGAAAAAATAGACCTGGGTGCATGTCTATGACTGAATTTGTTCACCGATAATATCTCTGAGTCTGACAAGACTGTGTATTGTAATTAACAGATTGGGGGAAACATTAAAACCCATCGAGCGATCAAAAGACATTTCATGTATATCTGTTTTCCGATAACCACATGTCATCACTGAAATCAGCACATTCTTTCTTGATTGAAAACTTATTAAAAGAGTAAATGAGTTTACATATTAATCAGAAGAGCAAGGAATAAGAGGGTTATGATAATTAGAGTATTGGTTTTTGCGTTTGTTTTTAAATTATTGACTTATATGTTGAATTTTAACTTGAAAATGTTATGGACGTATTTTTTTAAATCTACATGAATATTTGGCGGTGGTGTTGGTGGGTGAGGGACATAATAAATAACCCTTCAATATTTGTGAATATAGTCGTGAAAATATGACAAACGAAGAACAACATACTTCTTAACTGATTGAGCGTAGGAAAGGGATGAGCAGGTAGCTGATTTAAGAATTATGATAAAAAAATACAACTGCAAAGCTGCAGGACACAAACAGAAAAATATGATATGCATCCCAAGAGTATATGACCAGAACCCTATGAACCATGGCTTTACCCTTAAAATTCTTACATTGACTCTTGAAAATTTGATTGGACCCTTGAAAATTTAGACTGAAGAGTCAGTTTCAAAGCCTACTAAACACCCTGTATATTGGTATTCCATGAAACTATACAGACAGGCTGATCAGCATGAGAAGTTGTGTTCTACAGCCCTTAGTTGTGTTTGTGATTGAACCAAGTAAGGGCAGAGTTATGGTCCTTTACATGCAAAACAAATTGCATCTATAGATGAAGTCATGCATTTCTAAAATAGTATATCACCTAGAAGCCTGAAACAGTACACTTAAATTTATTGGTGTATGAAAACAGTGTATTGTTCATGTGAATTGATTAATGAGTACTGTTCTTTGCGAAAAACTGTTTACTTCTTGTAAAGCTAATGTTATTGTATATACCTTACCAAATTTAAGTCACCATGGTGCCAAGCGTGTGTCTTTCCAAGCGATCAATGCATGTTGTTCCTCTGTTCATTTTATGGTATTGTAGAACAATCGGCAAAGAAGATCTTCAGCTGAGAAAAATAGTTTAGCAAAGGTTCTTGAATATCTTGAATTGTAGAGACAACATGAATTGGCACTAAAACGTGGCGTGTACTTTGTGCCACTGTAAATGAAATTTGGTTATTTTCAACATTAATAGATATTTAGAAACAGTTTATCTCAACGTCTATTACCAGTCTTAAGATCCAGCTCATGATTAAACTAATTACAACAGTCTACTGAGAGGCAAAGACAAAGGGCCAGCAGCTTGTGTTACTGATACCCATTCGCCTCATCTTGGAGGTTGCAGGTTCGAGCCCCACTGGGGTCTCCTCATATGGCACTAATACTGGTTTTTCCAGGAAGCGGAGTCGAGAGTGAATCAACAAGCTTTAACCCTTTCGCTGCCACGTCGTTTTCAAAAGGTGCCAAGTGTAAACAAAATGACGTCAAACATTGTAAATGACGTCCTGCAAGCATTTTTAAACGCCAAATAGTGGCGCGACGTCGCACTGACTACAGCTAATTAAAACATACACATTATAAATTGGCCTTCGTACGGATTAGCGATAAACTTCGTGCGTTCTCATAGCCAAATTTTGTTCACTACCATTTATTACAAACATGAATTTGGACGCCATTTTTATGCTGTAAATTGAAAATATATGTGGCTATAGATCTACACAAATAAATTTTACTGCGTAATTTGATAAAAAGAAAGTCCAACCAATAGCAGTAAGCGAGATTTTGGCAAAGCAAATATTCACTCTTATTCACCGTAGGAAGATTGAGTAGTTACTGAAATTTAGAGATAAAAGTATCGAAATATTTGTTATCTAAATACTATCTATTCTCCGCCAACTATACAAGATGAAGATCTTTCGCATTTTCAGTACAACATCTGGCAGTGTTCATAAAATCGCAGCACAATACAAACAAGTATATATTGAGACGCTTGATACGTAATTTACTCACTAAAAACTTAAAGTAAAACATTGAAAATCACTCACAGTAAACAAAACATTGGACAGTTACACAAACGTATATTGATCCCCTTTATATCTTTCCTACATTTTCTGAAGTTATTAAGACATCTGAGTATTATACATTTATATAACTCATCAAATACATGTGGCTAAATAATTTGTTGAAGTATAACATAAGGGAATCTAGGAGATTTTGTGCTGGTTGTTATTTTTTTGTAGATGTATGTTGTAAAGATCATGTATTGCAGTTCGTGATATTTTTCGTCAGCAAATTTAATTTTTGGGAATAAATACATGACAAATATTTGACATGTTGTACTAAACTAATGAGGTGAATATTTCCTGCCAAAATATAAGTGACAGAAAAACAAAGGTAGATTTCTTCATCACTTTTAACTTTCCCCACTTTTAAGTTAATTTACATTTCAGCACAAATAAAACATAACTTTTCACTATGTAGATCTACTACAACAAAATTCGTAAAAAGGGTATTAATTGCATATTAAATTAGTTTCTTAATTTAAACACAAAATCACTACTGTCAATCTGAACTTCGTAATCTTAATTCTTAGATAGACCGGTAAATAAGGTGAAATTTATATATAGGCCAGTACGTTTCCGTAGTTTTAAATAACATTTTCTAATTCGGGCACTTTCAAAAAAAATGGCTAATTTTTTAAAAGTCCTCTAATTCTTTAAATATGAACAGCAATTTTGATGTTTTAGCAGTAATATATGAGTTTTGAAAATAAATTTACTGTGTCCAATTTTCATCGAGATAGGCCTTCAAATAAAAAAAATATTAATAATTTTGCCCTCAAATTGTCAGGAGTGTAAGACTTTTTGTGTGACATTTTGACTGATCATTAAAGTTCAAGATTACAGTGACAGTTTAATCTTGTATGAAGCCTAAAAGAAGTAACTGCAAGTAAAACCTCATAGTACTGACTTTACTTAAGTCCTAAACTCAGTTTATTTAGATTAATGTTACGTTCCCCCCAACATCTTTACAAAAAGGCACCCCATCAAGAAAAAATTGACAGAAATGACACATGTTTGTTAAAGGAAAGAATACAGCTTATTCAATACTTTATGATTTGTTGGTTTAAAGTAGTCTGGATATAGATATAAGACTATTCAGTTCATGTAAGTTGTACATTTTAAAATATAACGGTTTGCAAAAATATAATGGCCAGATGTGTTACATGACCCCAAAAAGTAAGGAGTGTAAGATTTTGACTTAAACAGCACCCATCTCTGCAATTCATTAAAAGGAATAAATCCTTCACCTATTTTTAAGTACATTTGTTCATAAAGTTTCCATGAAAGGTCAATTAAATACATACAAATTACGCCTGTGATTTACAGGTGTCTTTTTGAAATGTAAGGAGTGTAAGATTTATTTCCTAAATGCTTGTGACCCTGTATTTCTGTATCTATTTTCTAGAAACCTCTGCAGGTAATTCCAGTTTTGCCTACTGGGCCTTAGCAGAACCTCTTTGAATATTGTAAATATTGAAGAAGGTATAATTTAAGACAAAATTTTAAATATATATAATTACTTAATTTGTAAGCTTGCATAATTTTATGAATAGTAATGATTTAGTACAAAGTCTTTTCGAAGAAGCTTAGTTTAATCAATGATTCTTGATTTAGAGAGTACAATAAAATACAATTTTAATTCATGTTAGTGCTTGAATATAATTTTGTAAAAACGTTAAAATCTTACACTCCTTACATTATATTGTAATGAGCCACACCGAAACTGTAATGTTGTGCATGAACATGATTTCATACATCATATCAATATTTGCATTAATTCTGCTCATTTGAGCTCTTTCTTAAACATATTTATAATTACTTTTGATTAAGAAGAGATTGCATAGATGGTAAAATACTGAGTACATGTATATAGCCAAAGGGTGCTGAATTCAAGCTCATGTACAAACTCATTATAATGCGATGGCTGCATCAACCATTTGATTGGTTTTGAACTTCCTCTGTATGAATCTATATAATTTTTATCATAATTATCAGATCTAAAAATCTGTATAAAAGAAAACTATTGTAAAAGGTTAAAATGTATGATAATGATTAATAACATGGCAATGTCCAATATTACAAACAAGAACATTGTTGGAACCAGTGTGTGCTCCCCGAAGTAGGTTTAGCCTAAATGTTTATATTGACAAAAACTGCCTATACATAAAATAACTATTTGAAAGTAACAAAGGTCCATAACTCTGCTATAAATAAGCTGATGGTATTGGTAGTCATCAATCATTGTTTGCATTCCTGCCAAGTTTAAACAAAATTTAACAAACCATGCACTAACCAAGATAATTATGGGTCTGGATGGCAAAAATGCATGTGTAAAACAGCTATTTGAAAATAAAGAGCTATAACTCAGCCATTAATAAACAGAATGTAGCAGTACTTTGGTGTGCATCCTTTGCCCAGCCATACATAATTATATTCACACAAAGTTTCAAGGAAACCAGTCAGTACCAAGATACAGCTCCAGAAAAAATATCTTTATAAAATGGCTATTTTAAAGTAACAAAGGGCCATAGCTCTGCTATAATTAGCTGGATTGTGCATTCCCCTACCTAAAAATATATTCCTGCCAAGTTTCAATAAAATCTTACAAACCGGTGAGAACCAAGATTATGGCTCCAGAAAGAAAAACTTGTGTGAGGGACAGAAGGATGGATGACAACATCAAAACAATATCTATCTGCCTTCGGCTATGGTTAACAAAAGAAAACACCTATCAGTGACCAAGCAATTCTGTGTAAGGAAGGGAGCTCAGGCAGTTAATGAAGTATTTCCAATAAATCCAAATGAATGGACTGAAACTGTCACTCATAATCCAAAATGCTTCACCAAGAAGAAAGTTGAAACAAGAACTAAGTCGTTCTTGTAAGAGTATACCAAACACAATAAACTACATGATAGGCAGTAAAAGCAGTTATTTGATTGCATTCTACTGTTTCTGTTTCCAGGCAGTTATGAACTGTTCTTATTTTGGTTTTGAGCTTTCTGAACATTGATTACATTAAGTAACATGACTGTTGTCTGTCGTTATTTTGAGCTGTATTAAAGCAAGCATGTAAAAATGGGTACCATGCTAGAAAGAGATTATTTGGTTGTCATAGCCCTCAAATAATTGAATTGATGTTTAATACACACATAGAGATAGCTACAATGTATTATGATATACATGCTGTTTGTACAAATACATGTTTTTTGCAATCTAAATGCCACAGAAATGTTCTTCTTTTGCTATAGATTATATCCAGTCTGTGTATGTAAGGAGTGTAAGATTTTGAGAAGTTCTATAGTTGTTCTAAAAGTAATGTTACCATCTTTGTCTGAAAGAAAATCATTAGTTGTTTAATCATGTACTACAGACTCTATCATAAATATTACCTGCTGAACTTCATAATTATCAAATGTATGATGAAATATACTTTAAATGTAACATGTGGCCACTTTGGTCTCACACAAAGTACATTGTACATGTGAACATAAAAGTGCTTGTAATACAATCCAACAAATAAACATAGAATAACTATAAATTTGCTGCAGTAAATAATTGGTAGAAATATGCCTGTTAATCTATGTGTGATTAGTTCTAAGTCTTAACTAACAAAGTATACAAGCATTTGGTAAGGAGTGTAAGAAAAAGATGTTGAAGTCTGTAACAGAGTATAAAAAGTCAAACTTTGTTTAAAACTGCTGAAAAGAAGTCAACTTTCAAGTTTTATTCAACTAGGGTGCTTGCTCTTTCTAAAAGCTAATTCAGTCTTGTTTTGTGGACAACTTTAGTCTAGTTTTCAGTTTAACAGTCCGGTAGTGTATGAATAATCAATTAAAAAACAGAGTAAGAATGTTTAACTCTTTATGTAAACACTTGGAATGATGAATGCTTTACTATTTTCCATGTTCATGATAATGAAACACTTTCCAAGATAAAGGAAAAAGCTGCTAAATGAAATACTGAACTTATTATTTTTTGTAAGGAGTGTAAGAAATTACACTGAAAAAGGTGGTTTACGTAAGTCCTTATTTTCAATGCTAAACATCGTCAGATTTACACAAAATTTTCCATATTTTTTTTTAGAAAAGGCAGTTATTGAATTTTTAGTAACTCTTTTCTAGCATTTCACCTTAAGAATTTTTTTTTGAAAATTTTTGGCATCACATGTTAGAAAATATGGCCTTATTGAACACAAAAATGACAAAAATAATTTTTTGGAGGAAGTTGGAACTTTAAAATCTTGTTTCTTTCAAAGCATTAACATATATTTTAATGAAATATAGAAAGAAGGTAGGACAATTATGCCATTCTAGAGCACACGGACATGGCACCTTTGTGTGTATTCATTTGTACTTTTTGTTGCAATTTCCTACACAAAAATTGAAATTGAAAAAAAAAAACTTCTTTTTTCCTTGTAGAAATTTGGTTTTATTAATTTCAATGTATCTTGATCTTGCTAGAATTACTAAAATTCATATCCACAATACTTAATTTTCAACCCCCAATGTCACAATTTTAGCCATTTTTTTTGAAAGTGCCCATTCAATATATAAGTAACAGTTCAGTTTAATGCAATCCAAAGATATTCTAAGGTTGCTTTTATCAAATAAAATTTATCAATCTGTTGTTGTTTATTCGTAATTTTATACATGAAGTGTTTTTCTTAACTTTTGACTTGCAATTTTAGCGAGTTTTTGTTATGTTCTTTATTTTAATCAAACAATTTCTTGTTGCCCATTATGTCAAAAAAAGAAAAAAAATTCAAAACATTTTATAAGTATATAAATGGATGAGGAGTACTAGTAGCTTTCACTTCTGACCTGTTGATCGGTGATAAATACAACGTTTGTGACGCTTAATATCATAAATTATGGTGGCCGATTGCTGCCATGTCGCGTTTTCGCATGGCAAAGTCTGTTGAATTTCGCTCCGCCGCCCGCGACAAATCCGTGAGTAATCTGACGCATTATCACCTACGCAAGAATGCGACATAGCAATAGTTTGTCGTGTTTTCGCCTGTCGCCCAGTCACCAAAAACACGAAAACACGACAAATAAGTTTTTCGCGTTTTCAAGTGGCGGGGCGAATATGCGAACTCGACCGTGAATGCGACAGATAACTGATTTGTCGCGAGTGGCGGGGTGAAAATGCTAAACTTTGAAGGCAAAAACACGACAGACTTATCGTCGCGTTGGGTGGAAAACAACTGTCACTTGGCACCCTAAATTTTTGTGTTTCACATTTTAGCCCCACCACAGCTAAACGAAAACGCGACACATTCGTAATTTGTCGCACTTTCGTCTTCGTGTTTTCGCCCGGCCATGCAAAAAAGGCAGCCTGGCAGAAATTCGCCACGATTTTAAATATTCAATACACAAAATAACTATAAATTGCCCGATCGCAAATGATTGCGGCAGTATATACTGCTAAAAATAAAAGTTGGATGCATTATGTATGTCTTACTGGCAACTGCTACACCATAGCGCGAACATACCACAAAATCTTTAACCTTTAAACCTTATTAGAAATAAATAATTTATAATAATTATCATCCATGAACTAAAGATAAAGAATAATCTAAATGAAAGGGGACATACTTCCATAATTATGCCTTGTTGGAAGTTCAATTATTAAGCGCGAAAACCTTATTTTAATTTGTGAAGACCGAAATTTGACTATTGATGTTATTAATCGCCACCTCCGTGGTCAAGTTGTTAAGGTCACTGGACTTGTAATCACAAAACCGATTCCGACAGTGCCAGTCGTTCGAGTCCCACTATGGAGGATAGGGGTCTAGTACTGATCCTTCCAAGGAACGATGGTTAGGTAAACTGCCCGCCTGCATCTGACTGGAATACTGTTGAAAAACGGCGTTATACTAAAACAAAATAAAACATCATTTGAAATAACCTGGCAACCGATGCGGCATTTGACCAGCTGACTGAAAATTGTGATTGCACATCTGCGAGATTTAATTAGACGAGCGGACTTTGGGAACCACTTTTTTCCAAACTTTCATCGACCTCTGATCTGTATCTGTACAATTACCGTGTTACAGTGCGCACAACATATGAGAGACCCTCTTCATCCCCTGCACTTACAACTATCTGGTTTCTTTTGATTGTCCTTGTTTTTGTATTTCCCCGAAAAAAAATCCGTCGCGAGTCCACTGGGCTCTTTCAGTTTAGTTTATACTAATTAAGTTATTCTCGCTTGCGAAACAAGTTATTACAACTTAGAATAATCGCTCTCGAGACTTATTCCAGATGGAATCAACCTCGAAGAGAGAGAGAGGCAATGTGGAATTATTTGTGTCTTGCCTAAGGACACTATCGACATGGCTATGGTAGGGATCGAACCCGGGGCCCTTCGATCTTGGGGCGAAAGCGCTACCACTGCGCCACGGCGGCTCCACTGCGCTCTTTCACTTACAAGGTTCTCGTATATCTTCCGTTACATAATGGAAAAAGACGCTACTTGGAGCGTATATGTGAAATGAATATGTACTTTGTCCGTCGTTCAAATTGTTTCTGACATACGATAAGGCTCTGCAGTTCTGTAGTCACCTCAATTGTAGCGACAGACACTGTTCATTGCCATGGAAAAGGAAGTATACGCTGGTCAGTACTCAAATTTTTATGAATACATATTGAGCTCAAGTTAATATTTCATTTCATGTTAACTATAAGAATAAAGATAAACAAGAGCTGTCCCTCCCAAGTGACGAATGCCCCCGAAAGAGGTGCCTCACAGTCTGTGTCCTCTCCATGTGCTCAATAAATGTGCTATGTAATTTTAAAATCCTTCCATGCATGACAGAGTAATCATGCATACAGTATTCCATTACTTTAAACACTAAGTGTGACCTTGACCTTTGAGGTAGGGACCTGGGTCTTGCACGCGACACATCCGCTTGATGTGCTAGACATTTGTGCACAGTTATTTTAAAATCCTTCAAAGCATAATAAAGTTATAGTCCGGACACAAATGTATGCATATATAGAGGATTCCATTACCTATAAACTCTAAGTGTGACCTTGACCTTTGTGGTAGGGATGTGGGTCATGCACGCGACACGTCGTCTTGATGTGCTAGACATTTGTGCCAAATTATTTTAAAATCCTTCAAGGCATGACAAAGTTACAGTCTGGACACGAATGCGTGCATATATGCTTATATAGAGGAATCCATTACCTTCAAACTCTAAGTATGACCTTGACCTTTGAGCTAGGGACGTGGGTCTTGCACGCGACACGTCGTCTTGATGTGCTAGACATTTGTGCCAAGTTATTTTAAAATCCTTCAATGCATGACAAAGTTACAGTCCGGACACGAATGTGTGCATATATGCTTATATGGAGGAATCCATTACCTTCAAACTCTAAGTATGACCTTGACCTTTGAGCTAGGGACGTGGGTCTTGCACGCGACACGTCGTCTTGATGTGCTAGACATGTGTACCTAGTTATTTTAAAATCCTTCAATGCATGACAAAGTTACAGTCCGGACACGAATGTGTGCATATATAGAGGATTCCATAACCTTCATACTCCAAGTGTGACCTTCACCTTTGAGGTAGGGATGTGGGTCTTGCACGCGACACGTCGTCTTGATGTGCTAGACATGTGTGCCAAGTTATTTTAAAATCCTTCAATGCATGACAAAGTTACGGTCCGGACACGAATTTGTAAGTGGGGACGGACGGACAGACGGACGGACGGACAGACGGTGCGATTTTAATATGCCACCCTTCGGGGGCATAAAAATTGAAATAGATCTTGTCAAAAGTATTTTTAAATAGAATCTATACATGTAGACACATACTAATTGATATACATTTATCTTGTAAATACTACTTACATGTATCACACATGAACACATCACTGTCTTCTATGTCAGAACAGCGGTGCGCTTTTGTAATTCTTAAGTGAATAACGCGAGTGCCAGAATATGTTTTTGCAAACGATATTTATTTACAGACATTTATGTTTTCAAAAACAACAGAACAAAGAATTTAACGGAAAATTTTTATTGCATAGTTAACTTAGCGAAAGTGGAATCTGTTAAAATAAACTATTCTTTTATTATTATAATTAACAAGTTTTGAAGTTGGAAACTACATCTTGTGTCAGACCATGGTCTAGCCTACCATGGTAAATAAAATGCACTTATTGCTGTCCCGTGAATATCCGAATTAAATCGAAGATGGACAAACTGTAGATCTCCATATATTCGTTGCTTGATTCTTGAGAAGAAAGTTACTCTGTGTTATCAGACGTCTGTGTTATCAGACGTGTTTTCTATGTTGATCGACTGGAATCCGATCAGTCTTGACTAAACTGGCTTCTAAAACTGTAAAATCCAATTCGGTTATAAAGTGTATGTTTTTACGAACGACTACTAAACACGGTATGAACTAGAAATCTATCATATCTAGGTGTTGTTTCTGTGTAGAAATATCTTTGGACATAGATTTATGCCAAACTCACGACAATTTACATCCTCCGATGGATATTCACTAAGCTTGACATCACACAGACAATGGCGCGAATCGGTCGAGATTTCGTGCCAAAATGAATGACGTCATTACGTTGATGACGTCATAAAAGTTAATACACGTCTCTTCCCGAATCAACCCAAATATTGTCAAATATGTTCAATGTTACTTAGACATAGAACATTATGTCCTTCAACTAATATTCTAACTTTAAATCATCTATTAAATACTGGCCTAAAATTGGCCCCGTGGCACTCAACGTAGTATATCAATTGGCCCGATTTTGGCCCCGTGGCACAGAACTGGTTAAGCTTTCTTCACAATTGAGCTAAAATAAATTAGTATATATTAACATATAATTCACCTGCTGAGTTTGACCAAGGCAGTCAACAGACAATGACGTCAAGCAGGGGCATTCCGTGATCTTTGGCCATGGTTTAGTTCTACATGTTCTAAAACAGAGTTATACAAACGTTCAAGTATAATAATTCCTTAACCTGTTTTAGTTCAAAATTGTGTACTTCTTATAAAAATGCTTTCATTCCAAAGATATAAATAAAGCTTGAGTCAGGATGATAAGCTGCAGTAATTAAGTATCAAGATTATGATCTATTGAGCTGCCAGCAAAGTATGCTAACAGTTTACCTGGTTAACAAATTATAATTGTAAAATTATTAGAGCAAGTCAAAATTTCATTTACTACTAAGCTTTTACTGTAAACACTAGCATTTCTGTGCTGACTACCTGCGAGGCAACTTTTATATAATTGTTTGTCCGTATGTCATGCTTTTACTTTATTTTTCCTCCAGGAATTGGTTATAAACTTAAAACACAGATAGATAGATGTAAATATAGAACACAATAAATATACAATCTTTGAATTGCTTGGAGTTATTCCCCTTTTTAGTTGACTTCTGCTAACATTGTGTTATTGTGACCACTAACCGTCAGGTGTCCTTTCAAATTTTCTCATTTACATAGGTTGAAATTAAAAAAAAATTAAATTCTTCTTCCGTCAAACCACAAACATTGCCTTATTAATGGTCCTCTATGGAGATACATGTAGTTCAGATCTTGACAAAAGTGACTCTATCTTTACTGTGAAAATAATGGTAATGTTTATAATTTCACTGTGAAAATAATGGTAATGTATAATTTCACTGTGAAAATAATGGTTATGTATAATTTCACTGTGAAAATAATGGTAATGTGTAATTTCACTGTGAAAATAATGGTAATGTATAATTTCACTGTGAAAATAATGGTAATATATAATTTCACTGTGAAAATAATGGTAATGTATAATTTCACTGTGAAAATAATGGTAATGTATAATTTCACTGTGAAAATAATGGTAATGTATTGTATAATTTCACTATGTGCTAGAATGTTGGACAGAATCCTCTATTTTTCATGTGGCAGCAAATACAGCATTAGCAACAGGTGGTTTTTTTTTGTAATTTAAAAGAAGTATAGGAAACTGGTGCATGCCTAAAAGTAAAACTTGCTAATTTTAAGTAAGACTATTTATTGATGAAATTTTATGGAGGCTTGTGGTAAAATACTGTCACAATGTGGTTCATCAGACTATAAAATGCAGTTGTACGCTCCAGTTCGTCAAGTTTATATGAGGTAACTTCTGCATTGTATCAGATCATCATTTCTGCCCAGTTATGTTAATGGAATGTCCAGAAGATGATTTCTGATCAACGGTCACATTATTCTGTAGTCTTAAAAAAAATGATGATAACTACAAAATTTGCACATTGCTGATACATGAATATTTCTTGGATGGTCACAGGATTAACCGAAATAGCTGATAATACTGTCATCATCAGGATTGTAGTGTTTAAGTTAATCATGTGAACGTAATCTTATTTGATCTAACAGCTGTAATTTAAGGCTTTACTTTTTATCAGCTTTCCATTTCACCTGATTGTTTGCTGTAGAAACTAAATGTTTTATAAGGATGATGAAGAACACTGAAGCCAGGGCTGACTTACAAATAGAAACTGGGTCACTTGTTGTTCAAAGCAAACATGGGAAAAAGAAAGAAATTAATAAAATGTCACATGCACTTAAGCTGTCAGTAATGTTACTTAATGAGGTCTGTTTTTATCCCCTCACTACAAACAGCTTGTCTGTAGATACCATCTTGGATGCTTCATGTCCAAAACCCCAGGCCAAATGGATGAGACTTAGTACATGTAGGAGTAATTGGTACCATCCACAGTTTTCTTTGGGAATATGTATGTATGTTTCATGACATTTACTCATTTAGAAAGCATGTAAAACACAAAGTGTAGGTTACAGCTTAAAGATGTATATTAAATACTTTGAAGGGTTTTCATGAAATTTAGGTGAAATTTGCATGTTATGGAGACTTAGGTCCAGAACGCATGTTCAAACCATGAAAGGTCCAGGTCACACTCTGGGATCATTGAAATTTTTGTGTACACTCCATACACTCAGGGTTTCCACTGGCCCTTAATTTTTTTTTTGCCACAGTTATTATATACCGCGTTATGCAATATATACAGCGGTATATAAGGGGGGTTCTGGGGATGGATGTCCCACCTCTTGGCTGTTTAGCTCACCTGAGCTGTAGGCTCAGGGTGAGCTATTAGGATCAATGAATGTCCGTCGTTTGTTGTCATCCGTCGTCCTTCCACACTTAGTTCGTTAACACTCTAGTGGTCACATTTTTGCCTCAATTGTCACGAAACTTGGTCAGGATGTTTGTCCCAGTAATTACTCGCACGAGTTCAAATATGGGTCATCTCGGATGAAAAACTAGGTCACATCACCCAAAAATAGAAAAATCTTGTTAAGGCTCTAGAGGTTACTGTTTCAGTCCAAATATTTGGCAATTTGTCAGAAAGGTTGTTTGGTTGATTTCTAGCTCAAGTTTTAATATGGGTCACCTGGGGTCAAAAACTAGGTCACACAGCCCAAATATGGAAAAACCTTGTTAAAACTCTAGAGGTAACATTTTCAGCCCAAATATCCTGGAAATTTGTCAGAAAGGTTGTTTTGATGATTTCTAGCTCAAGTTCGAATATGGGACCTCTGGGGTCAAAAACTAGGTCACACAGCCTTAATATGGAAAAACCTTGTTAACACTCTAGAGGTAACATTTTCAGCCCAAATATCCTGGAAATATGTCGAAAAGGTTGTTTTGATGATTTCTAGCTAAAGTTTTAAGATGGGTCATCTGGGTTCAAAAACTAGGCCACACAGCCCAAATATGTAAAAACCTTGTTAACACTCTAGATGTTACATTTTCAGCCCAGATACCTTGAAATTTGTCAGAAAGGTTGTTTCGATGATTTCTAGCTCAAGTTCGAATATGGGTCATCTGGGGTCAAAAACTAGGTCACACAGCCGAAATATGGAAAAACCTTGTTAACACTCTAGAGGTAACATTTTCAGCCCAAATATCCTGGAAATATGTTGGAAAGGTTGTTTTGATGATTTCTAGCTCAAGTTCGAATATGGGTCATCTGGGGTCAAAAACTAGGTCACACAGCCGAAATATGGAAAAACCTTGTTAACACTCTAGAGGTAACATTTTCAGCCCAAATATCCTGGAAATAGTTTGAAAGGTTGTTTTGATGATTTCTAGCTCAAGTTCGAATATGGGTCATCTGGGGTCAAAAACTAGGTCACACAGCCCAAATGTGGAAAAACCTTGTTAACACTCTTGAGGTTACATTTTCAGCCCAAATATCCTGGAAATATGTTGGAAAGGTTGTTTTGATGATTTCTAGCTCAAGTTCGAATATGGGTCATCTGGGGTCAAAAACTAGGTCACACAGCCGAAATATGGAAAAACCTTGTTAACACTCTAGAGGTAACATTTTCAGCCCAAATATCCTGGAAATATGTTTGAAAGGTTGTTTTGATGATTTCTAGCTCAAGTTCGAATATGGGTCATCTGGGGTCAAAAACTAGGTCACACAGCCCAAATGTGGAAAAACCTTGTTAACACTCTTGAGGTTACATTTTCAGCCCAAATATCCTGGAAATATGTCAGAAAGGTTGTTTTGATGATTTCTAGCCCAAGTTTCAATACGGGTCATCTGGGGTCAAAAACTAGGTCTCAGAGCCCAAATATGGAAAAGCCTTGTTAATGCTCTAGACCAGGACCGTAACAACTTTGTTAAAAGCAGTTGTACTCGGGTGTGCGATAAAGGGCCATCATGGCCCTCTTGTTTTTATGCCCCCGAAGGGAGGCATATTAAAATCGCACCATCTGTCCGTCCGTCTGTCCGTGCGTCCCCACTTACAAATTCGTGTCCGGACTGTAACTCTGTCATGCATTGAAGGATTTTAAAATAACTTGGCACACATGTCTAGCACATCAAGACGACGTGTCGCGTGCAAGACCCACATCCCTACCTCAAAGGTGAAGGTCACACTTGGAGTATGAAGGTTATGGAATCCTCTATATATGCACACATTCGTGTCCGGACTGTATTTTGTCATGCATTGAAGGATTTTAAAATAACTAGGCACACATGTCTGGCACATCAAGACAACGTGTCGCGTGCAAGACCCACGTCCCTAGCTCAAAGGTCAAGGTCATACTTAGAGTTTGAAGGTAATGGATTCCTCTATATATGCATATATGCACACATTCGTGTCCGGACTGTAACTTTGTCATGCATTGAAGGATTTTAAAATAACTTGGCACAAATGTCTAGCACATCAAGACGACGTGTCGCGTGCAAGACCCATGTCCCTACCTCAAAGGTCAAGGTCACACTTAGAGTTTGAAGGTAATGGATTCCTCTATATATGCATATATGCACGCATTCGTGTCCGGACTGTAATTTTGTCATGCTTTGAAGGATTTTAAAATAATTTGGCACAAATGTCTAGCACATCAAGACGACGTGTCGCGTGCAAGACCCACATCCCTACCACAAAGGTCAAGGTCACACTCAGAATTTATAGGTAATGGAATCCTGTATATATGCATACATTTGTGTCCGGACTATAACTTTATTATGCTTTGAAGGATTTTAAAATAACTGGGCAAAAATGTCTAGCACATCAAGCGGATGTGTCCAGGCAAGACCCAAGTCCCTACCTCAAAGGTCAAGGTCACACTTAGTGTTTAAAGTAATGGAATACTGTATGCAGGATTACTCTGTCATGCATGGAAGGATTTTAAAATTACATAGCACATTTATTGAGCACATGGAGAGGACACAGACTGAGGCACCTCTTTCGGGGGCATTCGTCACTTGTGAGGGACAGCTCTTGTTTAATTCACAGATAAGACACCATTTGAGGTGTGCTGAATACCTTTATAAGCTGAATGACAACTTTTATTAAGGCCAGTTATACACATACATACATTTTTGTGGCCTTGGAACCTAATAATGCCCTGTCATATGTATTGAGCATGTTTTTCTTTAAAAAATCATTCTTAGGCCCTTCGGAAGTGTCTGGAAGCAAGCCTTTTAAACACATTTCAAAGCTTTTCCTGACATGTAGATTGACAAATAAAGAAACAAAGTCTGTTGTACATGATAAATTGTAACAGTCATATCAGCATTTAATATTACTATAACTTTATTTTAAAATTCTTTTTTTTATATAAACACAGTTAATTTATATTAATCATTTCATTTAAGTATGTAATTAAATACAGTTGCTAGCTAAAAACATCGTATTTATATCTGTTCTTTGAAGTCTTTATAACACTGTTTTTTCTTTGAAGAAATAAAAAAAACGGGATCGCGAAAATAGGTGAAGAAACGATTTTCGTATCACAATTTCACATGTAACTTACCAAATAATCGCAAGAAATCATTCTGAAATGATTTAATTGATAGAAAATTACTTTTTTCAAACAAGCTAACGGTACATTTATGAAATCTTCAAGTTTTTGTCAACTTTTCAAGGGAAATTTTTCCGTCAAACAGGAAATATATTTTTGATTACAAAAAAGTGCCCTGTAACCTCTTTATGAATCTAACGATTTGTGATGCACTAAGATAGTCAATATTTAACAATTAAATGCTTAAACTTGCTTGACAAAATTTAATTAGTTTAGTTAGTATGAAGAACATTCCCGTCCTCGAAGTCGGCACTTTTATTTCGCGATTATTTAATTACAAGTATTGAGCTACTGTTCTTTGATTCGACTGCGAAAAATTGATATTGATATTGGGACGCTAAATGTTATAATTGTTCAGACGATCCGACTGTGAGACCTGCCAACAATACATAAATGTCGACAGAATTTTGCGTTAATCTTTGCTCCGCCCACATGAGGGCGGTACCGCGCCGATGATTGGCGATGATGCAAGCATCAACTATTTTGACGGCTTGAGAGATAAACTAGGCTTCAACTTTTAATCAGTGTCAATTACGTAACATAATGTGGTCACCAATTAGGTTGTATATTGCTTTTTCCGGGCGCCCAATTATACGATTAGCACATGGATAATATGCCTTGATGATATTTATTTATGAAAAAAACGATCGCCAGGGTAGACTTTTTTTTGCCATGTTCATTTTTTTTTTGCCATTTCCGAAAATTGCAAATGGCAGCGGAAACCCTGACACTCCATAATAAAAATACCTCTTAAATCCCCAGCAGCAGTTTTTTGTAAAATTTGGTATGATGTGCAGAACCAGTGTTCAAAACACAGACTCAAGGTCACAAGCTGACAACATTGGTATTTTATGTCGGCTGTAAAGGAATTTCATGAAGCTTGGTTTAAATGATTATATGCATACTGTAATCCATGTTCCACTTACATTAGCTCAAAGTCCTGGTCACACTTACAGGCCAAAGGTATTGAGATTCTGATAAAATGCTAATTCCTTAACTCTGAAATATTTCTATGGAACTTGGGGCGTTACTATTCACCTCATCAAAGCAACAAGGCAAACCAGTGTTCAGAGTGTGCAGACATAAGCAATCCAATTTGATTCCTGGGTTTGGGCGTACAGTTTACAGATCAAACTTTGGTTTTTCTGTTTGGAAGATGATATAGAATTTAATAAGAAACATTGTCATATAGACATAGGTTATTCTCCTGCTATGACCATCTGTCTTTAAAAGTTTAAATGGGAAAGGTGGCAATTTCTTACAGAGTATAGGGATCTAGTAGTAGAAAATGACCGAAATACAGTGAAATCAGGCAGTTAACTCATACTACAACATACATCCTTGTTAAAAGAACACATGTACTGAGTTCTGACCCATTTTGAGGGCAGTGGTGTATTGGATCTGTCATGTAGGGTGAAGAAGTACAAATAAAGTTATATGAAACACTAGAAATGTTCCTGTTTGGATACTGTCATTTCTCACCTGTGCCTGACACATCAAAATAAAGGAGATTGTATTAGTATCATTTGGCTTGCTTTGAAAAGTGTGGTTGAACTTTGCTATGCTTAATCTCAGAAGTTTCACAACTGTAGCAAAGAACACATTGATCAAGATGATATTCATTGTATAAATAATGCTGCAAATTAAATTTCCATAATGTAAAAAATGTTCATTTAATACCATTATTATGATATTGTGATGATATAATGCATTTTTTCTTTATATTTATGCACAACCATTTCTATTAATCAAAAAGCAGTTAATAACTGCAGTTAATGATTTGTTATGTGACAACAGAGTACATAGATTGTGACGCAAAGTTTTGCAGGTAATAGTCAAACTCATTTGATATTATGGCTCTGGTTAGTAATTGACAAGGAAGGTTATCAATTTTATCAAGTTTATCAATAATATAATATTTGCATATTAATAAATGACATGCTCAGCACTATGTCTGTATCTTCTACAATCTGTACCTCAGTAGCAATTTGATATGATCAGGTGCACTGACTTCCATTATTGCATAATTAATTGTTTTGCCAGCCAGCAATACAGGCAGATATGCTTTTTCCATCAATTAGATTTTATACATTACTTGATTAGAAATATTGGCATGAAATACCATTTTCATATCAACTCTATTTAGTTTAAAAAATATGTCAATTTCTGTTTTGTACTTGAAAAAAAATCAGTGTTTTTAAATAAGACCTAGAAATGTATTATAAGATTAGCAAAGACGGATATTGTACTGTATTCTCCTTGTGAATCAAAGATTATCCTGTATTATAAACAATAATCTCCTGTGTTATTCATATTTCATGCCCAACTATTAAAATGTAGCATGGACATTGAACTTCGTTAATGCTTTAATACATATATGTATATAATTGTAAATGGGGGTAAAAGTCAAGTGATGGTGGCTATCTACAATGTATGCTTTAAAGTCCCAGGAGCACATTGATGGTATACATACTTTATTACCAAGGCCAAAAAAAGTAGTTCCGTTTCCCATCTCCCTACCTACCCTCTTGTTTACCCTCCGACCCTAAACTTTTTATTGAGGGTAAACTTCCAACTTTACATTTTTTTCATAGGAAGATATGTTTTAATATAAAAGTAAGTAAAATTTTAGTTGCTTATTCCTCCTGTAAAAAATAGGGGTTTATAAAGATAGTGACAACCTTCACTAATCAAAAAAAAAGAAAAGATTTTCCTACCTACCTACCCTCTTTTTTGGGCCCAAGGACGAATGATGTCTTATCAGCAAAATTGACCTATTGTTTTTGTTGGAAAAACTTCCCTAGCGTTACTTTTTAAACAAAGAAGATGCTATAATTATACCTCCGAACACAAAGTGTAAGGGGGGGTATACTGGATTCAGTTTGTCCGTCCTTTTATCGGTAGACTGAATCTTATGCTCCAAAACCCCATGTCAGAATTTAATGATACTTCACACAAGTGGTAAGTACAATGCCTTGTTTTGCATGGTTCATGTTTCGGGTCTCTAGGTCAAAGGTCAAAGTCACAGGGGTTCGAGATAGTAAATTCTTGTGGAGGCTAAATCTCCAAAACCCCATGATACTTCACACAAGTGATAAGTACAATGCTTAGTTGTGCATGGTCAATGTTTTGGGTCTCTAGGTCAAAGGTCAAGGTCACAGGGGGCGTGAGATAGTCAAATCTTGTTGACGCAAACTCTCCAAAACCCCTGGTCAGAATTTAATGATAGTTCACAGAAGTGAAAGTACAATGTTTAGTTGTACATGCTTTATGTTTTGGGTCACTAGGTCAAAGGTCAAGGTCACAGTAGCTCGGGATAGTAAAATCTTGTGGACGGTAAATCTCCAAAAGCCCTGGTCATAATTTAATGATAGTTCATAGAAGTGATAAGCACCATGCCTAGTTGTGCATGGTCGATTTCAGGTCACTAGGTCGGGCTTGAGATAGTATATCTTGTGGATGCTTTAAATCTCCAAAACCTCTGGTCAGAATTTAATGATACTTATCACAGAAGTGATAAGCCCCATGCCTAGTTGTGCATAGTCTATGTTTTGGGTCACTAGGTCAAAGGTCACAGGGGCTTGAGATAGTAAAATCTTGTGTGCTTTTAATCTCTAAAACCCCTGGTCAGAATTTAATTATACTTCACAAAAGCCTTAAGTTGTGCAGGTCCAGTAAATAAAGCATTAAATATTACAGAAATTTTATATACTGGGTGTTTGGGGGGGTATTCATCACCTTCAGTGATAGTTTTAGTTTTTTCAGTGGTATTGCAAAAAATAGGAAACGTTTTCTGTCAGCAGTTTTTCTTGAAGAAGCAACCTAAATAACATCAACCTTATGTAAGAGTAAATAGAACACAGTTCTATCATTAAACAAATAAATTTATTATTCTGTATTATGAGTACAGTAATTTTAAAGTAATAAGGGGACTTTCAAAATATTTGCCATGCCTTACTACATAGAAATGGATGGCAGTTAAATATAATTTCTCACAACAGAACTTCTGATGAGAAAAATCCCTTTAGTGACAGAGCATTCCTTTGTATATAGTATAAAAGTATTCCTGGAATCACTGTAAAGTTCCAATGTTTGTAACAGGTGATAGCCATTTATTGTGTTTTCTCTATTATTTTTAGATGGCAGATTGTTTTGGTAATTCTTGATTGTGTTTGGGTAGATTTATCTGAAACACTCCGCAGATACCAATTTCAACACCTATGTTCTGCAGGATGATTATATACAAATAGTTAGTTTTTGTGGGAATGTATCGAAGGATTTGATTTATAGATGGTGAGGGAGGGGCTTGAAGCAATTTTCTCCATTACTGGCTTTTAAAACAAACTTGATTAGAACTATATCATCTGTTTAGAAGTGTCCTATCATGTTGGAACTAACTGATTCACATGTTCACATTTTATTGCTCTAAACTATTGTTGTTTCTAGGTCAGGAAATTATCTTCACTCTTTTGAGTCAACCTATTTTAACAAATGTAAGCTTGAAAAATTTGCAATGATTGCTCAGGCAGCTTAATGCTTGTTTTTAACCATCTTTGATGAATTTACATGAAACAAGTCATTAGTTGCAGAACAGTAGTTGTAGAATTATCATGTTTTTAGTCCTGCATTTAATGATGTTGAAAGGGGGCTCTGAGATATTTGCCAGTACCCTGGCACCAGACTTAAAGCAGTTATCTTTGCACTTGGGGGACTAACGAAGAAGCAAATTAATGAAGATGCACACAGGGTGATTTCACAATCAATCCTGGCAAGCTCTTACAGCAGTCTGCCATAAGAAGAATTTGTTATGGTAGATAGACAATGTATCAGCACATTGATTTTAACTGTTTGGTTTGAAATATATGTTGCATTGTGGAAGATAACAGGTTATAAGTTACAATGTTGAGTATATCTAGCATGTCTAGTACAGAAATATTAATATTGATGAGAGTTATTATTATGATAGTATCAAATATCTTTTTATAGTAGTGTCAGGTGACATTAGGTAGTTAGAGAATGAATAGCCTTATTTTTACGGTTCAGACTTTGCTCAGGCATGTGTCCTCGTTCTAGTTTATCAGTCGTCATTGTTATTTCTAGAAGGAATTGGGTCTCCATATTTGCGTCTACTCCGTCACCCCAGTGTACTCCGTCACCCCAATCTCGGCAAAAATCAAGAAAATTATGATTAAGTTTCTGTTTGAGATCCTTCTTCCTGTCATACAGATTCTTTTCCAGGATGGTAGGGTCTTAACATCAAACAGTTTTCCTTGATTACGTAACTAAAATAACTGTTTTGCTGTTTGGTCTGAAACTAATTCTCATGTCTGAAAGACCACATGAGTATTAGTTTCAATATTTCATACATACAAGCATTGAGTCTGTTGTGTCCTGTGCAAAGCCTGAATATAATGACTCGATGTTCTAACCTGTATTAGGAACAAAAGACACTGTTAACAAAGAGTGTTTTCTCTATTTTCAGGGAGATTCCTTGCGGTATTTCATGGCGAACGTTGAAAGAATAGGAAGTCCTGTAAGTATAGCTTTTGATACATACATGTATACTCACCTTGAAACTTTGTGCTCAAGAGATGAATTTTAAAGTTAAGAAATTAGAGTATACTCACTATGCTCACAGCCCATGTTGGGGAGCTTTAGCATCTTCCAGTCAATTAACAAGTTGATTGTCAGTTAATTTGACCTGTTTGCTAAGAAATAGATGCATGACAGAAAATTCCTACGTGTCAAATATGACTCGGGCTTTTGGGTAATACGGGTTTTGAGATTTTCACGGGTTAAACTCGGGAGCTAAGGTACCACAGCCCTGTGTTGACATGATTAAGTAACTTGGGGCGTGTCTGAAAATTCCACGGTCAGATATGACTCGTTTGGGCGTTTTTATTGCGGGTCAAATACGGGTATTTTGAGATTTTCACGGGTATAAACTCGGGAGCTAAGGTCAACTGCATGCTCTGTGCTGACAGTTGTATTAAGTAACTTGGGGATGAAAGTTTTGGATGGGGACAGGTTCACTATTGCAACTTACAGTAAGGTTTCATTAGTTTTTAGCCACTGGATTTGAATTTCAATCCCTGTGGAATTATGAAGTATCTTTTAATTGTCTTTTCAGTCCTATGTTCCACTCAAACTTGATATCCTTCATGCTAGAAAAGCTACAAAAGGAATCATCGAACATCAGTTTGACATAAAAGGAATTCCTTTCTTGTTTGTTGATGTTGGGGGTCAGAGATCACAGCGTCAAAAATGGTTCCAGTGTTTCGAAGGAATCACGTCAATCCTGTTCCTTGCCTCCTCCAGTGAGTTTGATCAGGTCCTCATGGAAGACAGAAAAACAAACAGATTAACAGAGTCATGTGACATTTTCGAGACCATAATCAATAACAAAACATTTTCAAATGTGTCCATTATTCTCTTCCTCAACAAAACAGACTTACTTGAAGAAAAAGTAAAAGTTGTGAATATAAGAGACACATTTAAGGACTTTGAAGGAGACCCACATTGCCTTGAAGATGTGCAGAACTACATACTGGGGATGTTTGATGAGAGGCGACGAGAAAGGACCAAGCCTCTGTTTCATCACTTCACAACGGCAATAGACACAGAAAATATAAAATTTGTCTTTCAGGCAGTAAAAGATACAATTCTGCAGGACAATTTAAAATCACTGATGCTGCAGTAGAGATAGTTCAGTTTGAAACACATTCTATATCTCACTAAGTGCTAGAATTTAATTGTAAATGGTATGTGTATAGATGAAAGTGGTGCAATGTCCAAATATTTGTATGTGAATCAATTGTGTTGTGATATTTGCAGACTGGTTCTGTGAATCTGATTGGGAAATAGTAGTTGCTCCTGAAAGTGCAACAAAGGAAGTACTATTACCCACAAGGAAAGTTCATAGTATGGAAAGAATACTTGAGTTGAGAAAGGTCCAAGGTCCTTAGAAACCTACTACAAAATCAAAACTGAGTGAAGAGAGAAGTATAAAGGTTGTGCATGTTGTATGCATTAATCAACATATTTATTTAGAGTGAAGGGCTTCAGGAATCAAAATCAGAGAAATGAAATTACATGTAAAGTTTGTAATTTCATTCTGTCATAACTAGATACATGTGAACACTGGATATCTGCGATTAAGTGGTAATATGAGAAAAAAAAGACTGGCTGTTTCGAAATTCAGACCTAGAAAATGTATAAAGATGCAATGCAGTGTGAATTCTCATTCGAGTTCCTCAATATCAAGCAAAAGAAATCATTCAGAAGCCAAGAAAGAACATTGAATAGATTGAGGGATATATGAAAGTATATCTGAATGGCTTTGGAACAAAATAAGTGGTGTTTCCTCAAGGGAAATCTTTTTTCCAGGCACAGTAGTTTGTAGTCTGTCCCAATGCTTTACCGGTTTTTGACCCAGACTTCCTTCAACATGAAATATAAATTGTAAATTTTCTTAATGAAATAAGTTCTGCATTGATCTAATACTAAAATGTACAATCTACATGTAACTCAGTTTTCCTAAATTACAATGGCTCTGCAACAAGAAGAAAGAATCATGTTACTGTATTCAGACCAATGGAAATTAATGTAAATTTAGAATTTATCATAATCATAACATATTTTGTATTTTGCAACGCTAAAACAAGAATATTTTAACTTCGCTGCACAAAAACAGCTGAATGTGCTAGTTCTACAGCCTGGTGGGTTTTTTGGCAATACTAATTAATTGAAAGTGCATTTAGGGAGCTGAAAAGCTGACTTTCTTTTGTTGAGTGCTTGAGGATAACTGCATTTAAATGCTTTGACTCACTGTTATGATTTGCATGATGTGAAATAACTTGCAGCAGGTTGATAGATATCCAGATTATTGTATTTCAAGGCTGTTCATTTTGTGAGTTTTACCTGTCTGAATGTGTTCATAATAGACAAGTTTCTTATATTCATTCACCAGATATTTAGATGTTAAAGATTGATGTTTAGATTGATAATATATCTTAAATATAATATATAAAGATAAGTCTTGTCCGCTAATATGCATTGAAAATGCTTTGGAGTTGCTGTTGAATCATATTTTAGGACATAGTTTGTCTTGTCCTCATATTGATAAAGACACGGGTTTACCTTGCTTTTAAGTACATGCGGGCATTTTGACTTTTTCTGACTGAATCCTGCCTTTGACAGTCCTTAGATGAGAATTTTGACTTCGATCCGTCTAAGTTCTCTAGTTCTAGTAGTTACTGATTGGTTATTTTTTTAGCTGACTTCAATCAGAGCCAATCATTTTCCAAGGGTATGGGACTGGGTTCAGATCATAGAGTTAAGAAGCTTTTACCCAAAGTTCACTAATAATTGACATCTTCATCCAAGAGCAATAATAGCTGCTGTATCAACTTTAATAATTAAGTGTTCATGTATCAGCAAGACTTGAAGTATCTCTTGTACTTTACCAACATTGTGAATAATACTTACTGAAATCTCTACACACTTTTTATGCCACAAACAGCTTGAAAAAAAGTTTCACAATGCAAAACAGATAGCAAAAACTGACACTGGTGTTTTAGAAGATGATTAAATATTTAATATTGGTTCATATTCACATGTTTTAGAAAAAAATAGATTAGCTTAGTTCACAGAAATTAGGACAGGAGCTTCTGTTTGTGTTGGACTTGATGTGGCTTAAAGACTTTTCATACAATTGAACTAGCTAAAACTTGAGTTAATAACTTTGTTTACACAACTTTCACCTGCATCCTCAAAAAATAAAGACCAATTAAATAAAAAAAAAAACCAGTGTGTAATTAAGAAATTTGTTCAGTTAAATAGTGTAGAAGGTTCAAGTGTGTTTTCCTGCAGATAGTGAGGCCATTGATCATTTTTTATAGTTTGAAGAAAAGTTATATGATGTATATGAATACTATGTTGTCACGATGTGCTGAAGTAGCATGAATAGACATTGAGCATAACTGTCATCCTTCCTTCATGTGTTCTATTGTGTGTGGTTTTTCAGAGTATAACAGATTAGCTGTAACATATTAAGGACTATTTTAGTGTAAATTTTGTTGTAAAGATGGTATTATTTAGATAGGAAGGCTTGATTTCCTAATCAACCAGGAAGTGAGTGGTACAGCTATTGTTCGAGGAAAGTTGAAACATAATATCTAGTGTCTATATTATATATTCTGTAACACTAAAACATAGAATGGCCCAGACCTTTGAAATTTCTAAAATGTACTGGCCAGGTCAGTCTTTCCGATGAAGTGAAAAGCTCCAATATCAGCATGAACAGTTTGATAGTTCTAACCGTGGTGGGACAGTAGTAAAACAGGTAATTATATTGGATACTCCACATTCAGATGGCCTTATTCTCACTGTAGCAGGAAGTTTCGAGCTACTCCTAGGTCAGCCTTCAGGGAAAGGCATGAGTCTACCTCCAGGGGAAGACAGGAGTCTATCTCTAAGGGATGAGTCTACCTCTAGGGGAAATCAAGGGGTTAAACTCCTTGGGAAAGGCAGTACTTCTTTTGATTCTGGTACATACAGCCTAAGTATATAAAAAACCAGTACAGATGAACTTGCCAGTCATTATCTTGTAAATGTGTTAAAAGAAAACTTACAAATAAGACCATTTTTACAGTATAAATTTAATTTACTTTCAGTAGTTGAAAACTGTCATGTGTAATTATGTTTATATTAAGTGCCACACCTGTTCCCAGTATCAGGATGCATACTTTGTCTGCTCAACAATTTACTGTTTGTTTGTTTTTTTCATGAAATGTACCTGTAATCTAGACAAATGGTCTGGTATTTAAGGTGGCACATACTTTCATTCATATATCAGCAGATACTGAGTATTTGCCTATCATAAAGATGATAACAGAAATTGCAGAGATAACTGTAGTAAGCTGTAATACAGGATTTATGTGATTGTTGTAAGTTTTTAAGAGTCCAGGAGAGAAAAAATTGAATGTTTCTCTGGTGTTTTCATTGGTGTGTGTAGGGATGGGGGTCAAGTTTGTAACATTCAGTAACAAGGACCCCTTCAGGGGATATGTTGCAAGGGCTCTGAAGAGGGGCTTTCATATCATTTGTTTTCCAAATTTGGTAAATATAGCTTAGTGATTAAACAATTTTGAAAGACAGTTTGAAAAACATGTATCTGACATTGAATCAACCCTTAATTTCTGGAATGATATCAAAAGTAGGTTAGGTTTAAACTTTATCACTCAATAAGAAATGTCACATTTTATGAAGCTAGGCTGTTTCACAACTAGGTCCTAAACTGTGCTTTTCTGTTTAAAAGCTAAACAACTCCTAGAAAGTGAATTACAGAAGCTTTCACGGAAATGTCTGGTGTTAATTTTGTTGTTATTCAGCTTAACAAGTTATAATGAGCAAGTCAGGCTGAAAATATAAATCTCAAAATGTGCATAATGTGAAAAAATTGCATATCCACTTGTACTGAAGATTAGACGGCTATTTGAAAAGCTAATCTAGCTCCAGATCTGTCAGTAAAATCCTCATTTTTGAGATGTTGTGAACATCCATTACAGTAAATGATCAGGCATTATTATGTAGACATGTAAAATGCATTATATCTCAACAAACATACCTAACAACTTATGTGAAAAAGCAAAATAGAATACATAGACCATTTGTCTGGGGAATTGTGCAGACTTATGATGTACTTAAGGCCTTCCTAAATTATCTGCTAGATTGTTTTCTACTGTGTTTGTCAGAATGACAGAAAAAGTTTATTACACACAAAAATAAAAAATCTAAAATTAAGTAATATTTTTGTTGTGCAAGTACTAAAAGTTTTGGATAAATCAAAATGCATTTTGGTGAAAAAAATCCTTAGAGGTAACAGTGACGGGTTCAAAGCCAAGTTTGACAAAATCTAGCAGTTAATTTGGTATAGCCTATATTATTATATGTGTCTACTCTATTGTATGCTATAGACTATGGTAATTTATGATATAGTGAGCTAGAAGTGTGATCCTTGTTAAGGCTTCCAGTATGTTTTAATGCTTATTGTTCTCACACACAGGAACACTGTAACCTGTCTCTGTACTCACATGTACATTCTCCAGTACAGTGATACTTGTGTTAAGCAGGTATTCAAGGGAGACAACAAAGAGGCCATCTAAAGTAGACGCTGCTACATTAAGTTTGTTTATTTCACAGCTGCCTGTTGGGTTGATACTGTACTGTCTGCATCAGACAGGTGGATAATTAGTCCAGTTGACTGCTTACCAAGGTGTTACTGTAATCAATTTATTAATAATATGATACACAAAATGAACATGTCTCTTTGATAGAATGGTTAAGGTCCTCAACATAAAAACTGCTGAAACTTCTCATTTATTGAAGATCACTGGTTCAAGTCCCAGCTATGACCTCGCACGTTTGCAGTGTAGTACAGGGATGGTTATGTAAACAAAACAGAAATGTAGAAAATTTATATTAAGCTATGAACATAATACAAATATTTGAAGGTTGTGAGGCAACCAGAGACTGATTTTTGTATTTTCATAAACAAACGTAAAATATCTAAATATATCCAAAAATAGAACACAAAATAGAGCACCTGTTGAGAGTATGTTTGTAAATACTACCGGAACATAAAAGGAGGTTGTACTTCTTGCTTGAGGACATTATAAATTTTAATGATCTGATCAGTTTTCATGTCCCACTGTATAATCATTAAGGCAAGACATTTAAAGCTGTACCATAGAGTGTATTGCGAAACCAGTTGATTGGACGACTTTATTACAGACACTTTGAGACTGTATGCCATTCAAATAGTATACCAGTATACACCGTGACCTGAAACATTTTTGCCATTGTTAGGAACAAATGTATATGATCCTTTTGGCAACAAATGATTCTGCCTTTACACCCAGTGCAGATCATGATCAGCCTGCATATCCATGAAGTTTGGTCATGATATATATTGTTTTGCTTTCCATTTAGTAAATTTTTATTGAGCATCTCTTTAAACAATGGGAGGTACTGTCCATACTTAAGAGATTTTGTTGGGAATGGTTAAGAAACAGATCCTTGTTTTTGAAGTAGCTTTATTTAGTTAAATGATACAGTAACCACAACATGTGACTAATGACATCATTGTTCAGTGCATGTGGCACATGACACCATACTGTGATACATTCGACTCTGAGTGACATTCTGTGGTACATGTGACACATCAACACACATTTTAGACACGTGTGTGATTCTAGATCACATAAAGTTTTGTTACATAAAACATTACGCTTTATTAGTTTGAAAGATGATTGCTTGTTTATGTACATGTGAGAGGTGAGGCAGGTTTTCATGTGTGGAAGGACCTGTAAAACTGCTGTTGTTATGTTGGAGCATTTTGTATGTAAAACGTTGTTATAGTATACAAAGTTTTCATCAATTTTTTATGTGCACCATACATCAATTATCATGAATATTTTCTCATATGGAATATGTATGTTAATATCATTTAGGGCAGAACAACCTTTGTAGTTTATCATTAACTCCTTGATTGAATAATATGGCACAGGCTTTCCCAGCCTTGTTGTTTAGAGGTGTTAGAAAAATGTATTTGTGGCTGTGTATTGTAACTAGAACTGTCATGTATATTACAGAACATATAAACAGATATCTAACTTTTATCCATACTTAAATGTCAAAAGTCGCAGTGCATTCTGGTACATAAGTATTGCATTATAAAAGTTGTTTGAAACATAAAAACAAGATGAAAGCTTGTATAAACAGACATTAAACTGATATTTTATTCTCCCACTTGATGTTTCAAAAATTTTAGAGACAAAATGTACTGTTTTTGCTTGTTACTTGTTAATGCATGTAAAATTACATTATGTTTTATTCAAATTATTTTGAGGAAGTTTAACTTCAGACAAGAGTTCTTTACATTGTGTTCATTTCATCTCTCCAACTGATTTGACAGTGAAACCTGTCTCAAAGCAGCCATGCAAGGAATGCATTGGAAATGGTCACATGAATCTGGCTGCTGCAGGTGTACTAAACTTAGAACTTGTTGCACGGGAATCAACTGTGTTGACGGCTGCTTAATTGAGGTGACCACTTACACTGGTTTTACTATGAAATTTAAAAAGTGAGCATTGTGTTGCTGTGTGTAAGATATCCTATTATCTATAATATTGAAGTAAGTGTGTAGACATTGATATTGCTAGATGGTAATCTGAAGAGATTTATATTCATACTTTACAGATATGTATAAATTATGAGTAATATATGATATAAAGATGATATTTATGATTTTATCTTAGCCAGATGAGTATTGACCATTATATCAGATACTGTCTTACAGAGAATTTGTGTGGAGGGTTTCTGGGGCTGTGACGGCATTGCTTTAGTGTTGTGAACAAAATCGGGGATAAACGCAACACAGACATAATTTTCTAAATAAAATATGATGTACAACTGTCTTGGACCTGACTCCATGGTGAAGTGGTTAAGGTAGATGACTTCAGTTCACTTACCCGCACACTGATTGAGGGTCATAGGTTTGAACCACCCTAATAACCCGACTTTATGTGAGACAGTTGGCAGAGGATGGGAGACTAGGGCTGACCCCAGGAACCATGGTTCGGTAAACTCAACCCAACTGTAAATTGCTGAATAACCATTGAAAATAAACCCTGAGGGGGAAAAACAACTGTTGCATTGAGTCCTTGATATTTAGAAATTCATTAGTGTGACTATATACATACATTTTATCTGAGAGAAAGACAATGTCATCAACACAAAGCATGTCATCTTTTCGTTGTATTGTTAAATACAACTTTTTAATTTTTGTACATGTGTTTTTAAATTCAGCTAGAAAGCCAATGTAAGACTAGGGGAATTATGTGCTGAGGATGGACAGAATATGTCAAGTTAAGCAAAGAAAAGGTTTAGAATGAAAGGTTACATTTTTTGTGTTCAAATTTGCCTCGTATGATTATTAAAACAGCAAACTATGTAAGGGCACACTAAATACAGTGATTTTACCATCTCTATGTTAGACATTTACTACTTAGTGTGAAACATGTATTAATATTTTACTGTCACTAAAAATAGGTATATACATGGTTTAAACAAAAAATACCAATTTTCATAAAACCAGAAATACCTCCAGTGTCTGAGAATTTGCACATGGCACAAAAATCTTTGATGTGCTAATTTATTCATATGTTCAAGACATTGCAGAAATACCTTAACCCATTGTAACATTTTTCTGCCTGTACTTATTGCATGCAAATTGTCTTATCATTTAGACCATACAAAACATCTAGATGTTCTTGGAAACAACTGCACATGCTGAGGGGAAATTGTTTTTTCCAAGAAAATCTTCACTGAGTTATTTTTTATGAAAGATTAAACATTACTGCTGAATGAATATTTCCACAGAAGTCTGTAGATATATCAAAGAAAATTCCATTCTATTTATGATCTCTTTCAGTGTAATTATTTTTCAATCACTTTTCTCTGACATGATTTTATGAATACTTGGGTGGGGAATTCAAGATAAAATTTTAATGTTCAAATCGTATTTCAGAAATTTATTGAATTGTTTGCAACAGTTACTGTATTTCTTTGAAATTGTTTATAGGAGTAAGATTCAGAGCTGTGGTTTCCCAAAACACTACTGTACCTTTTCCTAAACACTAGTGTACCTTTCCCTTAACACTCTACTGTACCTTTCCCTTAACACTCCACTGTATTTTTCAGTAAACACTTTACTGAACCTCTCATATTTTCATTAAACTCTGTACATTTTGCCAATTATACATGGTTTTAAACAAAGAACTTCTTCCCTAGGGTCAGATGGGGATGAAAATAAATGAATTCATGGTACTTCTAATACTGTTACTAGTGTGAATGAAGGTTTTACTGCAAATGTTTTAAATCAAGGAAAATAATTTATCCTACTTCAAACAGAGAAGCCTTTGTGAACTTAAAAGTGAATCAGACAATACTGTTACATTCATACTTGACTTTTTATTTCCTTATACGTAGGATTTCCTGATTTCAATTGAGACTTTCATTAGAATAGATAAGGCCAGGCCTAGTGCAGCATTGGATTGTGTGAAGTGCTTTGACATATGTCTGGTATTCTACCAACATTTGTTTAAGTTTGACCCACAGTGCCACAGTCACAAATTTACACCCAAGAGTTGTTGCTGAAGAAAACACAATTACATAAAAAATAAGACTGTTGAGTAACTAGAACATCATAGTTTTTGCATATTTTATGGCTTCTTCAAAGGGCTATTTAGGCAGCCCCACATATAGATGGAAGGTACACGCCTGTGTATTAGTCTAGCTGCAGTACTAGAGTATCCTGTGTAGAAATTCATGAAATAAAGATAAACATTCTATTACACTTTATAATGTTCATCACATAGAAGAGCTGTCTAGAACATAGTCATAACACCAGAGATTTATTTCTTAACATAAATATTTTGGATACAAAAATATTTTGTATTAATTTATTATCTTACATGCTGTAATCAAAATCCTTTTCGAGATTACATTATCATTATTTGATGCTTGTTATTTAGTTATGATACATGTAGTTTACAGAGGACAAGAAGATAACTACCTGTTTTTAGCTCACCTGAGCGCAAAATGCTCTTTTTGAGCTATTGTGACCTCTGATTGGCCATCATCTTGTGTTGTCAACAATTGTTTCAAATGACATCTCCATAACTACTGGGCCAATTCACGGGATTGTTTGTTGGATGGTCTATCACCTTAATTGTTAAAATGGTTCCGCTCCACTGCACAAAATGGCCACCAGTGACAGCTCCTCCTTAACCATTGGGCCGATTTCAACCAATCTTAACATGATTGTTCCTTGGATGGTCCTCCATGAAAATTGCTCACATTTTTATCTTTATTATTGATCATGTAATGCAGATTTTCTCTGTTTACTCAGATGAGTTATATAGGGCCATCATGGCTCTCTTGTTTTTGTTCACCTGAGCATGCTAGTTATGTGATCAACCTACCTCTGTTGTTTTGTGTTCTCCTAAACAACTAGGTCAGTTTCAATCAAACTTCACAGGAATGTTGTTTTCTACGTCCTCTTCCAAAATTGTGCAAAGAATCAGATACAATCAGATACCTGTTTGCCATGACTTACAAAAGGAAAACCTTTTTCCAAAACTTCCAAGCCCCAGAGTAATGATATTTTTGTGAAGCATTGTTAAGTGATCTACTATGCTCTAGGGTCAAAATTGGTCCTACTACTACTAGGAATCAAAATTTGTCTTCCCAAGTAAGTAAAAGATGAAACAGTGGAACTCAGGTGACCAATATAGAGCCATCATGATCCTGTAATTTTTACAATTTTATACATGGTATATCTACTTACAGAAATATTGCTTTTAGATGTGATATGTACATGGTTCACCAAGTTTAATAAGGGATTTATCTCATGTTTAATATGTTTTCCTATAAGTTGGATGGAATCGTTTTCCTTCGATGTATAGTTGAATAAAGTTTACTGTAACAGATTTAGTGAAAGTTTACAGAGTTATTGCTCCTTTTGCTGGGACAGTCTTTTAATACTTTGGTAAAATATCTTGATAAAGACTTAAAGACTAATGATTTTTCAGATTTTTCTTTTTCAGTAACACTGTGATCATACTCTAGACAACTTAATTTTTAGCTCAACTAAACAAAGTCCAGCAGAGCTTATGCCATAATGGTTTGGCCATTGTCCATCTGTCCATAAACATTTCCATGATAACACTCTACACAGTTTTAATTTGACTTTCATGAAACTTGCTGAGAAGGTTGCCTGCAACCTGAAGATGAACCTTCTGTTTTGGGTCAAGGTACTGACCCAACCTTTGAAAATCCTTTCTGCTCAAATATCCAGACATCTATTTCACCTGTCTTCAAGCTTCATAGGGTGATTCGTCATACTGAGTAGATGATATCTACTGGTTTTGGGGTCAGTGGGTAAAGGTCAAGGTAACAGTAACCTCTGTTAATATTTCCCTGAAAACACTACAGGTCACAAATTTCATTTGATTTCCCTGCCAGTTGCTGAAAAAGTTGCCTGCAACCTGTAGATGATCTGTATTGTTTTTGGGGTCAGTGAGTGAAAGGTCAAGTTTACAGTGACCCAAACTTTGAACATTGTTTCCAGTCAATATCTTGCATATATATCACCCACAGTCTTCAAACTTCATACGATGATTTGTCTTATTGAGTTGAGGATCCCTATTGTTTTTGGGGTCAGTGGGCCAAAGATCAAGGTCACAGTGACCAGAATTTTAAAATCATTTCCACTCAATTTTTTGAGATATAATTTAAAATATCAACAGCAGTCTTGAAATTTCATAGGATGATTGGTCCTACTGAGTAGAATGGTGATTCCACTGTTTTTAGGGTTAGTGGGTCAAGGTCAAGGTCGCGGTAACCTCTGCATGGTTCGCACAGGCCTTGAAAAGTACTTGAATTTGATGCGAAGTCCTTGAAAAGTACTTGAATTCTGTGCTGAGAAAAAGTCCTTGTGTTGGATTAACTTATAGACACATTGCACTAATGAGCGAAAGTGCCTTGAAACTGGAAGAGTTGTGATCTAGAAAAAAAGCATTTATAAACAAAATCAGACAAATTAACGTTCCAATGAGTCAATACAGTCGTTCCTCGTGACAAAAATCAGGATTTGAATAAGAAGTAAATATTGAGATTATCAACATGTATTTTGCTTGATATTAATTTGAATAGCAAAGATACATATTACATTGTGTTCCAAATATGATTGTAAGGTGACATTTGACTATATATCCCACATAAAGTCAGATTTTGCGCATCATTTTAGTCCTTGGAAAATTAGAAAAGTCCTTGAAAGTCCTTGAAAAGTACTTGAATTTTGTCTTGAGAACTTCTGTATGAACCATGCAGATCTGTTAGTAGTTTTTAGCTCACATTTCTATGAAAAGGGAGCTATCCTACAGCCCTTGGTCATCTTAGCGTCACACCTTAGTTAAGTTTTTCGTACCACCCCACTTTTATTTCAAAACTATTAGAGGTATGGCTTTGAAACTTACCATACTGCTTTACCATCATAACCTCCATCTACAGACAAGAGTACATAACTCTGTCAAGGTTTTTGACAGAATTATGGCCCTTTTACTTAGAAAGTGTATTGAGCTTGGTTAAGTTTTTGGTACCCCTCACTTTATTTCAAAACCATTGGAGGTATTGCTTTGAAACTAACCATACTTGTTTACCATCATGACCTTCATCAACAGACAAGAGGACATAACTCTGTCAAGGTTTTTGACAGAATTATGCCCCTTTTTACTTAGAAAATACATTGAATATGGGTAAAATCCACTTATTGCCTTAACCCTTTGAGATATTGCTTTGAAACTTTTAATGCTATTTCACATCATTACCCCCATCTGTATGCAAGAGAAGGTAACTTTAAAAAATTAAGGCCTTTTATCGACTTAGAATCTTGGTTAAGTTTTTCGTACCAGTCCACTTTTTGACTGAACTGTTTGAGATATTAATTTGAAAGTTGGAATACCTGTTTACCATCATGATTCCCAAACATGGGCAGGAGAAGGTAATTCTGTCAAGGATTTTATTTGAATTATGGCCCTTTTTGACTTAGAAACTCAGTTAAAATTTTCATTCTTGTCCACTTGTTAACTTAACCATTTGAGATATTACTTTGAAAGTTGGAGTACTTATGTACCATCGTAAGACCTATCTGTAAGCAAAAGAAGATAACTCTGTGAAAATTTTTCTTGATTTGTACTTAGAAAATTCCTAGTTAAAGTCTTGTGTGCCCTTAACTGTCAAAGTTTTGTTTTATTGGCAAGCACTAAAAAAGTCGAGCACGCTGTCCTACTGACAGCTGTTGTTATGAAACTAATGGAGAATTTTCAGGTTTATATATATGACTTGGGCTCTAACATTGTGTCTGTGTAAACTGGTTCTATTACACTAATCAGTGAAGGCCTACCAGGGAGACATTCTGATTTAGCAAATAAACTACTTTTAAGTTTACACACTGCTTTTTGAGAAAGCATAGATAGTGTCAACTTTGTTTTTAGTATATCTCTTGTAAACGTTTACAAAGCATTTTGATCATATTTGACTATAGTTAATACATATTTATTCTTTCTATATTTGATTGTATGGTCACACATTAAATTACATATAAACTTTTTGCATTGTTTGTTATTTCTGTGCTCCCTGTAAGGAAAGCACATACATTTGTAGTTGTCACTTCATCCATCCAGTAGCATGTGCTTCTATTTGTCCTTAATTCTTGGTTGCAGTATTTAATTGTCAACAACCAGTAAGCAGAATCCAATGAAACAATACAAAATTGTCGTATTATAACATGCTCTGATTTGATGTGTTACAGCCCTTGATCATTTAGACATATAGTATACATAGCACCATTCTTCATTCTTATCCATGCAACTTCTCAGAAGGCACAGTAAAGCTTCACTACCAAAAGATGTGTGGTAACAAGATTATTCTGCCTGAATGATTTTTAACAGAGTTATGCCCCTTTAATTCTTGGTAAAAGTCTCTCAAGTTTATCACAGAAAAATAATTACTTCTACAATGTACCTACAAAGGCAGATTTTCTATTTGCTGACAAATTAATTTCTCTTCAACAATAAAGTACACGAAATACGGCCATGTCTTCCAAATGAAGGTCTGTTATAAAGAGGTTTGACTGTATTATACATAGCACTGCAAAATGTTTTCTTGCCCATGTTGTCTTTAAGCAACCATGGTATCTTCAAAGGAAGCTTTTCTATCAGTGGAGCTGAGATAGTGCTCCGGAAGCTTAACTCCTGCCTTAACATCACTGTTGCTATAGGGAGCTTCTATTCTATTTGTTTTGCAAAGCATTCAGCTCAGTTATGAAGCAAAAGGCAGGTCAAGGAAATTTTTTAAACTAGGAAGTTTTTCATTTTGATAAATGCTGTGATATTTTATTTTATATCTCTGTCTATTGGCCTTCTCCGTCATCTTGGATAACTCATTTGCCAGTATTAAAAGTAATCAAACATTTTTATCAACTGGCTTCATAAATAAGACTTGTTTTTAGCTCTACTTCTGTCCATAAACTTTTCCTTGATAACACTAAAAGGTGCAATTTTCATTTGACTTTAATGAAACTTGTTGATAATGATCCCTGCAACCTGTTGATATTCCCTCTTGTTTTTGGGGTCAGTGGGTCAAAGATCAAGGTCACAGTGACCTCCGATAGCAATTCCTTGATAACACTACAGGTCACGATTTTCATTCAAGTTTTATCAGATTTGCTCAGAAGATTCCCTGTAGATGAAGATGATCCCTATTGTTTTATGGTTCAGTGGGTCAAAGGTCAAGATCACAGTGACCTAATAGATTTTCCTTGATAACCCTGTACTGGTCACAGTTTTCTTTCAATTTTCATCAAACTTTCTCAGAAGTCTCCTTGCAACATGTGGATGAAACAAACAAAATTATGGTCAGGGGGTCAAAGGTCAAGGTCACATTGACATGTTTGCTTTTCCTTGTTAATACTCTGGTCAGTTTTCATTCAATTTTCATCAAACTTGCTCAGAAGGTTCCCTGTAACATGTAGATGATCCTTATTAATTTTTGGGTTAGTGGGTCAAAGGTCAAGGTCACAGTGACCCGAACTTTGAAAATCTTTTCCACTCAGTATCTTGGAAAATGAGATCTATTTGATCAGCAGACTTCAAACTTTGATGATTGATCTTAAGTAGATCTTCCCTATCGTTTTTGGGTCAACGGGTTAAAGGTCAAGGTCAAGTGTTTCCTTGATAATGCTCTGCTTGTCAGTTTTCATTCAACTTTCATCAAATATGCTCAGAAGGTTCCTCACAACATGTACATGATACAAACAAAATCTGGTGAGTCAAAGGTCAAGGTCACAGTGACCTGTTTGATTTTCCTTAATAATGCCCTGCAAGTCAGTTTTTTAACTTTCATCAAACTAGCCCTGAAGATTCCTAAGAACATGTAGATGATCCTTATTGATTGTTGGGTCAAAGGTCAAGGTCAAAGTAACATGTTTGATATTTCTTGAACACGCTCTACTGGTCACAGTTTTCATTCAACTTTCATCAAACTTGCTCAGAAGGTTCCTTGCAACGTGTTGATGATCCTTGTCAATTTTGGAGTCAGTGGGTCAAAGGGCAAGGTCACAATGACCCTAACTTTGAAAATCTTTTCCACTCAATACCTTTAGATTTATTTGACCCAGTCTTCAAACTTCATAGAATAATTGGTATTAATGAGTAGATGATTACTATCGTTTTTGGGGTCAGTGGGTCAAGGTCACAGTGATCTGAACTTTGAAAATCTTTTCCACTCTTCATCACCCACAGTATTCAAATGTCATAAGATGATAGGTCTAACAAAGTAGATGATCCCTACTGTTTTTTGGGGTCAGTGGGTCAAGGTCACAGTGAACCCTGCTTTTCCTTGATAACATTGCAAAAGATTTTCACAAAACTTACTCAGAACAATCCAGTCAAAGCAGTAGAGTGATACTGGCCCTTTTGGCCTCTTGTCTTTATGAATAGAAACCTGAATAACAGGATGTTCAAGTACAGCATGATCATGACCTGCAAGGTAAGGATGTGGCACTTGCGCATGATATATCATCTCCATGTGCTCTACAATTCTGCCATGTAATTTTGAAATCTTTCCATTCATAACAATGTATACAGTATTCCATGACATTTAAACACCAAGTATGACCTTGACCTTTGAGGTAGGGACATGGATTTTGATAGCAACACATCTTGTTGTGCTGAACAGTAGTGCCAAGATATTTTAAAATCCTTCAATGCATGACCAGAGTTAAAATCAGGACATTACCTTTAAACTCTTAATGTGACCTTGACCTTTGAAGTAGGGTTTTGAGTTTTGTATGCCACACATCATCTTGATGTGCTTAACATTTGTGGCAAGTCATTTTAAAATTCCTCAATGCATGAAACAGTTACTGTCTCGACACTAATGTGTGCATATATACAGGATTCAATTACCTTAAAACTTTCAAACCTTGACGTTTAAGGTAGAGTGTTGGTCTTGCGTTGTTTACATGTGCTGAGTATTTGTACCACAGGTTTGAAAATCCCTTCATACATGACAAAGTTATGACCCACACATACATGACTTTCACAGACATACTGACATACTAAAAATTGGCAGTTGTTAGGCATTTTCTAAATGTTCAATTGCTAGAAACTAGTAGGTTGATTACTTTTGTCAAACATAATCATTTAAAAAAAAAAAACATTTCTAAATATCTGGCCCCCATCCCCCATAGGTTGGGGTGAGGGCAGGGGTTTAAGAGAGGGCAGAGTGTGGAAATAAGAAAAAGTGAACATTAAATTATTTGAGCCAGTCACAAATTTTTATAGCCTGTTTCACATAAATAGAATTTTAAAGTTTTTATATTGAATTATAAGAAACTAGAGCTATCACTAAATGTGATTAATACCCCCAAAAGACTGCTTTATAAACTGAGGAAGTTTGTAGTAACAGAATACCTTGCAAACAAACTAAAGAGAGATATTGTTCTTGGCAATAACTCTGTAATTTTTCAAGATAAAGTCATGGTTCTTGTACACTGCACTTTCTCTCAATGTACTTGACCATTGTATGAAGTCGTATTAAATTCCAACTAGTAGTTATCGAATTATGCTCCGGACAAGTAAAAGTAACAAAGGGCAATAACTCTGTAATGAGTAAAGATAGAGTTACTGTTCTTTTGCACTGCACTTCCTCTCATTGTGCTTGACTATTGTATGAAGTTGTATTGAATTCCAACCAGTAGTTTTCGAATAATGCTCCAGACAAGGAAAAGGAACAAAGGGCAATAACTCTGTAATTAGTCAAGATGGAGTTATGGTTCTTGGCACTGCACCTCTTCTCATTGTGCTAGACCATTGTATGAAGTTGTATTGAATTCCAACTAGTAGTTTATGAATTATGCTCTGGACAAGGAAAAGTAACAAAGGGCAATAACTCTGTAATGAGTAAAGATAGAGTTACTGTTCTTTTGCACTGCACTTCCTCTCATTGTGCTTGACCATTGTATGAAGTTGTATTGAATTCCAACCAGTAGTTTTCGAATAATGCTCCGGACAAGGAAAAGGAACAAAGGGCAATAACTCTGTAATTAGTCAAGATGGAGTTATGGTTCTTATGCACTGCACTTCCTCTCATTGTGTTTGACCATTGTATGAAGTTGTATTGAATTCCAACTAGTAGTTTACGAATTATGCTCTGGACAAGGAAAAGTAACAAAGGGCAATAACTCTGTAATGAGTCAAGATAGAGTCATGGTTCTTGTGCAATGCACTTTCTCTGGTTGTGCTTGATCATTGTATGAAATTGTATTAAATTCTAACTAGTAGTTTTCAAGTTATGCTCCGGACAAGGAAAAATAACAAAGGGCAATAACTCAGTAAATACTCAAGATAGAGTTATGGTTCTTGTACACTGCACTTCCTCTGATTGTGCTTGATCATTGTATGAAATTGTATTGAATTCCAACTAGTACTTTTCAAGTTATGCTCCGGACAAGGAAAAGTAACAAAGGGCAATAACTCTGTAATAAGTCAAGATGGAGTTATGGTTCTTGTGCACTGCACTTCCTCTGAAAGTGCTTGACCATTGTATGAGGTTGTATTGAATTCCAACTGGTAGTTTTTAAGTTATGCTCTGGACAAGGAAAAGTAACAAAGGGCAATAACTCTGTAATTAGTCAAGATGGAGTTATGGTTCTTGTGCACTGCACTTCCTCTCAATGTGTTTGACCATTGTATGAAGTAATATTGAATTCCAACCAGTAGTTTTCAAGTTATGCTCCGGACAAGGAAAATGCAACAGTCCGCCCGACCGATCGACCGACCGACCAACCGACCAACCACCGGGTGACTCCTATATACCTCCCTAAACTTCGTTTTGGGGGTATGAAAAACAATTAAAGGGCAATAGTGGAGTTACTATGATAACCCAGACAAAATATTGTGTGTGCACCACGGCATTATGCTATTGTGAACTTACTCTAAGTTTCATGAAATTCTATCCATTGGTTCCTTAGTAGGATGGACAGACATACAAAGCCAAATCAATATCATTATTGGGGCTGCCAGTTGTCCCTAAGGATAATAGACAACACAAAGTAAATGTTTCCAAATAAACTCTGTATTTTATTTATTTCAGCAAAAACAATACAACATGAAGCAAAATATCTCCATTATGGAAGCCTGCTTATTTTCTATTAAGTATGAATGGCAAACAAGATATTGAGCTTAACATGGGTAAGAATTAATGCAACAGTTCACAACAACAATCATAGTGTTTCAATACAGTCTTCAAACATCAACAAAAGGTAACCTTGATTTAATCACAGGAATTACATGATACATGAGGCAGATACTGGCACACTGAGAATGAGACACTTCACTTGACCCTGTCTACACAACACCTTTTCCATCTCAATATGCTTCCACTCTCTTGTAAGGGACACAATTCAGGCATAAACTGATTAAATGTACCGTAATGGAAGTTAAAACAGAAATGTACTTTATATAAAATAAACTGCATTCAAATCATAGTAGCTGATTAGAAGACATCTTTTCCTATATTTTTGCTGTATTTTGTGTTAAGAAAAAGGGCCAGGCATAAATTCTAAGAAAAACTATGTGAGATACGTGCATTTATCTATTTGTGCTTACAGCTACTCCTTAAGAAAACAAGAGATGTTTGTAAAACACATATGCACCTCTTCCCCAAAACACACAATGTTACTGCAATGCAATATATTGCTGCTTATCTAGTACCCGTAAGTCATTGGAGATCAATAATCCTGGCACGTTCAAAGACAAAGGCTTGTTGACTAATTAGGCAGTAACCATTGATAAACCCAATGTCACTGTGACCTTGTCCTTTGACCTTGTGACCTCAATATCAATAGGGATCATTTACTCTTCATAAACTATAATCTTTGCAAGTTTGAAGACTTTATGTCAAAGCATAGTTGAGTTATTGGGCACAAACAGCAAACTCAATGTGACACTGAACTTTGATCAAGTGTCCTCAAAGTCATTTGGGGTCACCTACTAGTCATAAACTTTACTCCTACCAAGTTGGAAGACCGTAGCTCAAAGCATTGGTAACCTGTTAGGCAGAAAAATATTTAAATGCAAGGTCAATATTATCTTTACCTTTGACCCATGACTTCAAAATTAATAGGGATCATCTAATCCTTATCAACTACGACCCTAGAAAGTTTAAACATCTTAGGTCAAAGCACTGCCAAGTTATTGAAGGATAACTAATTTTAAATAAAAAGTCACTGTGACTTTGACCTTTGAGCCAGTGATAAAAAATCTAATAGGGTTCATCTACTATCTCTACCAAGTTTGAGATATCTAGGTCAAAGCCTTTTCAAGTAATGAGCAGAAACTAATTTTAAACGCCTGGTCACTGTGACCTTGCCCTTTGACCTCAAAATGAACAGAATTCATCAACTGTCCAGCCCGGTTAGCTCAATCGGTAGAGCACGAGACTTGTAATCTCAGGGTAGCGGGTTTGATTCCCCGGGCTGACCAACTAAAATTACTAACAGTCTTTCGGATGAGACTAAAACCGAGGTCCCATGTATGAGTGCTATACACCTGGCATGTATAAGAACTAGGGATGTCTCTGGAATTGGGACACTTTCTGTATCTTGCACTATCCTCCAAAACCTAAAATAACTAACCTCTTCTGGGGGCGTTGGTCATATGGGAAACCGGTACCAACGATAAAGCCCTAATATACCATACGAACTGTCCAAGACCATGTCTGTAATTTTGCAGAACCATTTTTAAATACCAGGTTACTGTGGCTTTGACCTTTGACCCAGTGACCCTAAAATTAATAGGGTTCATCTACTGTCTATGTTCATTGTCTCTACCAAGTTTAGAAACATCTAGGTCAAAGTCTTCTCAAGTTACTGAGCGGAAGCTGTTTTTAAATGCCGAAGCGCTGTGACTTTGACGCTTGATTCCAGTGACCTCAAATTAGTCAGGGCTCATCTACTGTTCATGACCAAGTTTGGGACCTCTAGGTCAAAGCCTTCTCAATTTATTGAGTGGAAACCAATGATCTACTAACCAACCTACCTACCGACCGACAGCTGCAAAAGCCATATATCCCCACTTCATTGAATGGGGCATAATAAGATAGTGAAAAACTTGTGTACATCAATATGTGTAGAGTTCTGCTATTTTGTGAAGATTTAACAAGTGTACATAGACATTTAACACAACATTTTAACAAGAGCTGTCCCTCCCAAGTGACGAATGCCCCCGAAAGAGGTGCCTCACAGTCTGTGTCCTCTCCATGTGCTCAATAAATGTGCTATGTAATTTTAAAATCCTTCCATGCATGACAGAGTAATCATGCATACAGTATTCCATTACTTTAAACACTAAGTGTGACCTTGACCTTTGAGGTAGGGACTTGGGTCTTGCATGCGACACATCCGCTTGATGTGCTAGACATTTGTGCACAGTTATTTTAAAATCCTTCAAAGCATAATAAAAGTTATAGTCCGGACACAAATGTATGCATATATACAGGATTCCATTACCTATAAACTCTAAGTGTGACCTTGACCTTTGTGGTAGGGATGTGGGTCATGCACGCGACACGTCGTCTTGATGTGCTAGACATTTGTGCCAAATTATTTTAAAATCCTTCAAGGCATGACAAAGTTACAGTCCGGACACGAATGTGTGCATATATGCTTATATAGAGGAATCCATTACCTTCAAACTCTAAGTATGACCTTGACCTTTGAGCTAGGGCGTGGGTCTTGCACGCGACACGCCGTCTTGATGTGCTAGACATTTGTGCCAAGTTATTTTAAAATCCTTCAATGCATGACAAAGTTACAGTCCGGACACGAATGTGTGCATATATGCTTATATGCAGGAATCCATTACCTTCAAACTCTAAGTATGACCTTGACCTTGAGCTAGGGGCGTGGGTCTTGCACGCGACACGTCGTCTTGATGTGCTAGACATGTGTGCCTAGTTATTTTAAAATCCTTCAATGCATGACAAAGTTACAGTCCGGACACGAATGTGTGCATATATAGAGGTTCCATAACCTTCATACTCCAAGTGTGACCTTCACCTTTGAGGTAGGGATGTGGGTCTTGCACGCGACACGTCGTCTTGATGTGCTAGACATGTGTGCCAAGTTATTTTAAAATCCTTCAATGCATGACAAAGTTACAGTCCGGACACGAATTTGTAAGTGGGGGCCGGGGACGGACGGACGGACGCGGGCGGGCGGACAGACGGACAGAGCGCGGGTCAGACGGACAGGCGGTGCGGGTGCGATTTTAATATGCCACCATTCGGGGGCATAAAAAGTAATTTTGTTATATAAGCATCTGCAGGTGCAACTTCTAGGATTGCTTGGAATAAACTACAGCATTTAATGGTTGACTTACATTACCTTAATCCCGTAAGTCACAATGCCCTTTATTAAATAATACCTGCATAGAGTGAAAGCACAGGATGAATTTCAATGAAATTCATTTTACTTCAAGTCAAAACAGGCATTTCTAAAACTGAAACAGAATTCATTTTATCATCAGACTTGTAGAAAAATTTATTATGATTTGTAGAAAAATATTGTAGTACATTTACTAGTACAAATTTCACATATACGGCAGAGACAGATATATTCACATGTTTTTTCTGTGACCTTTAACAATACATTCTAGTATAAGTAGCACACATTATCCATTATGCAATTAATAGATATGGCAAATTTATGATTATGCTTGTAACAATAGGAGTAAACCATTTATCTTCTGTTCACCATTGTCTATCTACTCTGAGGAACAAACCTTCATTTTCAAAACCATTTTATAAAGAGTTGTCCAGAAGACACCATGCTTGACTATTCTATTTATTTTATTAGTCAAAATTTTGTCAAAATACAAAGTAAGAGGGACTTTCTCCTCTGAGCACTCCTCTGCAGTAGAAGATAGTAGCAATATGCAAGCAAAACTTTAAGCAGATTCTGAGTGAAAAGAGGCTTAACTGTCAGAGTTATACTGCAAAAATTCACACCAACAGTCAATATATGTAGGATCCTTAATTTTCACCAAACTGGGACGCCACACATGGATGATTATAATAACTACATCATTAACATAAAAAGGTGTGTCACAAGACTATTTTAACAGAGAATAACATCTCAATACCTGAACAGAACATAATCTATGTCAAAACTACTGTTTTCCATCACCATGCTGTGTACTAATCTCAAAACGAATATTTCTGTGACACTTGTGCTTATCAAGACATAGACTCATGTAAAACACGATGTATACTGTATATACTATACTATTGTAAGTGAACAAGTGCGACTTTATTTACATTTAAAATATGAAACTTATAAAATAGAACATCTTGCCAAACCAAGAGGCATTGCTTGATGAAAGACCAGCTAGTGTTTGATGAAACACAGACTCCAAAGGACTAACGTTACATATAGTACAGTTACTATCCCTAATCAAAAGATATCAGACTGACAACTCATTTACTGCTAGGCACAGGGCAAATAAGTGCACAAATTTGATAGAAAAACCCCAGGAAACAAATGGTACTCCTGTAATAACACTATATTAAGGCAGGGAAAATGTTTATCATCTTTGATATTCCAGTAGAATATGACATTTAGAGAAGAGGCAATAATTCAAACAAGAAAGAGTACCAAAACAAAAAGACAAACATGGTGAAAGGAAAGTTAAGGTTGTTTTCCCTCTGTAAATCCTCTCTGTCTTCAATGATTCTGTTAATTTTTAGCTGATTTCCATTTATGATTCTTGTAGATCTGCACTAACTACGTATGAAAGAAGGACAAAAATGGTGACTACATGCTAACCTTTCTGTTATATGTATAAAGTACAAAAAATCTACATCAGAATGTTATATGTATAAAGTAGATAAAATACAAAAAATCTACAGTGTTTGATTATTTCCAGTGTAATACTAATACAACACTTTTGTCCGGTACCCAGAGAAATGGCGACAACCTCAACATAACAATGTATAGTGAACAGCTGTACTGAAACTCCACTCGCAGGTACTGAAAGGTGTTGTATTTTTCACAACAAATCGAATTTGTAAACATAATACATGGCTAAAAAGGGTCTAATTTGGCAAAAGCTGTCAAGTTTCAATAAATGAAATCCAAGACTTAAAACAGGCAAGGGTTGCACACTTCTAATTTAATTCAGTCATAACTCTACTTGATCTGATCTCTGTTATAAAGTCAATGGAATTGAACATCACAAAAATATCTGTCACTCAACTGTATGAATGTGAAGTAGTTCAAAAAGTTTTTGAATTAGTCAGAATAAACTGAATGCTACAAAAGGTGATTAAACAAAATACAAATCAGCTGTAGCCTTTCAATTAGAACACAGACTTTGAAACTGTCACCAACTTTTTCTCATAATATTATTTTTTGCCTATTTTTTTACTTATATGAACATTAAATTTCAGAAAGGTGCGACAGTCTTCCTTTTTAATAAGCCTTTGTAGATGATAGAACAAATCACATGTAAGATTTATTTAAATCCACCAAGTTTTTGGGAAGGTTCTTGGTAACAAACAAAACAAGAGGGTCATGATGGCCCTACATTGCTCACCTGAGAAACATGGCTCAAATTATTCACCAACTAGTGATGTACTTTTGGTGAGTGGTCACAATAGTTAACTCTGGCACTTTGTGTCAGGTGAGCTAAAAACATGAGGCAGATAAATAGCATATATAAACAATACATATTTTGGCAACAATAAGGGCAACAGATAAATTTACAGATTTGTCTAATTGATAATTTAATCCTTCGCTTAGTTAATACAGTTATAGGCAGGGAAATCATTGAAGGGAGCAGCTACAGATATAACAGCATTGCTTTGGAGAAAACGAGTATAAACTCTACAATATACATGCAATATTCATAAACGCTAGGATAAATGTAAAATAATGAAAAAGTAAACTAGATAATAGGGGAATGTATGGGGAAGAGGAACTAGTATACAATTAAATACTTTAATAAATAGAACTGGAATGTTATTATGCCGAAACAATTAAATAAAATCTAGAAATTCACAAAATCATATGATCAACTACAAAACTAGAAAATTATCGATTAGTACAAATATTTCTAGCAAACAGGCGAGGTAAAGTCATTTATGAAAACACTTCATCAGCAAGCTGATAAAATATGTATATTTCCAACAACAAACATTGTAATACTGTGTGAATTTTATAATAACAACTCTATAACTGCTTCTCACTCACAACTTTGTGAAACTTCACTTAATTTGGATTCTTAAGAACTACTCATATAAACTGTTGAAAAGAAATTTGAATCGTTTCCAAGGAAATCTAAAATAAATTCCTTAACTAAATACCACCTGTTACATTTCCAAAGAGTATACTGATTACCGGTACTGGAAGATTTATTTTGTTGCATTTACTTCACACTTTTGTGATGCAGAAATTGAATCACACTGTACAAAAGAAATTCAGACGCAGCAACAGCAAGGTATTTTCCGGTATGTATCCGAAGACTGCTAAACTATCTATAGGCTTGTTCATATACAAGAAAAATCATATCTGTGAGCATCAATACAACACGTGTTTGACTGAGAACATAGTGTATGTGTAACTTACTATGTTAACAGCTTTCAGGATATGCTCATATGAAACAATGCAAGAATATATCCTGCTTAAGTAGGGGCACTACAAAACAAGAGCATGACAGTACGTTTGGCTATTCAAAGGCTTGTCAGTAAAATGTTTATTTTTATCTAAGATTAGGTATATTGTGTAACTGTATAATAATTAAGGTCAAACTTATAAAAAAAATCAAGATTTTTTTTTTCAGTGGGTGGCTGGGGGGACCATGTTGTCAAAAGCAATATAATTTGAAAGTTTGATGAAGAAATATTAAGAAATGGTAATATTATAGCCGACTTTAAGTTATCGTGACAAAATCTAAGTCCAAAAAGGGGCATAACATAGTCAAATGTGAAACTGATCCAAAGATTTTGGCTGCATCACAACCCTGTTGCCATAAGCAAAATAATTTGAAAGTTAAATGAAGAAATATTGAGAAGTGGCAAAGTCATACTGTTGACAGACTTATGTGACTTGCTGTGCTTGTCTATATTGCCATCAGAAACAAGTATGCCACGTCTTTCATAAAACATTTGAAAGCAGACCACAGATCATTATAGGCTTCGATCAACTGTTGGACAGTTTTACAAAGAAAATACTATCTAGCTCTCTGTTACCAACTGAACCAGCTCAAAACTGTCAAAATTTGAAGGAAAAGTTTAACATCTAAAAGTTTTTTACAATTTGCCCTACTTTACGATCCAAACAAATGCTTCCAATAAGCAAAATGTGTATTCCATACTGACACAATATCTTCAATATGAAAATAATTATTTCATTTCTTTTTTCAATTTGTGGGACTGTGACATCACAGAGCTAAGCTCCATCTAAAATACAAAATGTATCTATATATTTCAATACAAAAATAGTCTTAGTTGGGATAAACTGTAAGCCAGTTATAGGTCCATATTACAGGAATAAATAAACTTATTGCTGCAGTTCCCTGACACTCCATTACAAATGATTTGTTTATGCCTTTAACATAGATCTACAACCTATCCATCTTTTTATATTTACCAAACCTCAATACATTTGTAAGTACCAGCATCATCCTAACAGTAAATAAACAAACACATTCTTTATTTTCAGTGAAACTTGTAACACGTATTATGTGTATAAAAAATTCATGCTTTGATTAAATGGACAACATAGTTATCTTAAAACAAATGCCGAAATCACAGAGATTTCCCCATAAATAACAATCTATCACAACACTGTTGACAAAAAAATACAACTATTAAGGTTCAAATCACAACAGCTTTCTGAAATCTTGCTTTTGTGTAAGTAGCAATATGCAGATAATGAAATATTCTTAAAAACTAAATATCTACAAAGTTAAACAATTCACAACACATAGAGAACACAATAACAAATCACAATTTTGTGTGCTCTTCTTTAATTTCATCATACACAGGACTGTAAGGGTGATCACTCTGTTTCTCACTGTCTGAATCAGAGTCCATAAACAATAACTCATTACTTCCCTTGGGTTCCCTATATCCACCAAGTGCTACTTTTTCATCATCATTATCTGATTCCTCGCTTTGTTTTGATTGTTTAATGACTGCTTCCGATACAGGAGGAGCGTGTTCCTCCGGAATGTCTATATCTGATTGGCTGTCCTCTAGTATGACAGCTTCAGGCTGGTACACGTAATTCTGGAATTCTGATGGGACATCTGATCTTACACTTGTTCTCACAGATTCGGTGGCATCAGAAGGCTGAAAACTACTGACTCTGGGAGACTCGTACCCATCATATGTTTCCGACACAGCCTCAGACTCTGCCCTCTGACACTCGGTGTCAGAATCTAGTCCCCTGTCTGCCTCAACTTTTGAATCTTCTGACTCAAGTTTTTCTGTGCCACAATTTTCTGAAGCAACAGATTCAGTTTCACTTTCTTTTCTACTTTTTTCATTAGCACCTTCCCCATCTGGAGAATCAATCCCATGTGGCTTAAAAGAAAATGTACTTATATGTCTATAGTAAGTGGGGTCTGGTTCGGAGTAATGGTCGACTGAACCATCATTTATATCCCGTCTATCTTGTTCCATCTTTTCTATGAGAACTTTTATTTCCTCACTCGTAGCATAGGCGAGATCAGCAGGTTTGGCACGATTCTGAACATTGACCCCAGGCTGGTTACCCCAGGGCTGGTGGTATATCACATGTTTCCCGACCTCTGGCGTGGAGACACCTGACTTGTCTTTAATTGCTTCATAGTAGTTCACTTGGTGACCTTCCTCCACATAGGGATGACATTCCTTAACACTTGGCAATGTTTGCAGCGCTTTATTCCTTTTTCTGTAAAGAAATTCAAACTTTATAACAAAAGCTTTCAAAACATATATAACAACTTAAACGATGTATTGATTTTCATGTAAACTTTGTTTCCGTATAATGAGCCTCCATCATAACACAACAGCAATGAGAATACATGTATTAAGAAATTTTCACTGAAATAACGTATAAGTTTTCTTACTTGAATAATTTCAAGTAATAACAGCAACAGAGAAAGTTCAACGTGTTTGCTTGTACTCAATGGATAAACCTTTGCAATCAGGTAAGTATTAACATGCCCTTCAATTTTTATTGAATCTATATTCTTGGCCACATCTCGTTACAGATATGACAAAGTTAGATAAATGCAACATCATATATTCCTTTAATTTGTACTTTCACTGGAAGTTTAATTACAATGACAACAAGAGAGCCATGATGGCCCTATATCGCTCACCTTAATACCAGTCCACTTGCCTAATGGGTGTGATCATTTTTGACCCAAGAGGCATGATTTGAAGAAAGTAGGTGGAAGATCACAAGACAATGTTACAAACCAAATAGGTTTTCCTATATTCATATTTGTAAAAGTGACCTCCTTGGCGGGGCCAATATTGACCCCCAAGGGTCATGATTTGAACAAACTTTAAAGACATCTACTAGACAATTCTACATGCTAAATATCTAAGCTCTAGGCCCTCTGTGGTTTCAGAGAAGAAGATTTTTAAAGTTTTTCCTGTATAAGCCTATGTAAAATCAAGTGACCCCCTGAGGGGTCAATTTTGACCTCGTGGTCATAATTTGAACAATCTTAGTAGAGGTCCACTAGACAATGCTACATGTCAAATATCTAAGCTCTCGGCCTTTTGGTTTCAGAGAAGTTTTTCCTATATATGCCTATGCAAATCTAAGTGACCACCCGCGCGGGGTCAATTTTGACCCTGGGGTCTTAATTTGAACAATTTTGGTAGAGGTCCACTAGACAATGCTACATGCTAAATATCTAAGCTTTAGGCATGGTGGTTTCAGAGAAGAAGATTTTTAAAGTTTTTCCTATTTTTTGCCACAGCAACCAGAGTTCTGCATGGAATCGAATTCTTTGAACAACTTTGATAGAGGTTCATGCAAAGAACATCCCTGTTTCATCAACATTGGCCCAGTGGTTTCAGAGGAGATGTGGTTTGAAAGAAATGGTGGACGGAAGGACAGACAGACGGATGGATGGACAGACGGACGACGACGAATGGAATGTGATCCTAATAGCTAATAAAACTGCCAATATGGTGCCTAATGAAACAGCCAAAGATAGCCCACACAGATTAACTGACACTGTTATAACACCCTTTGACATTCATGTGTCTTCTTCATAGAGTATATTAAGTAATGTTCATCGTCCCATACCAATTTTTCCACATGCAGATCAAGGTGTTAAATCTTCTAACCATGCAACAAATATTCCAAACCAACAGTAATATTTTTTTCCTCATTTTGACAGTTAGAGACAGGCCAGTTTACCAAGAAAAAGACCAGTTTTAGACTCTCATTCCCTATAAGGAACTTCCTGGCATAAAGAGTCTATAGGGGGGCTTGAAACCATGACCCTCAATCAGTGAGAGCTTTTAGATTTTAAGTCAGCAACCTTGACCATTGATCACTCAGGCAGGTATTCAAAGCCCAATCTAGCTGACCCGTGTTGCCCAATTTTATCAGTAACTCTAACTACTTTGATCAGAACTGAAGTAATACTGCAAATACTTTATAACCTCACCATTTAATCAGAATATGGGACATGCTCATGCAGCTGCAAATACCCTGTACAAACACCAAAGTATTCACCCTATCAGGTCATTCAATATGGGGAATAAAATCAGTTGATATACCTAATCACATCATGCTGTCTGGGATTGCTTCATAAAGCCTAGATAATAACATCTGCGTTTTTCAATTATCAAACTAAAATCACTAAAATGTTTGCCTTACAAGGACTGGAATGACTGACTATGACCATGACACACTTGAACTCAATAACCAATGAAACATCAGGAAAATATGTCTGGCATAGTTGAAAAAGGTGAACAAAATCATACATGCACATGCCATAACTGTCAAGAATGCACACACTAAACTTTCAGTAAATTCAGTTAAGTCACTTTGGGAAAGGAATAACTGAATTAGTTAAACAAATCATCAATACTGGTTCAACTGAAAAACAATCCTTCATGCAAATGCATCTCAAGGCCTTAGACACACCTACCAAGTTGATTATCAATAGAACTTATTTGGATTTCTTCTGAAATGATAAAAGATACCAACTTTTTGAACAACAATAGTTCTCTGCTTTTTCTACTTAACAAAAGAGACCTTACTTCACCTTTTACTTTACTGTAACTGTTTTTTTTCTTCATTTCGACAGTATTTCAGTTATTTACAGACAGGTGGTTTATCTAACAATGATGACTGGTGGTTTATCAAACTATGATGACAGGTGGTTTATCTAACTATGATGACAGATGGTTTATCTAACGATGATGACAGATTGTTTATCTAACCATGATGACAGGTGGTTTATCTAACAATGGTGACAAGTGGTTTATCTAACCATGATGACAGGTGGTTTATCTAACCATGATGACAGGTGGTTTATCTAACCATGATGACAGGTGGTTTATCTAACAATGGTGACAAGTGGTTTATCTAACCATGATGACAGGTGGTTTATCTAACCATGATGACAGGTGGTTTATCTAACCATGATGATGGGTGGTTTATCTAACAATGATGACAGGTGGTTTATCTAACCATGATGATGGGTGGTTTATCTAACAATGATGACAGGTGGTTTATCTAACAATGTTGACAGATGGTTTATCTAACAATGATGACAGGTGGTTTATCTAACCATGATGACAGGTGGTTTATCTCACAATGATGACAGGTGGTTTATCTAACAAGGATGACATGTGGTTTATCTAACAATGATGACAGGTGGACCAGTACTAGATTCTATACCTTCATAAAAATCTGCTCACTTTTTAATCTTAAACTTAAAGTCTTATATAGAGTTCCGTTTTTAGAGTGTAGAGGAAGACACTCGGCCAGCTGATTTACAGTCAGACTGTCATACCAATCAACATTATATCTGCAGAGTATGCTATACACTAAGTATTCCATGACTGTTATCTTCCTTGGCTTTCAGTAAGCAAATATTTTACCATTTATAGATCAGTGATTTATGTCATCAAAGTCTGTACACACAGGTTACCCATACAGCCAGCAGCTTTATGATCTTAGCATGCACAAATGCTGTGTCAGTATCAGCAAGATAAACTTCAGCTTTGTAAGCCTTTTGCCTTATTAAGTATAGTCTGGAATACATTCTTTTAAAATCTTGTATTCTTTTACTATTGTAATATAGGACTGTTAAGTGCCTCCTGCTTATCTCAATGTCATCTTCTGAGTCAACCGATGCATTTCCAAAAACAGTTTCACTCTTTAAGTCAAATACTTTATCAGCTGAACGTTCTATATTTGAGTCACAGACTTCTTATCTCAGGACAGCACACTCACTCTGTATTTTCAACTAATATAACAGTCACAATTCAGTTACAAAAACAAGAAAAGCTGCAGAACATTACGCTCTGATCAAGACTTTAAGGTATTCAATGAGCTACACCTAACTGCCTTCAATATAGCTGTTGCACAGACTATTAGAAATAGTTCACTTACTTTTTCCTGATAACTAGACAGACAACAACAAGCAACAGTATAAGCACCACAACACCAGCCACGATCCCGCCGATAACAGCTGCAATTGCTGAAATACACAATGTCAGTTATATCATATAGTTATACAATATCCAGATATCAATTTTCCTCATTTAGGACAGATTGCAATCTTAGAACAAACAAATATGGAACTATTTCCATACTTCCATTTAATTTGTCACATTTTGAAAAATTCATGCATATCATCATTAAATTTTACACTTTGAGATACAAAAACATGTATTCTTCAATTTAATGAATATTCAATGGTGGCAATTTAAAAGATTTTTCAGTAACTAGCCACAGTTTACAGTTCACAAACACAGTAAGGTAAACGGACATTATCCCCTAGGACATTATCCCCTTGGCTCATTTTTGCTTAGGAGGACAATATCCCCTTGATGATTTTGCAAAGGAGGACATTAGCCCCTTGCTAAATTTGAGAAGGAGGACATTATCCCCTTGATGATTTTGCAAAGGAGGACATTAGCCCCTTCTCCCTAGGACATTATCCCCTTCTTACATATGTGATATGGTACCAATATTGATACATTAATTTTAAGATCAAAAATAAGGGTTGATTTAATGTAAAAACTAAAAAAATACACTTGATTTTAAGAAAATCTGATAGAAAAAAACAACAGTTAGTGAAAATTAATAATATTGAAAAAATATAAAAGTAAGGATTCACAGTTTTTAGTAACGTCAAAAGGAGTTTGGAATAAGTTTTGCTGAAAATTAGTGCTGATTATGTCTTTAATGAAAAGAATGTGCTAATAAATCTGTGATTAATAATAATTTGTTTCAAAGAAAGAACATCAAAGAAGTTTGGAATGACAGTTTTGCTGATATGTAATGTTAACTAATATAATGCTGAAAATGGTTTTAAAGCTGTTCGCTCTAAGTTACTGTTGAAAAAATGTTGTGGTTTTTTTAAATTAACATACTTATTCATAAATATAAAATTAAAAGCTAGAATCAAAATATAAGCAAAAATCTAGGTAGAAATCGATTGAAAATGTCGGATACACGGCACTGCTACACTATATGTTAACACTGGAATTTGGTAGCACCTGACAGGAATTTTTACTGGAGCCTTTTTATATGTTCTAAGATATGTTATTTATATATGGTTTGAAAAACTTTATATTTTTACCAAGATCTGAGAGCGAGCAGCTTTGAATGAAAAGAATGTTTTCTTTAATCTTATAATTGTTTTAAACACAAAGTGCATTAAATTTGACAGTATTTACTCATTTCCCATATATATTATCTGGGAAAATGAATATTCAAATATTACATTCTGTAATATGGAATTCATTTTAAGTACTTGTGGTAGTAAAAAACAAACGTAAGGGCAAACTGTGTTGTGCTATCAACTGATGCTGCTGTAAGTATAATGACAACAGTCAAGTATTCAAAGAACAAACTTGCTATAAGAATGCATATTTAAAGTAATAATGGATGTGGTAGATAGATTTTGATATTCTTATTAAGGATACAAAAGTGGCCTTTGATCCATTAATCCATTCATTTAATGTGCTAATTATGGCTATATATAAATTAGTCTATCGTAAAATAGTTGTTGACTTTTGCCAACATCTGTTAAGTCTAGTCAATATTCCTGCAAAAAGTAATTAAATTGAAAAACAGTACACAAGCTCTTTGTATTTAAAATTTGTTTGTTAACACCTTTTTAACATAGACATTGTTCCTGCAAAAACTCTCACACATCTTCTACAAATTAAGTGATAATTACATTCAAAAAGAATAATTTTCAAAAGGCTATTGTCCTAGGATGATTTAGCTAATGTCTCCATATTCAAACCATACAAGGGGCTAATGTCCTCCTTGGCAAAATCATCAAGGGGATAATGTCCTAGGGAAAAGGGGATAATGTCCTCCTTCTCAAATTTAGCAAGGGGCTAATGTCCTCCTTTGCAAAATCATCAAGGGGATATTGTCCTCCTAAGCAAAAAAGAGCCAAGGGGATATTGTCCTAGGGGATAATGTCCTACATTCACACAGTAAATGTGACAATTGCTCAGAGTATAAAAAATAACCTTGTGTCCTTGACCTTTCAGTGTTGACCCAGGGAAGGTCTTATAAACTGACAACTCCTAACATAATGCTTCTAGGAAGAGAGGACTATACTGTTAGAATTGTTCAATTGTTTTACATGGAAGTCAAGGTTACTGAAAGAATGAGGTCTGATAAGAAGTGCTACAGTTTCAATGTGTTTCCGAGATATAAAATAATTTTAAAGGTTTGTATGTAATTTAGAGTTTTTTATCATTAGTACTAGATCATTCATATAACAAACGCCCCCTAGAAGAGTTTAGTTAATTTAGGTTTCGAAGGATAGTGCAAGATACAGAATGCGTCCCGTTCCAGGACCAACCTTGGTTTGTTAACATGCCCGGTTTTAGGTCTCGTTTGAAAGACCGATTCTAAAGGTGGGTGACAGGACATTCTATACCATGACAGAGTCCGTAAACTTTTAGCCATTTTATACCAAATGTAGAGAGAGCAACACTGAAGTCTCCACTCGTAGCTGGTGAAACAAAAAAAATCTACGGAGTTATTACTATTCCATTAAGAATAAGAACTTTAACTCTTCCATTAAGAGTATTACTCTGAGTGGTCTACAAGAATTACTTCATGTAACTATGTTAGTCAGATTTCTGGATAAATTTCTCCACCAAGAGAAGCAGTGTTAAGTTCAATACATCAATTAACAAGCAATTTGCTTCTCATACAGTGGAATAATAATGACAGCTGCACCAAAATGCATTATTAAATATTTACAGGTTTTAAGCAGTTGCAGTATTCAGAACTCTAGGATTATTCAGGAATCAATGACAATATAAGCAAACAAATATTAAGTTCATGTTCTGGTCTCCTCCTTTATGCAGACATGGCAAAATTCTAATGACCTCATAAAACCATTCAAACAATTTGCTCGTTACATTTCTAAGATTTCTTAAAAGGTTTCAGGATGAAATCCAGCAATCTAAATTGTATTGTAATGTAACCACAATCTTTTTTCTATATAGACAAAGAGGAACCATGATAAACTACTCAATAAATCACAGTATAAGTGTTTTAATGTCACTGATTTTGGTACAGTGTTCAGATGAGATTGCTTCTTTGAAAAACAGCCCTCTTCCTAGTGCCAATTATTAGATGCTTCATCAAAGGCAACACCTTATTTGGCCGGATCTATGACTGAACACATGACCTCCAGGCGAGAAGGAAATACCACAATCCCTGTACCAGAGGTCTAACTCACACAAAACTCGATAAATTCTTAATTTATCTCATTTCTATAAAAAAAAACACAACTGATTTTAATCTTTAGAATGCAGTGAATAATCTAAGTCTGTCCTCTGGTTTATAGACGCAAAAAAATGCAAAGGACACAAAGATTTGAAATATGTGCGCCTTTTTGGGCGCAACGTGAAAAGCGAGACATTGGTATATGCTCGCGGTAGTCTGTAAAAAAGAATATCGTGCAGTTGAACTTGCGTTTCCTGAGTATTTAGAAGAATTTTCACATGAAATCGTTAAAAAATCGTAGCACTTCGTGGGTGTAAAATCACGGTACTTAGAATGGTGTTTCAGACAGCTAACAGGACATTAAATTAGAATTATTTTCCGTGAAAATTTGTATACACGTATTTTTTACTTTTGTATATTTATTAAATTCGAAAATATTTGCCGACCGACATACATTTGTATTGCTTGATGGTGCATAACCAAAATAAAACTTACTCATATTATACATTGTCTATTCCAAACTAGTTTTTATAATTCCAAAATAATCAGACTTGTCACTACCTGTCAAAATATTTGGTCTTTTTAATGCCACTTGCTTCGCTTGGATCAAACAAAACTCAGCGTCAGCGTACGTGCTTTGATCTCGTAACATCTGCGGCTTTATGAGTAAAAGAAGTGGCTGTAGAAATTATTTTATTCGGCAAAGGTAATTCTTTAAAGTAAATATATTGTAGAAGAAAATTGTTACTTAGAAAAAATCGGCCTGAAACCCGAAATTTTGTTATTTGTTATAAACATAACGTTTATTTTAAATAAAGAATAGTTGGAACTTAGAAATGTTAATTAAGTTAATTGAAAATACTTTTCGCATTCACAGATTATCAAACGTTACTCAATCAGTGGTATCACATGGCTCGAGATTTCAAAGTTGACGTAAATGTAGTTAGTTTGTCATCCTTTATGAATGCTCGTATTTTTCACACCTACCGCGACATTCGCGAGTGACAAATGCTAATTGGAGAATAAATCTCGACTAATTACAGCAGATTTTTAACGGAAATGAATATTTTATATCTACGTAAAAGGTAATTAATATTTTCAGTGACTCAATACTTTTAGAAACAATTATATTTGAAAAAAAAAACACATCACAGCGGGGAGGTGTTGAACGGAAAATAATTCGGTGGGGATGTCCGAATCCATTTTCTGACTTTTTCGGAAAGGGACTCATTGTTTCATAGCTGGGACTCATTGTTTTGAAAAATGTGCGTCCCAGGGACTCATATAAATTAAAACCTAGATTATTCACTGAGAACGCTGTCATATTTAAGTCAATGAATCATAACTTGTGACCCTAGCAGGGCCCAAACAAACACTCATTGCAAAAAGAGGGCAAATAGTAGATGAAAATATTGTGTAAATGTAATAATCTCTCATGATCTCAGTTGGAGCTCAGATTGTTCTAGCAGTAACTCACCAGGGTTTTGTTTTTCTCTTGGTTCTTCTTCATCAGGTTTTCTACCAGGATCTATATAGTCTGGGTCTAAATGAATTATTGCTGAAATGAGAAGAAATAAGAAAATAAGCTTCTGTATAGAATGTGTTAACTATGCAAATATTTGTCCACTTCAATGTAAAACAAGAAAAATAATCCCTAAACTAAGAACATTTGTGTGTGCTATCTACTTCTAAAACTATTTGCCTGTTGGCACCAAGACATACTTAAGACATAACTGCTGCTGTTATAACTGTTTTAATTAATTTAATTATTATATGCTTGATTTATAAAACAATAGGTAATTTACAAATCTTAGTGGAAGAAAGCTTTTCAAAGAATCACCACTCCAAGTTCCAAGTAGTACCTATACAAAAACAAATTTTCTGAAAAAAGGTAAACAAATTCATAGCCTGCATTAATTTCAATCAAGAGTTATGTAATCTGAATGTATGATGGCCTTGAAGGCTCACTCAGCTCCCTAAAATTCTAAGGGCAAATCACAATGCACATGCCCAAGGAAAGAGGAAGCCCAAATGTTCATGTGCACATATTTTGGCAGTGTTCATTTATGTCATGACTACTAGATAAATGGACTTTCATCAAACTTAAAAACTTACAACAGTTACTGAAACTGTGTTTATGCATGATTGGATACCTAAAGTCAAAGAAAAATGTAAAAATCAAGTCTTTATGATTTTGTGAAGAATACAGGAACTTCAGTACAGGAGCTGCTTTGAACCCTTTGAAGTGTGATAAACTCAACTTGTACATTAATTAGAATGAATGTATGAAAACCTACAGAATTATTTCTCCCTTCAAAGCATTCTGATCTCTCTGATACTCTCATATGAAATAAAACTTCATTGCAGTTTTCAATTAAGGTACATTCCTGATTCTTAGCCCTAATTAAACTAATAACTGGAAGATCAAATGTTTGAAACTTTTTCTACAATGTGCAACACTTAATTCTTACATGAAACTGCAGCATTCCCTGAAACAAGAGGGCCATGATGGCTCTGTATCACTCACCTAGCTATCGTTGGCTATAATACAAGTAAATAATCACATCACAGGAAAGGTTAATTCTGACTTGGGAGTCATCACAGGAAAGGTTAATTCTGACTTGGGACTCATGATTTGAACAATATTCATAGAGATTCACATCACATTGCTACATTCCAAATATCAAAGTTCTTGTGGGATTACAATAGAAGATTTTTGAAAATTTCCCTACTTAAGCCTATGAAAAATTAAGTGACCCCGATTGCAGGGTCAGTCTTGACCTGGGGATCATGATTTGAACACTCTTGGTAGAGGTGCTCAAGGCAATGCTATATGCCCATTTTCTAAGCTCTAGGCCATGTGGTTTCAGAAGTAGATTTTTCCTATTTGCCTATATAAATCAAGTGTGCTCTTTGGCAGGGTCAATTTTAATCCTGGGTTCATGATTTGATCAATTGTGATTGATGATTGGAGAAAAGAAGATTTTTAAAGTCTTTTTTCCTATATAAGCCTATATGTTATATCAACTGATCCCCCGGGTGGGGTCAATTTTTACCTAGGGATCATGATTTGAACACTCTTGGTAGATGTCCACTAGACAATGCTACATGTCAAATATCTAATCTCTGGGCTTTCCTGTTTTTGAGCAGAAGATTTTCAAAAGTTCTTCTTTCCATTGCCATGGCAACAAGTATTCTGAATGGAATGGAATCATTTGAACAGCTATAATAATTTTTCATGCAAGGAACATCCCTACCCAGTTTCATCAGCATTGGCCTTGTGGTTTCAGGGGTGAAGTTGTTTGAAGGAAATTGTGAACAGACGTACCATGTACGCGGTAAGACAGATTGTGTGCGATCCTAATATAGCTCAGGCGAGCTTAAAATTCCAGTTTTACTTGTAACAAAAATGAGTTTCTACCATTATGAGTTCCCCAGAATATAATCTATCTTTTATTGCTTTTTTTCTATCTCCTTTCTGCCCTGGTTTACCAGCAGCTCAGGTACAGTAAACCTTTCAAAGCAGCAAGTGCTCAGACATGTAAGTTATAAAGATGTTATCAAGTCTCATTTCTTATACGACTTATTTTTTTCTATTAGACAGAAACAAGTTACAGTATATTTTAATCAAGACTGTTCATTTGAACTGTATCATATTGGCAGTAACTGAATTTTCATTGGCAATAAATTGGCTTTATAACCATTTATTTGTCATTTAAAGATGATCTATTACTGTTATTACATCAAATTATCTCTTTCATTCCAGAATTGAATTATAACTTCTCAACAAATGTGAAGATGTTCACTTTTTTTTCTCTATTTTTTCAAATGTAGTCAGTTTTTGTACTACATATGTAAACTAAAATTAACCTCCTCTGTATGCCTCTACAATGCAATTATCTTCAAAAAAGAAGGAAGATATTTTATGCAGTAGGGCATGACAGACTGTACAAATTAAATTTTTTTTAAAGACACCAAAAATAAATCTAGTGCGTAAGCTAATTTAAAACCACGCCAAGCAATCAAGACTTGAATTTCTTCCAATTCGATAATTTTTTAAATGTTGAATAAAGTAAACCTATTAAATGAACACATGTAATTCATTAAATTAATCTTACTTGGTTTATGACTTTGTCTGTCTGGTACATCTTCCACTTTATCAAGAGTATCAGACTGACTTATGGGTAAAGCCGGGCACCGTGGGGCCGTCTCCACACTCCGAGGACCACAAGTCACTCTTACATTCACATCTGAGAGGGAAGCTGAAATTGTTATGACAAAGTAAATTATTTTCAATTCATTATGCAAAAGGCATGTATTATATTCAAAACAAATTATCCTCATGAGACACTTCTACAGACAGACAGACACACACACACACAGACAGACAGACAGCTGAAATAAGGGCATGAAAGACATCTCTTCTTTACAATTTCTCTGATATTTTGAAGGGACAATAAATACCATCAAACAAATAATGAAGGAAAGAAAAGACCCTTCCCAGAACCTCTGGTCTTAGTTCTATCTCTTATTTGTCTAAGGCAGCTAGGACTTATGCTGAATACTTTGATACTGGCAGTAGGGAAACTTGGCATAGTACATGATCCCTAAATGTTTAACAAATGTTTGCAGTTGTGAAAAGTAACGTGTATCTCTGAAAGGTTTATATATATACCATAAGAGTCAGTTATGACGGTTAGCCATTAACAAAGATGATGATGATACCACATTGCCACAACAATATACAAAACCTTTGTTTTATCTATGATAATGGTATTGTAAGATAATTTTGACTTATTTATAGACTTGTTACAAACATACAACAGTATCAGATTTCTGATACACATCATTGTTTATATGTCAAATCTTGCCTAAATAATACTTCCATGTGTATTATTCCATATGATTAATCACTAATTGTTTTAATATTAAACTTATACCTGTCAATAAAGTATAATTAAGTATACATGTATGATGAACAGATATCTATCTGCAGTGACCCCAGGGTAGAGTATTTAGGATTGCTAATCTGTATTTTACATCTATGAATTCCTACATGACATTAAATAAATCTGATAAGTAATTTCTTACAATTTTCTTACCCACTTACTAACACTAATGTAACATGACAGCTTAAGAGTATTGGACATTGACACTGCCTGTCAAAACCATTGCTTTAAGCTGGATTCACATATCCCTCTAATATTTGTATTAAAGATAAAAAAGAATTAGCTATTTAAAATTTTTCTTCAAAGGTAAGAAAACACTACTTCTAACTTAATTGGTATTTGTAAGAAAGCCATGCCCTCACCAAACTTAAGACATTAGGGCAATAGGAAAGGTTAATAAAACAGATTTCTAAAGAAAAGAATTGAGCATTTTCTTTCCATCTAAGACTTAATTAAAATTCTTATATTCCAGACCTACTCTGGCTAATAGAGTGAAAGTAACATTAGATTTGATAAAGCTTTTTCCTATTCTTGTTGAAGATATGATACTTGGCTGTATTTTATAGAATCGGTGCCAGGAGTCAACATTCTCGGTGAAAATCCTGAACTGGGTAACACCCTATGCTACTTTTAAAAATATGCAAGCTTCTCCCAAATAAAAATGTCATAATCCTGCATAATGTCCCAATTTAAATATTTTTGTTTTATTTAAATAAAAGATTAAACTGGATATCTTAGACAACTAGTTTAAAGGAGACACAAATTTACATTTCATAGATACACAAGAATTCAGGCCTGCAGGCATAAATGTATATAAATGAGATGACTCAAGGATCATGTTAATGAATTAAATAAAAATAAAAATTATGACAAGGGCTTCCTGGCACACTTAACCATAAAATAACATTTAAAGCAGTATAGACATTTAGTTCGAAAAGTTTTAAAGAGTAGTCTATTCAGTCTCCGTGCATTTACTTTAATCTGAAGCACCCCGATCCCCTTTATATAGCTCTTGAAAACTGGTTGCAAAAGCATTATAATAATATACTAAAATGTTGAGTCACTGAGTCAATTTCCCACAAAAAGCCTGTAAAAACTTAGTAGCACCCTTTCACAAAGGAATTTACTTATTAATTTTTAATATTTCCAAATCAAATTTAGACAAAAGCTCAAATTTCTAATGTTACTGCTGAATTCTTAGTCTTAAATAATTGTTTGCCCGAGGCGTAACTAGTGCAAATTGAACCAACAGCTCACGCCGTTAACAGTGCTCAATTGGTATAGTGGTACAGAGGGAACATGAAAATTAATTTTTTTCCATTAAATGCACATGCATTGATCACTGTGTGCAAACGTAATAGTCAATCATGTGAAAACAGGATAACTGTGTGCTTCTGCATACACATGCAGGTCAACTTAAATGGAAGTGAATATCTTTCACTTCCTCTCTATTTCACCACAACAGATATGTGACTACATAAGTCATTTCTGTCAGACTGTTATACCTTGAACTTCCAGCCAGACCTTTGTTGGATATACTCTATGTTTCTTGTGAATATACAGAATCATGTTGTTTTCACTGCTCACATGAAAGTCTTCGAAACCATGCAGGAATTTCTCCTTCTCGCATGCGTACATTTTCTTCTCCCGCTGGCCTATCAGCTCAATTCTGCTTTCCTGTGTACACATTGTCAAGTTGTCTCGTTCATGTAGCCGTATGTCAACCGAGCGAAATTTTAACGTGGCTGTTGTGTTGCAGACATCAGGGGAGATAAGACATGAGCACTGATTGTAGTTGTAGATGCTTGGTGGAATTGCAGAATGGTGGATATGAACTGATTTAGCTGTCACCGTGTGCTGGGCACACATGTCAATGAAGGAGCGATCTGTAATAACAGAATTAGCAAAATTACATCATTGCTAGGACAAAGACGGACAGCTGATATGCTTCTGAAAAAGCAGTTCTATGCTGTTCAAATATCTGTACATGGAAAATCACCATATCCTGTTGATGAACATTCATGGATCCTTGAAGTGAGCCACTGGCTATAAAGACAGAGCTAAAATCATATTGTTTATGCATACAGTACAAAACTAGAGCTATCACTAAATGTGATTAATACCCCCAAAAGGATTGCTTTATAAACTGAAGAAGTTCGTAGTAACATAATACCTTGCAAACAAACTAAAAAGAGATATTGTTCTTAGCAGTTCCTCTCATTGTGCTTGACCATTGTATGAAGTTGTATTGAATTCCAACTTGTAGTTTTCGAAAATGCTCCAGACAGGGAAAAGTAACAAAGGGCAATAACACTGTAATTAGTCAAGATGGAGTTATGGTTCCTGTGCACTGCACTCCCTCTCACTGTGCTTGACCACTGTATGAAGTTGTATTGAATTCCAACTAGAAGTTTTCAAGTTATGCTCTGGACAAGGAAAAGTAACAAAGGGTAATAACTCTGTAATGAGTCAAGATGGAGTTATGGTTCCTGTGCACTGCACTTCCTCTAAATGTACTTGACCATTGTATGAGGTTGTACTGAATTCCAACTAGTAGTTTTCAAGTTATGCTTCGGACAAGGAAAAGTAACAAAGGGCAATAACTCAGTAAATACTCAAGATAGAGTTATAGTTATTGTACACTGCACTTCCTCTGAATGTGCTTGATGATTGTATGAAGTTGTATTGAATTTCAACCAGTAGTTTTCAAGTTATGCTCTGGACAAGGAAAAGTAACAAAGGGCAATAACTCTGTAATTAGTCAAGATGGAGTTATAGTTCTTGTGCACTGCACTTCCTCTCAATGTGCTTAACCATTGTATGAAGTTGTATTGAATTCCAACCAGTAGTTTTCAAGTTATGCTCCGGACAAGTAAAAGTAACAAAGGGCAATAACTCAGTAAATACTCAAGATAGAGTTATAGTTCTTGTACACTGCACTTCCTCTGAGTGTGCTTGATCATTGTATGAAGTTGTATTGAATTCTAACTAGTAGTTTTCAAGTTATGCTCCGGACAAGGAAAAGTAACAAAGGGCAATAACTCTGTAATTAGTCAAGATGGAGTTATGGTTCTTGTGCACTGCACTTTCCTCTCAATGTGCTTGATGATTGTATGAAGTTGTATTGAATTCCAACTAGTAGTTTTCAAGTTATGCTCCGGACAAGGAAAAGTAACAAAGGGCAATAACTCTGTAATTAGTGAAGATGGAGTTATAGTTCTTGTGCACTACACTTCCTCTCAATGTGCTTGACCATTGTATGAAGTTGTATTGAATTCCAACTAGTAGTTTTCAAGTTATGCTCCGGACAAGGAAAATGCAACAGACCGCCCGACCGACCGACCGACCGACCGACCAACCACCGGGTGACTCCTATATACCCCCCTAAACTTCGTTTTGGGGGTATAATTAATGTTATACACATTGTAATACAAAATAGAAATTTTTTTTGTCTAGGAGTAGTACTTATCTAAAGAAGGTCTTTCAGTCCAAATAATGACATTTTCATTTCCTTAAGCTTTAAACTGTGTACTGTAATGTTAAAACTTCTTAAAATTTCTCTATTTAGCCTCTAACTATTACATAACAAACAATTTTCTTCATCCTTCAACTGTCACTAATATAATAATTTGAGTGTCTGCCCTTAATGTTTGCTAATTCCACTAATTCTATCTTGTTAATTAAACAATCTACAGAAGCATGAGACTAAACTTAGATGAATCAGTGCTACCAAATTTTCATCAAGGAAAAGATGCAACGAAACAGGATTTTGAATAATTTATTAGGAATTTTTGTAGGTTTTGACACTTTTTCAATATAAAAAATATATGCATATTTACAACAGTATATTACAAAATGGGAGACTTTTTTGTCCTGCCAACTGATTGATATTGATGTTTCAATAATGCAAATGGAGGCAAAATTTCTGGTACATTTCAGAATTTTCGTCATACAAGCGAATATGCAAAATTGAATTTCACTTGATGGTGGATCTATTTTCTCGCTGACGATTTCCCATGGGTGACCAACAAGGAAGGTTTCACAAACTGTGCACCAGTCCAGCATTTATAATGCTACTTAAGATAATTGATTTTAGCAGATTTTGTTTCTTAGAGAATTGTACTGTCTGCTAAATAAAACAGAACAAAGAGATTTTTTCAGAATGACACTTAAACAGAAATCTAGGAGCTAAAGGTTTACATATATAAAGTTTTAAGAAACAAAACATGTCTTGAACAAGCATTCCTTTAACAGATAAAGATAGCAGTAGGGTTTGCACCCACAACTTAAAGATTACAACTTTAACCTTGACCATCATCAGTTCAAGGGTCATAACTCCAGTATAGGAGATCATACTATACCATTAAATCATTATTACCTGATTTATAGGGGACAGTGCTACTTTGGTGAAATTCTAACAATTCCAGGGTTGTATTACATGATGATTCAATGACTATATCAAACTTAGTGTTTGAAATTATTTTTTGTCCAATCGCAGCGGAGTATTACTGCACTAAGCTTGGGTATACCTAATCAGTAAATGGGGAAATACTGCTGAGTTACAAAAAATAATTTCAAACACTAAGCAGGTTAAAGTTGCGCATATTACTACACAGTGTATTTTTGGTGACAGTTTTATAAAAGCAATTTTTGGTTGCTGTGCATTTAAATGTGTTAAATTAATGATTATGCCGCATTAGTATTTGAAGTTGGTGCTTTAGATATAAAAAAATCGGACTGATAAAATGATAGTTGAATGTGTCGTTGTTGATGTTGGTAGAGATTTCGGCAGTGGAAGGGAAGCAACTCCTGCATGCAGTTGTTCTTTTCTTAAATTGACTCTCCCAGTCAAATAAGAAAATCAATATTTTGAAAGTTATTTTTTCATACTGGTAGCGGGAAGAGTTTGGTGTATTAGGTTAAAAGTTATTATTGTCTCTACACTTTTGTAAACACACCATTTTCAGCTGGATTTTTACTTGAAAAAAATGCTCATAATGTCACTTTAATGTTCGTTATGATGCATTCACTGAAATAAATTGGTCGCGAGGGATGCGCTGCACCAGACCAATTTATTTTCGTAAATACATCAAAATGAACACTAACCTATACTTAATACTTATTTTTTACCATTGGCTCACTTAACCTAAGTGCTTTGAATCTAGCGAAAGTCATATCAAAATTATTACACCTCTTTAATTATGGCCTGCTCTCTGAGGAAACTAATTAAATTTTTGTGTTTCACATTGGTGGCAAAACAATAAAATAGTTTCACAGATTTTTATCTACAATATTTACTTCCTTCGTACACACAAAAAGGATACAAACTTTTTGTGGAGGAAGTTATATGCTAAGTTTACTCAAAGTAACTTGCTACAAACTTAAGTTAGTATAAAACTCCAGTTACCAACATTTCAGAAACAGACCATTCCAAGGTGGTAACCTCGTTTGATTTGTGTCTAGGGTTTACTTTACATTTTATTGTTCATTTTTATAATTATCAGGTGAATAACTCATGTACCAGTCTTTCAGTTTTCATACATTAAAGTAATACATGTACAATCATGTTATAGTCAACTGAAGTTCTTTCCTCTTCCTCTTCACAAATGAGCACTTAAGAAGACAAAAAGGAATTCTGCCTGACAACAAATTACTCTTCCAGTGTTTTTTTTGGGGCCTTTTTGGGGCCGAAATTCGGCCCCATTCCCCTCCCAAATTAATATATATTTTTCCCCTTTTTTGACAAAAAATTCCCCTAAAATGTTGAAAAAAATCTTTGATTTATTTAATCAAAAGATGGCCAAACTTGTTATAAAAACACGTTTTCATAAATTTAAACGGTTCAGAATCATTTCTTGCAATAATTTGATACCTTACATGTGAAATAGTCGGCCGAAAATCGCCGATTTTTCGTTTGTCACCTATTTTCGCGACCCCGATTTTTTTGATTTTTTTCAATGAAAACGGTGTTCCAAAGAATAAAAAAGATACTAATACAATGTTTTCAATTGAAAATAGCATTATACTTATTATTCACATGTGTTTAAACACCAATGCTGCTAAGTTATGTTCCTGACACCAGTATTTTTATATAAAATTTTGTTATGTTAAATTCCTATGTCTTCTCTTTATATTTGGTCATTAACATGCTTGATAGTTTTTGTTCTTAATTACATTTTTAAACAGTATATTTTATACATTTCCTAAAAAATTCCCCTTTTCTGGCAAAATGACTAAAAATTCCCCTCCTGATGGGCCCCGCCACCTTTCCCCTCAGACTGAAAAAAAAACACTGTCTTCATTAAGTCAACTGTTTGGCAAAGAGACTTCAATTAGTCAGATAAATCCGTCAGCAATACCCGACCCTAACTGCTGCCATCAAATATTTAAATCAATTAGTCCCTGGAATTAAGACAACACTTAATTTGGCTCAACTACAGCAAACATCTGCACAACCAAAAAATGACCAGTTGCTAAGGACACATGTCTACTTCATCATATTAATTAAAGAGTTTCCTGGAAATGCCAAAGTTCCTGCTTTCTTCCCATGTCAATGTGCTGACAGAGCAAAAACTTTACGCAGCAAGAATATTTAACAACTAGGAAAATACTCTATTACGCGAACAATTACGAAAATTAGCTATTAAAGTTATTACGGTTAAAAATGAAGGAAGCTATTTTGAATGTCACAAATCAGTTGTAGCTTCACAGAGTTAGACAGAGGAAATTTCCAGCAATTACATGCATGTTTCTAGACATATGGTTATTTTGTATTGACAGCTAACATTATAACTGGGCAATTATTTAGAGAAGTACATTTACCTTACAGAAATTTTGCAATCAGAAAAATATGACAGGTCTTATCTCTAGACAGCTGGTAAAGCTACCAGATTACAGGTACTGTTATAATATCTTCTTCCTGCTTTTCTTAAGACAGTTTTCTGTGATTTTTTTCATTCTCTTCACTAAAAATTGTTTGCCTGGCATCTGTTATCAAAGACATAGAGAAATACAGTGGAACACTCTCTGCTATCTCAGAAAGCTGCATAAATATTTATAAATCCTATTCAAAATATTTATAAACATTTTTTTGTAAACATCTCACTAGCTGAAGTGTTGTGCCATCTTCTTCAAAGACTATTGTCATTCCCATGCACATGATTCTATTTTAGTTAAAATCAAACATAATTCGTCATTATCAAAATCTGTAATGCAGCTCTGGATTTTCTTAGCTAAAGAAGAAAATAACCAGTTTGCTCATTTATTTTGCATTTAAATGGTTTGTTCAGTTTTTCATATTTTTTCAACTCTTTTCCCTGTTGATATGCAATTTTTTTTTCCTTGTGGAATCAATAGCAAAATAACATCAACTATAAAATTCCTCTCTGACTTTTTATAAAAGATCAAACCCACTCAAACACTTTACCATACATTTGTCTCCCACAAATTATTCAAGGAGCATTGGGAACATGATACAAGAAAGTTAAGCCATTCAAATTTAGCTCTAAAAGACTCTGTTGATTAATCCAAATGTCAGTTAAATGAAGAAAAATCAGCAAGTGCTTTCAGACTTCTGGATAAACAAAGCTAGATCAGAATAAATAGGGTATCAAGCTGTGCCATTAACACTCACAATTATATGCTAGGTTTTACCAATTACAAAATAAAATTCTGGAGAAAATTTGCTTTAAAAACTTTGCTATAGATGTAAAAGTTTATGTCCCCAGGGTCTGTAATTGAGGCCCAGGCAATCACCCCTGACCTGTTTTTATGTTCATTTACTTCCAGACATGAGTCATCAATCAGTCAGAATCTGGAACTTTTGGGTTTTCTAGGTGAGCCCTGGTTTATATCCATTTAGTAGGAGGAGGTTTAACATTTTAGTTATATACCCAGTCCTAACCTCTAAACCACCTGACTTACTACAGCTCCTTGGAAGACCTTACTAAATACAAAATTTTTCTGACCTTGGGTATTATGCATTTTACATGTATTACAAAAAAGTTATATTCATTTACATACATTTATTCCTTTTATACACTTCTATATACAAAGTAAATATGCAAATACATATTTATTGCATCAACTTGAAATGAAATTAAGGACAAAATATGCATCTTTATTTGAATTTTATAAACCATGTCGGTAATGTACTGTTCTTGAATTCATAAACTTACACCGCACCTTATTCAAGAAGACATTTAATGCAAATACATTTATCTTTTTTTTTCATATGTTACACTCATTTATGACACACAAACTTTATTTCTATCCTGAACAAACTTTCATGATTGGCAAAATGGTTTCACAAAATGCCAAATATCTGTATACTTTACATGAAATGATGAAAAACAATTTGTGTTTGTATTTTAGCAAAATTGTATGCTAAGTTTAGTAAAATGTGTCATACAGATTAAAAGCTAAAGTCCTTTGTAAGTAGTTTAATGGCCACTAGTCCAACTAATTGTACGCGCAAAACGAAAATATCTCAGAATTTGCTCAAGACGTCACTTAAATATTTTTACTATTAAAATGGCCACTTGAAAGTCACCGATGATTGTTCATCAATTTTGTTCAAATTGCTCAAGATTTTGAATATATAGCTTTGGCTGCCCCTCAGTAGAGCAGGATATACAAATGTAATGAAGAAGACTGGTAGAGGGCCACAAAGGGAACATCATCTTGCACAGTTTTACCAGAACTGATCCAATTCAAGAATGGGTTATGTGCAATGGAGAGTAACTGATTGACCACTTTTGGAAGAAAGTCCCTGCAAGGTTCTTGCCTATAAATGCCAAATGCCTGAACCCAGAGTCAACTCTTCCTGAGCATGTTTATCAGGTGAACTAATTTCAAACATAACATAATTTTCAGGAATAGATGAAATTCAGCAGTTCTTACAGTTAAGTTGTAATATTTAAAGAAAATGCTGACGCAGCACTTCAGGACATTCCATATAAACCTATTGACAGAGGTAATAATTATTCCATTTATAGGAAACAGCATCCATAGCTCTAACATTCATTCCATATCAGTTCATTGCTTTAATTGATCAAACAGCCAGTGAGTCTAGACTCAGCATCAGGGGCAAATAGCATCTCTCTCATAACATGCAATAGGAAATTTAATCAAAATTCCCAGAAATACCATCTATATGATAATACAGTATATCAATAAATCTCTGCAGAGAAGATTTTTACAACTCCTGATCTGGTCAGTCCATAATTACCCGGCTTCTGTCCCACAGGTAGTGACAAGTGAGGACCAGAACAAGCTCCTCAAACCAGCAGACTGATGAATGGCCAAGATACTCTGCGATATTAAAATCATACTTGTTACACGTTACCGCTGAAATTTCTATATTTAAAGTGAATCTCGGTTTTGATTTGATTTGAAGCAAATTTTAAAAAGGTCCGACTCCATGAGAGCATTTATATTAATTAGCTTGTATTCTTGGATGAGACCTAGATGTATCTTAGATGAAAATATCTTATTTTTATACCAAAATATCTCTCATGCCCTAGTTTCTACAAACATTGGCAGGATTCAACAGGGTAAAACACCCACAAATCAGATTTCTAGATCAGTTGGAATTTTTCAATGCCTGTAGTACATTACTAAATATGACAAAAAGATCATGATAAAGCAAGTCTTTAATGTAAATAAAAGTGTTATGTTTTGTATGTATTATGTTTTATTAAATAATCTTCAAGTGTATAAATTAAGGACACTTATAACACTGTACTACTTTTCCAAATCCCTGTTGAATATAAATCCCCTACCTTATTTTAGAAAACAGTGGGGGAGGACCTCACATAAGAGTGATTTGTCTCAAATAACAACCCTGGATTAAATGTCTTACAAATTTCTTACACTGGTCAGGTTCAAATGGTTCAGTTACACACATTTTAAGATATCATGTTTAAATACAAAATGTCACGAGACTCATGTATCAGTTTATTTGCTTTAAATCACTGTTGACAGAGGTGTTAATTACAGCAAACATCATTAGTACAACTAGCAGTATAATTAAATATGTTTTAAACACGATTTTCTGTCTCAATTGCCACTGAAAAAAACTTTACCGGCTCTACGTTTAGTAAAAGGATTACACGAAGAACAAAATAATACTTGGAGCAGACCTTGCAGATGAGGAACAAGGGTGTTCACAAGGTTTTCTTTTACATTCACATGATGTCCTAGTTTAACCCCCATATGACCCAGATTATGACTTGACTTAGAATCATAAGACAAAGAATTTTTGACAAACTCTTACAATAATGAGTGTCCATAAGACTATCCTTGCACCTGACCTGGGGACCTTGTGTTTCATCCCATCATATTATGGGTACTAAAAATCTGATGATTTTTGCTTTGAACTGGTGGTTCATATGTTGACTCTATGTAATCCAGTTTTGACCTAGACCTTAAGAGGGGTGGCATAATGAGAACAGACAACAGTCTCATCAGGCAATCATAATAGATCACATTGAGCATTTCAGGTGCTCAGATAAGATAAGAAAGAGGCGAAGCAGATTTCTGATTCTTCAACACTGCAGCCTTCTTATTCTTGTACAATATAGTTAAACCTTAGGGACTTCTGATTCTTGAAGTTTGCACTTATCCTTGTTCTTGGACATTTCACTTTCTCTGAAAGTCATCTGGTTCTTGCATACTGCACTTTTCATAAAAGTTTCTTGGTTCTTGCACTCTGCCTTCTGATTCTTGCACACTGCACTTTCCCTGAAAGTATTCTGATTCTTGTACACAGTGCACTTTCTCAGAAAATTTTCTGATCTTTCACACAACACACCGTACTTTTATTCTGGTTGCTTTTTCTTGAAAATCATCTGATTCTACATCAGACATCTCCTGATTCTTTTACACAGCACTTTCTGTGAAAATTTTCGGATTTTTGGAAACTGCATTTTCCCATAAGCCTTTTGATTCTGGCACACTGCACTTTCCCCAAAATTTGACTGATTCTTACACATTGCACTTTCCCTGAAAGTCTTCTGATTCTTGTAAACAGCATTTGCTACGAAAGTCCACTGGGTTTTGCACACAGCACATTCCCATAAAGTCTTTTGATTCTTGCACACACTGCACTTTCCCCAAAATTTGTCTGATTCTTGCACACTGCACTTTCCCTGAAAGTCTTCTTGTTCTTGCATGCTGCACTAACGCACGTCTTCTGATACTTGCATACTGCACTTTTCCTACAAGTGTTGTGATTTTTTCACACTGCATTTTCCCTGTGCGTTTTCTGATTTTTGTATACAGTACTCTTCCTGAAAGTCTTTGTATATTATTGAAACAATAATATTGTTGAGAGCTAATTAAACATAAAGCGTCTGACCACATGTTGGATAGTAAGTTAAATTTCTTAAAGCAACAATTATCAATCTTAATTTAGCATTTCATTACTTCTGGCAGATGTTCAATCACCTGAACTGTTAATAAATTACTGAGTGCCTCAAGATTATATCTAATTTATTTATTAGCTAACTAATATTTTGGTCGGAAATAAACTGATGAACATTGCCCCCCATAGAATCAGGTTAAGAGTGTGAAATTACTCTTGCCAAAGGCACACAAACACAGTGTCTACCATAGGAAAATCAAATCACAAAGCAGCATTTACTGATTTCTGAGAAAGACCTACCAAATGAGTTTATCTCTACAATCAGTTTAAATTTCCTTACATTGAATGAAAACTTAAGTTGTTACAACTCTTGATGGAATTTGACCACAACTTTCTGTAGGAGTACTCAGATAAGAGCTTAGGTTATTTCTAATGATTTCAGCCCTCATACTGTGACTTCTAATCTCTTTATGTTTCAGACAATGTATCGGCAGATAGTTACAAATGTACCTTTGATTATAACCAATAAGGACATGTGGAACAAGCAAATGGCAATTTTACCAACTGAAATAAACCAGAGACCTATCACCATTCTGACTGGGGGCAGACGTAAGTATGGACATAATCCTTATGAGATTTGACTTGACTTGAACTTGACTTGACTTATGAGATTTGACACCTTCCTGCATATTTGGGACGTTAAATCAACTTTAAAGCGGTCAGTTTCCATAGAAATGATCTGTTTGCACATAAATGGTCACCTAATACAAACAAAAGGCCAATTATGGGTCGCTTATTACTGGTCGCTGCTTAGACAAAAGTCGCTAAATACAATAGCAAAACCGTGTAAAAACGATTGGGGGGATTCAAAAGCGATGAGCAAGTTTGACTGTATCTAGATATCTAGAAAATTTTCTCAAGTTATTTTAGAATCTGTAGTTTTAGGTCTTCCTCATTAGAAAACATGTCACTTATTCTGTGGTATGCCACCTGTGATCCAATAGAAAATAACATAACAGCACTTCTTTGAAAAGAAGTGTGAACCTGATCTTTATGATTTCATGATAAAGTGCTAAAACCAATAATATTGCTTTTTATTACATAATACATTTCCATTTCTGAATCAATATGAATCAATAGAAGGAATGAAAGTATTAGGTTAAACAATGCATTTTTCTGTTATAGCTTTTATTTTTTAAACAGATTACATTGAAAAAGGATCATTATATTTAATGCAACAGTAAACCCTGGTAGTTCTGACACTTTTACATTGGAACAGTTACAAGGGTCCTTAGCAGACAGCACCACATGCTGGCAATTATGCCTCAACTCCAGTGACACACCATGCAGATAAGCATTAGTATTGCATGACTTATGTATGGTTCTAAATTCAATGATTTCTTTGGAATTGTCTTACTTCTATGACAATTATGAATACTTTATCATTTTAACAGTAACTGCAGCCGAGGTATATACGGCATTTGTACTTCCGTGCCATTGTGCTAGCTTTTTATGGTGATGTGAACGAGTGTCTTCTTACGGTACTAGAGGACCCAAGTTTGAATCCCGTTCGAGGCAAAGGATTTGTCATGGTTACATAACACCATGTAGAACAATGGACATTGCCAGTACAACTGCTATCCACTACAACAGCTTTGCTCCAAAACAATAGAATTGACTCATAAGACTAAAGAATGGATGGATACTCCCTTGGGTGAAAAATAGACATACGGGCAGGAATTATTCTTCTGAGCCCTGCACCAGCACTTCAATATATCTCGAAGCCAGATAACACACACAAATATGCTGTAACATTTCTGTATGTAGCACTATAATGAAGTTATATAAACTATGAGCCAAAACATGATAATAATGTTAACATCTCCTCTTTAATACTGGGTAGTAACCATACCAATTGAACTTTACTTGAATTCCAGGCTTTTCAACAAGTGGTTACTACCAAAAAGCTGCTGTCAAAAATATTTAATTGATGCATGGCTAATAATGGACTGACGGTGGGATAGACAATAAAGCAACTATGGCAGTCTCTGCGAAACACAGTTGATTTTTACAGGACAGTAGGTCCTGTAAAATTTTGACTTTTACAGGACCGGACCAAATTTTACAGGACCGAATACTTTTTTAATATTTCATGAAATAAAATGACTATTTTATTTCATTTTGTCAAATAATGACACAGTAATGCATTATTAAAATTTTATTTCATTTTGTCAAATAATGACACAGTAAAGAAATGTTTTGCTGACTTGTAGAGTTGTACTACACAACTACTCTTTAACAGTCTCTAAAAAAGGAGAGTAACAGAGATTCGTTCATGTCCTCTGTCTGGAAGTCGATGCAGCCATCATCATCGTCTTCTTCACCACAAAGGGAATTCAAAATTTCAATGTCATCATTAAATTGAGGGTCAGTATTGTCAGTAAAATATTCTTGTTACTGATTCAGTGTTTTGTTGACACGGCCATTGTAAAGAACGAAAACTCTTACAGGTAGTTGTTGGTACCCGAGCTAAGCGTATGTACTGTAGTAAACGACGAAACCGGCACCCAGTCATCTCGCGCGCTGCTGACGCAATATCCGATAATAACAAAACAAATTTGAATAAACCAATGAAGTCCGCTAAAATAGCTTAATTTGGTATTTTTGTCGCAATTATTTTTAGTTACTGGAAAGTCCAAATGAAAGTTAAAAATAACCGGTGTTTGGGTAATTTTTTTACCGGACAGTCGGTCCTGTAAAATACGATGTTCAGAACGGACCTTCCAATTTTTTACAGGACATGTCCGTCGGTCCGGCCTTGTTTCGCAGAGACTGCTATGGTTTCTTTTTTGAGGAGCATGAAAATGCAGAACAATAGGAGCTCCTCAAACAGGTGTTCAGAGAGGCTGACTTCAGATTCTTAAAACTAAGTCACTCCTGTTAGTTGCTTTACCATGTATAGTCTGTAGTCCCATATGTTGTAATTTTTTCAACAATGATAACAGCTCTATCCATAAAATTACTCATAAATTTGCTAGCTGTTTTAAATTACTACAACAATTTATGCTTGTTCATCACAATGACATAGTTAAATCCTTTGATCTTAGATGGTTAAGTATTCAAGTTCAGCTTTTACTATACAGAGATAACCACATTCAAGGCAAGGAATTGTTTCAGCACAAACAAATTTAAAACATGTCAGACAGAGGTATGAAACAAAAGGACCAGGATGGCACTATACCCCTCATCTGAGAACCACTTCTCCAAAGGGTCACTATGAGGAATTTTTGCATTAAATTATTTCAAAATCAGACCAGTCGTTTAGAAGATGTTGTTTAAAAGTTTTTTAACATTTAGCTCTGGCTGCAATCTTGTGCAATGAAGCAAAATTGAACAATTTTGAACAGCCATTTAAGAAAACGTTGTTTTAAGAATTTTCTACTTTTTTAACAACATTTAAATCATGTAATTGTTTCAGAACAAAAAGATAACATCATAGCAATATGAACATTCGGTCATCACATATAAGCTCACTATTGAGTACTTTGTGCTCAGGTGAGCTAAAAGTCAGTGAAATCTATCAATCATCTACACAGTCATGCAAATGCTTTTTCTCATTATTCACAGCATTACGACTGAAGAATAAAAGAAATCCTAAATTTTAGATGCATCAGAATGACATTACCGTGTGAACTTTTAAATTTAATAATCAGCAAACTTTGAGATTTATTGTGCAATTTTACAGCACTATACATAAAATGTTACACACTTAAATATAAAATTTATATGACCTGTCATATAAGGCATAACACAGAAAACATGACTTGTGGCAATGTGTCGACTATAAGAAATCATCCCTATTTGGGGATCCATCCCAAAAATAATGGGTACCCCAGCTAGTATTAAAATGTCTCCAAATAGCCACAAAATATGATCTGATCATATTACCTGATAGCAAGGTAATTAAAGAAGACTCATATTTGTTAAAATGTCAACATTTGTTCATGTGTAACTTATATTTTAAATTTTACTCAGTTTTGATTTAGGCTTGACACTTTATTTAAATGTGAGAGTTTGTTATCTGAAACTCCATCATAATGGTATACAGTGCAGTCAAGGACAGGCCGGCAATATCAATTGAGCAAAACTTGTAACATTGTTGGAACCCACAGTTAATTCCTGCCGCTTCTCTCCAGTAATATATGGGTATTGAATAGCCTAGGTTACCGAGGATGCACTTGTAAGCAGGTGAATACATCCATCTATTTCCTTTACTTCAGTAGTCTTCTTTTGCTTTTAGAGACGAATAAGTAAATTTGTACAAGCTTTTATCAAACTCTCATTCTAGCTCCTCCCAATAAATGGTTTAGCTTCTTCCCACGGTCAACCCACAAAACAAAAGATAACCATAATGGCCCTATACTGCTGATATCATAACATGATACAAAGGCAAAACTTTTCAAGACTCAAAATTATTAGTCAACAATGTTTTATGAAGACTGTTATTTTCTGTATTTGACATTATGTATTTGACACTATTACATAAATGTTGGCAAAACATATGATCATATAACACTTTATGATACCAGAAAATCCATTTTTAGTTTTGCAATATTTTAGTGTTTGCCCTACATTTCTGTCCAATGAAAATATCTAAAATTTTAAAATGTTCCCTGTCTATTTGCCATAAACTTCTGACAGGTAATTCTATGGATAGAGCCAGACTCTACTGACCTGTTTGCTCATGACATCATAAAATGTAGTAAATAAAGACTAAATGTAGGGCAAACACTAAGTCAGTTAGAGGCTAAAATAGAGAAATTTATACAACATAGAAACCTAGTCAGTCACTAGCGCTCCCTCCTTTGGGTTTCTATATTGTATAATTTTCTCTATTTAGCCTCTAACTATTACTTGTTTACCTAATGACAGCATTGTTAGAGATTTAGGAAGATAGTAGTCTATCTCTTTATTTCAAGATTTTGATGACTGCACAAGTCCTTTTCCCTAATTTTAACAATTTTATGACAGGGGTAATCTAACAACATTGTATATGAAATACAGCATTATATTTTTGATGCAGTAAATAATAAAATCTATCACTAGTATTCAAGTTCTAAAAAAATATATATGTGATGATCTTAAGAAATGCTAACTGAACAATCATGTATTCATCAATTGCAGATAAAGCAAAGATTCCAACCAACACAAAAGGGTAGCAAGTTTGATCTCTATTTGAGGTAACAAATTACCTTTTGACAAGACACCAGTACTGGTTTTCCCCCTAGAAGCCGACTCAAGTTTTAACACCGATGACCCGTATTAGAACTTGACTTAACTTTCATCAAGGCAGTCATTCTTTCAGAGTTTCATGAAGATCCAGTGAAAAATGCAGACAGATGAAAGACACCTGGTGATCACAATAGCTCACCTTGAGCACTTAGTGCTCAGGTGAGCTAAAAGAAGCAAAAACTTGGGAGAACGCAGTATGTATCACCATCACATAGATAATTCACACCAAAACTACTATAATAACAGTCAATTTATAACCAGAAAAGATGTTATTTTCATGGTAATTTTCTGCATATAAGGTTTTTACTGTATTTACTGCTGCATGTTACGAAAGTTTATCTCATTATTTTGTACTGTATCACTTACCAAAATCTAACTTTTAATCATGGAAAGTGTGGTTTCAACCATTAAAATAATGAGCCGCAATGGATTACATTTAGATCTTTATCTTTCTAGAGTATGACCATTATCTGAAAAGTGAGCCATTTTCTTCATTTTAAGATATATGCAGATGTACTTTCAATTCATAATCATTTGTCCTTTGGTATGGTTGAGTGATTTGGAAATCGCAAACAAATCACATGTCAAAAACTTTTGTGGCCTTGTATTTTAATAGGTTAATCTATCATTTTTTACACTAAAAAAATTTTATAATCATAACTGAAAACAAACAGAGAAAAAAAACAGGTGTACTTCTACTCAGTGGGAAAACTGACCAAAGTCTGAAGTAAGATTTGTTTGTATCACAACCCGAGATAATCTAGAAACCCAGCTAGTTTGATGACTAATGTAGCCGTGTTACATAAATTTAATGCATCTTTGCAATACACGTGTATTAACTATGTACATCTTACCTGGTAATCATAAAGTCAAAGTCATTTGCAAACACAATCTTTCTATATATTGAAAAAGGGCAACTGGTGTACAGCTTATGCAAAAATGTTGTTCAAATGAGGCAGTCCCTGGCTCAAATCCCACTAGAATACTAACTAACTTCAGTACACCAGTACTGAATTTACCCAAGCATTAAAGAGCGTCAAGCTTTCTTCACATCTGAGCTAAAATAAATTGACAAAATCTAAGCTTTGAAAACTGTTACAAGCTGACAGAGACACATAATTTATACTTTTCCCTGGATTTCAAAGACTCTATGATACCATAGCAATACGTAACAACCATATACAATACCATATTACAAAGTACATGTCTTGCCTAGAATAAATACCCTCAAGGCAAAGAACTTGGAACTAAACTTACCATCAATACATTGGAAGTCAGCTTTGATGTAGTTGGACCTGTCACGTATCTTACAATCTCCGGAAAGTTCTGTTGACGATGCAAACAACCAGCCACACTGAACAGAGTGCGAGCAGTCCTGATATATCTTTACCAACTCGGAATCATTCAATGGAATGAGGCAATCTCCAGGCTCGTGACGACAGCACAGGTTCCGATTAACACAGGCTTGAGTCTTCGGGCAGTATGAAGTGTAAGGTTTGGCTCCATAGTTAACACCTACCATGGCAATCTTTTCTGCCACAGAACATTCAATGGAATAAATGTTGGTTCGGCAAGTTTCTGGACTGTCGCAAGCATACTTATGTTGAATGATTGGCGCATTCCTATCCGCCCAAACTGAAATACAGAAAACAGTACAGTGCATACATCTGACATTATAGTTACAACATTGTGTTCAATACTTTTTACTTTTTCTCTTCATGACCTTTTCAGTTTTCAGAGCCGACATTTCACAAAAAATTTAACATCCTGTTAGTAACCCAATGAAAAAGGCAGTAATATCTTCACATCTGTATTGCATGTGTTTTTATTCCCACATATCTTTGAAGCCTAACTCATTAACAATTAACATAATTGCTACAAGGTCAAATACAGGTATAGAAACCGCATGTCTACTAGCAGCAGGTCTTAAGTTGAAGCTGTTGCAAAGTTTCATGTTGTAAAAGATTATATACAAAATATAGCTGGAACAATTATTATATATGGCATACACAGGTGTTTTAATGTGCCTGTTTCTGGTTACTATAGAGATATATGTATCTGTATAAACTATTGACCAAGTTTAAACAATCAAACCAAAAAATTGGACAGCAAAAAGGACAACACCTTTAAATTACCTTGGCATGACCATAACTTGTTTTAATTATTTGAACAATATTGGACAGATGGCCTTTACCATAGATTATTAACATTACATGTATATGAATTTGAAATCTGCTCAACAGATTTCAAATGTGTTTTAGCGATTCAATAAGAACTTCCACTTTCGTCCACACTCCAAAAATTAGCATCACAGTTTGGGTGGCTGTGGCTGACTTCAATCTCAGAAAGTGATTGTAACCTTGTAGCCAATGTATCCACTGGGGGTAAAAGGACATCAAAAATAATCAGTTTCTTGTTGTATCATTTTGTCACTTCCACAAACAACAGACTGTTGAAACAAAATTCACATTCTGATAAGCATACACTGAGTTAGTAAACAGATAATGCCTATAGCACTACATACTAAATCAAAGCGCTGTGAGCGCTGAAGGCCTGGGGGCTATAGGTTAACTCCCCGAAAAACAACTTTTCACCTACGTGTTCTGCGTTGAATCTTACCTAAAGCGCGGGTCGAAATGTGCAGAGGACGAAATTCAATATATGACACAGAATGAATGATTCACAAATATATGGGTGACAGGGAAGTTTGTTTTATTATGAAATGTACGTTAAATGAAAAATAATCACATAGTCAACATTATAAAATGTTTAAGCCAGTACAAATAATTCGATCTGCGCTTTGTACAACTTCAAGCGATATGATCTGATGATGTGGATCGAAAATTATTGTGTACCAATGACAAGACCTTGAAACAGAAATAAACAAAGCAATCCCAGCAATGAAATATAAATACAGTACTGTACAATGTGTATAACAGAGAAAGCCAAAAATGATTCTGGGTTACCTTGTAGTTGTAATCAGTGAAACCGTTCACTGGGCCTCGACATGCAGCGTCCTCGATAAATGGCGGGTGAATTTGATCACGTTAGTTCCTTCTCGGTAATGTACGTAAATTATATCTTTTTTTAGAGACATTTATTTTTAGGTAAATATATATGTAATCGTTAGTAAATAACAAAGTTGTCAATGAAATAACATCGGAAATTTGAAAATCAAACTACAAACTCTTATATCGAAGCCAGACGTTTTAAAGAATTTCCGTAAATATCCGTACTTTTCCGTGATATGCATATGATTATCTTCCGTAATCAGCTAACAGCGCATTAATTTCTAAAACAGAAAAAAATGTGTAATGCAGCCCGTAAGCTATATACTTTCCTGCAGTCGTTTGAAGTTTTATGTACTATTTTTATTTGTAACATGTTCTTATCATATGCGGCATTCAAACAGAAGATCTGGTCTGTCTTGCACTACTTTCGCATAGCGCATGTTTACAGTTGTTATTCGCACATAGCACGGCTAAAATTCTTGCAGGGTTTGAAATGTGGTATACTAACTTAGGCCTTGGGGACTTTCAGTCCCCAGGCCAAAAACACTCCTTTCCACAGAAAAGGCCTTCTCTGCACACAGGACATGAACTGTAATGTAATATTATAGGGCTTTTGAATTGGAGGGCATTACAATTATATTACAAGAAAAACTGTGATACAAAGTATCACAGCGGGCCAACAAACAATAATCCCATGTAAATATTTTGAAAATTGGTGATGGTTGATATTGAGGCATGGCCCAAAAAGAGCTCGAGGGAACCAATTCTGGTTGAACAAGCAAATCCTGACACGACACCACATCTACTGACTGACCTGTAGTATCGAAACTTTACTGTTATCAAATAATATTTATACAGTATGTCCAGGAATACTCTATAGACCGTTCCTGGTATGTCTCAATTTTTCATTACCATTATCCTTATTAATTTGACATGAATGAAGATTTTTATGATTATTTGCCGTAAAATATTCTTAAAAAGCTAAAAATGATTATTAAAACAGCAGAAATTTTTTTTTTAAAAATTGGGTGTTGATGGGATTCGAACTCATGGATTCTAAAAGTACACGTACACAAAAGTGTTTGAGCTATCGCCTTTATCCATTACACCACGGAGACAGACTTATTAAAAGTGGGAAAAAATTAGCTACGACAATATCATATATGTCTAAAAAGGCCATAAAAGAATATTCAGTCGACTCGTTTCATTTCTATAATGTCATAGGCTGTGTTAGTGGACAAAAGCAATCGTATATCCATTTTTCTATGTGTAGATTGCGACTGAAACGTGAAAAGCGTTTTTTTCTTTTTTTTACCAGCGTATAATAGATTGCGCCCTCTATGAAACGAACAACAGCTCAATTACAAACGACAACTCATGCTTTTCCAAAAAAATTGACTGTGTCTACAGTTTTCATCTCAGAAGTACCTCAATTTTATAATGAAGAGAGACGCATATGTTCGATCTAGTGCTTAAGTCTCCATGCATCTTTTACTCACCACGTATTAAATATAGCGGGCCGCTGCTGCGGCCCGCAATAACACAACTAGGCTTAGTACCTATCACTCCTGAGAAGTTTAATTCAATTATGGCAAAGGGTTTTGAAACTAAAGTGCATACAAAAATCTCTACATGTATGCTCTATTGAAACAAGAGCTGTCAGTAGGACAGTGCACTCAACTTTTTTAGTGCTGGCCAATAAAACAAAACTTTGACAGTTAAGGGCACACAAGATTTTAACTAGAAATTTCTAAGTACAAATCAAGATACATTTTCACAGAGTTATCTTCTCTTGCTTACAGATAGGTCTCATGGTGCTTACAGATAGGTGTCATGATGGTACATAAGTACTCCAACTTTCAAAGTAATACCTCAAATGGTTTAAGTCAACAAGTGGAATAGAATGAAAATTTTACCCGAGTTTCTAAGTTGAAAAGGGCCATAATTCAAATAAAATTCTTGACAGATTTACCTTCTCCTGGCTATGTTTGGGGATCACGATGGTAAACAAGTATTCCAACTTTCAAAGTAATACAGTGAAACATGCTTATAACAAATTTCTAGGGACATAGAAAATTGCTTCATTATATCCGAAATTCGTTGTATCCATACAACGGAATTTCGTTATAATGTTTGGATATAACGTATTTCGTTATGGTCATTGATGCAACTGGTTTAATATGTATGTTATATTTAAAACATAAGGATCATTTACATTATATAAAAACACAAAATACATGATGATAAGTTTAATCAATAATTATGATATTTTTATCAACGTACACAATGATAAAAAAACGTGAACATTATTTAATACACATTTTTGTCAATCTATTCAAGAAAGATATTTAATTTTTTCTAAAAAAGTCACTGATTTTAGTTTGCTTGACTGGTACAGCTCCAGCGATGGCGATCTCAACTTTGTTCAGGAAGAAAAAAGCGTCTTCCGGTATCTCCTTGTTCCTTTCGATTTTTTCGTTATCTCGACTAAATTTTTGATCCCCAACTATGAAATTTCCTCTATTTTGACATCCGATATCTCGATTTGACATTTATCACCTGCCAAACAAGGTGCGAAAAGCTGCACGCGATTGTATTCGTTCAACTGTTGTCTGCTGTCAGAGGTGCGAAAAACTTTTTACAGGTAAATATGTGATAACAAATTAAGCCATCTATGTATAATCGGTAACGGTAATTAACTGTCGACGTCAAGTAACCTGTCACCTGTTTGTTATACTATGAAAAATAAATTTGCTAAATCCGATTGTATTCGTTCAACTGTTGTCTGCTGTCAGAGGTGCGAAAAACTTTTTACAGGTAAATATGTGATAACAAATTAAGCCATCTATGTATAATCGGTAACGGTAATTAACTGTCGACGTCAATTAACCTGTCACCTGTTTGTTATACTATGAAAAATAAATCTGCTAAATCCGAGCCGATTTGTGTAAAAATATGCATCACAAGACTTCCAAAAACTTTCGTTGTAACCGTTTTTTTCCCTGTATGCAAATTCGCTCTAAGCATGTGACCAGACATATAAATAAAGAAGGGTGAAGGTTGGGGAATATATTTTCTTTCGTTATAACCGTTTTTTCGTTACAACCATGTTCGTTATAAGTGAGCTCCACTGTATCTCAAACAGTTGAGTCAAAAAGTGGACTGGTACGAAAAACTTAACCAAGATTCTAAGTAAATAAAGGGCCTAAATTTTTAAAACAAATCCTTGACAGAGTTACCTTCCCTTGCCTACAGATGATGGCAATGATTTTAAAAAGCATTCAAAGTTGCAAAGCAATATCTCTAAGGGTTAAGTCAATAAGTGCATTTTACACATATTCAATGTATTTTGTAAGTCAAAAAGGGGCATATTATTCATTGGTATTGGCTAATGCCAGAGCTAGCCCTTGGTGGATGTAAAAAAATATTGCCTGTAAAAAAGGATGACAAATTGCAACAAGAGCTGTCCATAAGGCAGCAAGCTCCACTATTGTGGGTGCTTGCTAATAAAACAAAACTTTTATCAGTATAATAGCAAAACAAAATTCTGCTAACTATTAAGTATAAACTAGGAAAGTTGAATCATAAAATAAGTCAAAATCTATCACTTTATTTTTAATTTTTGATAAATTAATTGTTTGATACAAAATGTACCCATGAACACTATTGCTAAGTTTGATAAAACTACCATAAACGGTTACTGAGATATGTGCATGATAGTACCTTGCAGTTAAAAATTGTATGCAAACCAAAGCAATTTGACACAATTACTGTCAAATTTGGGCGAATATTAATAGAATTAGTTGTGTTTTGACCTAGGGGATTTTGAATGTCTCTCGTGTAATGAAAGTCGGCAGGCAATGTATCGAAAGTGTGTTAATATTTTAATTATTATAATAACTATTATCCAAAGTTCGTTGCAAAAAAATCTCAATTCATATATTCAAAAAGTTCCGCATGTTGTTTTTCAAAACAAAACTACAGTTGGCTATATTTGGTGTCCCCCGCAAGGTTCAGTTGTGAGACCTCTCTTTGTTGCGAATTATGCTTTCTTTTATATTTAATTTTACTATTTCGTACGGATCACACGAACAACCTGAATATTACCGGAATACACAGAATAAATAAATAAATACACAATATCAAAACAAGTTGCCATTTACGATCGCCTCTGATTTTTCAGTAACTGCCAAAGCCGATTATTTCCCAGTAACAACTTTCTTCTATTTCATTTTGCCCAATAAAGTAATTGTTACTGCAAACATCTTTTAATTAAGAAATAATAAATGTCTCCCTGTATTTTATCGTTGAATAAAATATAGGCAGGAGTGTGAATGCATAGTAATTAAACCACGAGTGTGTAGCACGAGTAATTTAATTTTTCGCATTCAAACGACTGACTGTATTTTATTCAACAATAAAATAAAGGGAACAATTTATTATTTTGATTCTAATACGTTATTTTCTTTGAATATTACCCCGAACTTTATTTAATGTGTAGTAGTACATCATGGTTACCTTAAAATGTGAAATATGATTGGACGCGCTTGTTTACATAGTTTTCCACGTCTTTACGTCATTTACTGTCCGGTTAGGATAATTTTACAATGACGCAACAGAAGAGTCTACTTTTATCGGGTAAACACGTTATCTTATTACAAGGGAGAGCACTAGGCGTAATTAATGTCAATATATATTATTATTGTACACTATATGCAGTCGCGGTCACTATAGTGCAGTAGGTTACGACTACGGTTCCTGATTATTTTGGTTGTGTCGAACATGAGTTCATATTGGAACTTGTACATTCAAATTTTTACTCCCTTTTTTCAGTAAGATAGTTTTAATTTATTTCTTCTTTTTTTTGTTTCATTGATATGTTTACTTCTATAATCATTTAAATTCATGTTTTTCTGACTTTACTTAATAGAACACATTAAACCAAATTTTACCGTTTTCGATAATTCAAAGGAACAATGTCATGTACCTTCATTACTTGCTGAAGAATTGTCTTGGTCAAATCATCGAAGTTTTGGTAATACTAGTTCAATGTACATATTCCATTACACGAGATGCCAGTAAGCACGAAATGCTCATGCTTGAAATGGTTATAGAATCTTTCAAAGTTTTAGTCATTTTACTTTCGTTTATTGTTTATTGTCTAAAAAGATTGAAAAGAAGCATACATCTACACAATTAAAATTTTACGTGAAGTAATACTGAAATAATTCAATGGAAAAAAATATTAAGCTTCAATGAGGATCGAACCAGTCCTTAAAATCTTTATTGTAGACACCCAGCGCCCTACCCACTGCACTAACGCACCGTTCTACCATACGTTCATGTATTTTAAAGCCTATAACCCTTTTCTATAAACATGTTCTACCTGTTTACGCAATGCTTGTAAACTTTTGTGTACACATATATCTGTTACGTCACTGTCACATTATCCAAACTAAGTTATACGACACGTTGTCCTTGGTAAAACGTGCTGTATTTTATCGTAAAATAAAATACAGGCTTTTCTCTATATGTTTATATAGGAACAGTGTATGATTTTTGGATATGAAATCCATAAGCCATTCGGGCCAGCACTGCCTGGACTGTTACTGGCCAGAAAGCATTTTCACTGGCCCAAAAAATAATAAGGGTGTTCAGTAGACTTTGAAACTCAAAGGCCATTGACACTTAAGCCTAGATTTTCAAGGGTCAAAATCAAATTTGCAACAGACAAGGTGAGAAGTTTTAGGCTTGAGCCACAGGTCATAGGGTTCAGAATACTCTTAAATTATCTTCTTTCCTAGCCTACATCAGCTCAAAAGTACAACGTACCCCGTTTGTCGCGACCTCACATGTCCCTGATAGAATGTCGTCATTTTTTTCGCGACTTTAACAGTTTTAATAAAAAAATTGTCCAAAAGAATGTTCAAATTATGATTAGCATTAACAAATACTGAAAGCTATTTGACACAAATTTGGAAAGAGTTGACGCGGGAGTAAAATCGCGGCACTTCGAGTGATTTTACAGGTAAATGAACGTGTTTACGGGACATAAAAATCAAATTTATTATATCCGGTAGTAATGTGTCTACACGTGAAATATTTTTGAGTTGTATGCATGTTATATTCAAAAATATTTGCCGATCGACATATAGCCTGTTCAATATATTTTATCACCAAAAATAAAACTTACTCATAACATTATCTATTCCAAATTATTATTTCTATAATCCAAAATTATCAGACTTAATCGTCTAGAATTACTTTTTCATGTCTCAAACTGTCAAATATCTCAGTCTGTTTGATGCCACGTGCTTCACTAAGATCAAACAAAACTCACATGTACAATGTGCGTCGGCGTTTGTTCTTTGATCTCGTAACACCTGCGGCTTTATATTTATGAATAAAAGAGGTTGCAGTAAAAATAAAAATTTCGGCAAAGGTTATTCATTAAAAAAAATAGTAGAAAATTGTTACTGGAAAAACGTTAGCTTTGACAGTTGATGGAAATAATTAATGACTAAAAAACGGACACGCTGCAACGCCGCGATTTTCTTTAAAACAGAACGTTTTGATTTAAATCCAGAACAATTGGAACTGTTAATTGATAAATACTTTTTGCATTCACAACTCAGTGTTTTAATGTTTCCGGCAGTCTGTGAATTACAATACACAGAGTCGTGTCAGAGACGTTTGCTCATTATCCGTGTTACAAACTCCGTCTTGGAAATTCGCCGGGATCTTTTATTTTCAGTTTTATAATTGTTTATCAATTAACACCTTTGATAACGACCGAGATGAACATGTGTTAGTTGACACGTAGTGGCTAATTAGCTCCGCCTTCTTTCATATATTAGCCAACAGACGACAATCGAGTTTTGACTGACGGCTTGTAACCACGCTCCATCTACTTTCATATGGGTCACACGATTAACCGAAATACCGGAATACTACCGAAATACCGGAATACCACAAAAAATTAGGAATGCACATAAGTTTTAGTTAAGAAACACCTGTATCTATAATATTTTTCGAATATGTCATGAAAGATAAAATATACAGTCTTTACTTCCTGCTTTTCCCCGTTCATGTCGTAATTAAATCGCACGTTTGTACCAATACGTTCTACTTTCACCTTCTAATTTACTGACATCATTCTATAACATTTTCTCGTTTGATCATTAAAATATGTAGATCTATACAAAAGTTCATATTTTTGAAATTAAATTAAGGGCTGCTTCTAGCATTCTAATGAAATTAAAAGTGAGTACGAACCAGCATAATGTTCGTGGATTCTGTTGAAAGCCAGGTGTAATCAATCGTACATGAGAGTTTTAAATACATGTAACTGAATGTACTGATCTTCAAACACAGAACTGGTTGGTTTGTTTTCCAAATAAGTTGATGAGAATGAGAACAGAAAATTATTTAATATTTATCATTTTTAACGTGCACTGCGGCGTATCTTCTATTGAAAACACGTGGCTTTCTCGTATTTGGCGGGAATATTTTGCGCGGGAACTCGAAAGATGCCGACAATCAAATGTTCCGACAGAACAATGGCATATGTATATGCCATAGTAATTACGTCATTGCAAGCCGAGTGTTCGTTGCTGCATAACCCCGAGTCACTCGTCGCAGAATTTTAAATAAATTGCTTCCTTTTTAAAGATGAACTTGCTTCTTTATATTCATGACACAAACAGACTGGGAATATTTTACAATCAAAATAAGTCTTAACAACAAATTAAACGCATGTTTTATGAAGCATTATTATTATTAGCTTGACTTACATTTAGACCTACTATACATGTACCCCAAACTGAATTACAAGATAGCTTTAACTTAATATATTGCGTGGATCATTTTTTAAAAAAGGTGATGACAGATAATCAACGAGGCAGTCTGATATGCTGATACCCAAACCTTTGTTAAACCTGCTGATTAGCAATAAACAAGTGTTGATTGGGATAATCAAACGATAAACAGATTAATTAATAGCACGGACCCTGTTAATAGTAAATGCGTTCGCCTTAGGGGTAAATAAAATATCAAGATGCTGGCTAGGAATAAACAAGAATTTATTTTTTCGGATTTCATATCATTTTTTTATGTCATCAGTACACTTGATATGATACTAAAACGTAATGTTACTTACTAAGAGCTTGAAATAATTTCATCTGTAGTTTTATAACGGACGCATGTACAAAAATAAATATTTAATATGCGTATGTAAACGGGGAGTTATGTGTGAGAGCGAAGTATTATTAATAAAAACAAAATGTTTGTGGGTTGTATGCCAGTAAAGTCTTTATAATAATTTTACAATCTTCCTCATTTCGTATCTTACATGCTTTTGAAAGCGCACTTCCAGGATATACGGTGATTCATGTTATTGACCGTACAAAGCAGCGTTCACGTCGAATAGAACACATCGGCTGTGAAAAGCAGACGTTTTGCACACAAACTATGATGTGCATGTCCCTAAGATCACGAAGATGAAACATGTCAATGAATTTGTGTTAACAATTAACGATACGTTTCGATTCCCGCAAAATAATCGGATGTTTGCATTCTCCGTCGGCGATTCAAGTAAGAAAAAACGATTGACCAGTATTTCAGAAACGTCGATTAATGCCAGACAGCTTTATGCCAGTTTTATATTTATTTCAGTAATTATTTAAATTTGTCCGGTATCGTTTGATATAATATTTGTCTTCATGATTTCTGTGCCGCTCCTTTGATGTTCGGCACGGCGAGTTTTGCCTTGAATAAAAGCGGATATACAACTTCAATATTTTACGGAGAAATACACAAACTGCAACCTAATAATTTAATGATTTTCAAAATTCCTTCCTAACACATGTCATGATCAAATAATATACGTAAATACATAGATTGTAAGATATTACTTTTTTCTCGGGTATTCCGGTATTTCGGTATTATTCCGGTATTTCGGTTTATCGTGTGACCGCTTTCATATGTTAGCCAATAGACGAGTGTTTTTGATTGCCGAGACTTGTGACGCATAGGAAAAAATAAAAAGAATAATTTCCTGGTTTATGTGACATCAATTATGTACGTTTTTCATATGAAAATACAAGACTTATCCAGTCAGCGAAAAACGTTCCCTGAAAATACACAAGCCAGTCGGACTTGTGCTCTTGCAGTTTTAACTGGCAAATAAGAAAATCTAGTGGCCTCGGGCCAGCAGACCACCGCTAATTTCGAAGACTGTAGGAAATGCAGCCGCTTGTGTTAGAATCAGAGATAAGGACGCAGTTGTCATGAGATCAAAGAATGCCACCACAATTGTCCAATTTTGTTTGATCTTTGTGAGCATGTGGCATTTAAAAGAGACAGCTTGAGACAAACATAAGTAAAACGTTTTGGGCGTTGGGAAGTTTCGAAAAACATCAAAATACAAATATATTTCTAATCTTTTATTGATAATTAAAAGTTAATCATTGAAAAACATAACAAAAATTCAAGTCGTGACCCAAATGTAGACACCGCGTCCAGTCACCACAATTCGCAGTGACAAATGGTCACCGTGATCAGACACTCTAATTACAGGGCTCGATTTAGCACTGGACCGTTGGCCCGGGTCCAGTTAAAAAGCCCACGGTCAAACTGACCGTCCAGTAAGCTGGTCCGCCGGTCCTCATCAAAAATGTGATGACAATGGCACAAATCTTTGTTTGTCAGGGGTTTATAGAACAAATTAATAACGTGCTTTCTGATTTGTCACTGACACCCATCTATAACCAATTGAAATCGAGTTTTATACACCTCCAATCGCGCCAAAGCGTGACTTAGAACTTGAAGTGACTTCGAGTACGGAGAAATATCGCGGCACTTTGCGGGGGTTAATAAAATCGCCGTGCTTGGTGTGATTGAACGGGTTTACGAGATATTAAATTTAAATTCGTTTCGGTAGATATTTGTAAACACGCGTCTTTTTTGTCTTTTATAGAGCTCTACATTTTAAATTGAAATTCATAGGCCAACCGACGTACATTTGTGTAGCGTTTTCGATATATTGCATCAACAAAAATAAAACTTACTCGTAACATTATCATTCTCATCCAAACTAATATTTTTATAATCCAAAGTCAACAAGCACTTGTACATGTCTTAAACTGTCAAAATATATCTGTCTTTTTAATGCCACGTGTTTTACTAAGATCAAAGAAACTTGACTAGCGCCGACAAGCGTCGGCGACCTTCTTTGATCTCGTGACACCTGCGGCTTTATCTCTATTACTAACAGAAGTTTGCAGTAAAAATTACTTCATTCGGCAAAGGTTATTCATTAAAAGGAATATAAGAAAATTGTTACTGGAAAAATTCACAGTTGCTGAAAAGAGCAAAATAGACGGACACGCTGGAACTAGACGATTTTGTAACAAACAGAACAAATTTACTCCGGTAGTTTTGTTTTGAATAAACAACATTCGGAACTTTTAAATTGTTAGAGAAATGTTTTCGCTTTCATCAATTAACGAACCTCAATCAGTGGTATCACATAGCTTGGACTTGCAAACAATTTCAAAATTGAAAGAGTTAATTGTGTCATCCTTTATGACAGGCCATATTTTTCACACCTACCACGAGTGACAAATGCAAAGTGGAAAATAAACATTGACCAATTACGGCGGATATTTCACGGGAATAAATATATTACATATACATTGAGGTTCAGATGAAAAATAACTTTTTGAAACGATGATATCAAAAACGCGGTAATAGTATAGCGGCCGCGGATTCGCAATGAAAATACCGCGGCGGCGATGTGTAAATTAATCCTTGGTATTCAAAGAATCTAACTGTAACAGTTCGCTTTTACAGGTGTATTTTAATTACATGATGTCATAAAAAAGTGACTCAGAAATACGAAGAGAAACGCGATAGTCCCGCGATCGATATTTTCACTCAAAACTCCACTCGAAGTCATGTTTTTTTTAAACATCTTTTTGCATAGTGAATTTATAGTTTTTATTGGTACAAATATTTTGGTCCAGGTCAGTTGACGTCGGGCCAATTGAAGTCTAGATGAGGTGGACCGAAGGTCCAATTAAGTTTTCAGTCCTAAGTCGAGCCCTGTAATTAGGGTGACCTGTGACTCTGGGGGGGCATTTGGGTGGCCAAATTCGCATGGACATGACTGGACATCACGTTGATGAGTGACAATTGGAAAAAACATCTTGAATGTACTGTACTATGTACTGTAAAAGTGTTCGTTAATGTTTTGTTTATGAATTTTAGATTTTAGTGTATGATTTTAGCTTTCTCTTTCCTAACTCTGGAACAGAGTACAGCAGGCAAAGCTGACTACAATATACCAAATTATTAACAAGCACCTTCTGCAAAAACAAAAAAGTTAAAAAAACAATTAGGGCACATAATCATAGTTGTCAAATTTATTAATGTGATAAATTGACATATTGACTGCACTGTCTTCATACTCATTTCTGGCTAGATCAAAGGATAACTGTTTAAATACAGGTAAATCCAAATTGTTCCGATAATTTGACATGATTGAATGTCAAGTTGATATGAAAGAAACCAGGTGAGGAAAGCCCTAATAAATAGTTGCAACAGGTTTCTCCTATTATTACCTACCTGTGAAAGCTGTCATCACAGATACCAGGCATATAAGGTACAGTCTTTTCATGACTTTCAAAATATAGTCTAAAACTCATGTAGGAATAACTTTAATCCGCAATATTTTTGGGCATTTTTTTCCTTTCATGGTACAATTTTTTTTTAATCCGCAGGTATTTTGTTTTAAACGATAGTTGAAAATCTCCACTGTGTATAAAGGTTATTCGAATACTTTTAGACTTTAGAGAACACTGAATAGTAACCTAAACAAGTCTTTCTATGCGAAATTTATCACAACCCCTCCAATCCGTTTATTCCTCCATTGACACCGGTGACACTGTGATAACAGCACGCCGTTTAAAATAGAATCTCGCGAGGCCCGTCAGCGGTCTGGAGTACTCGTATTAAAATATCGATCTCAGAATGTCAAACGTTTATACGACAAAGTCAATTGAATTCTTTATAGACTATATCCACCATTATACAGTTTCATTGAATTATTTTATGACATGAATTTTTGATGTCCAAATTGTCTAAAAATGATTTTTAAGCACAACTAAATTGTACAGATCAATTTACGAAGGGCATAATAATTTTAACCTGCCCCTTTTTTAATACATCAGATTTTGTTTCATAGTGGTAACACTAACAAATGTATGACTACTCCGTACACGGTGTCTTACTTCTAACAAGAGGGCCAAGATGGCCCTATATTGCCCTATATCACCTGGGCCTTCTGACAATATGTGACCCCATGACCTAGTTTTTTTACCCTAGATGACCCATGTTCGAACTCGACCTAGATTTCATCAAGGCAATCATAAAGATCCAATGCAAAATGCAACCTTTATTGCATACTCAAGGTTTTTCTATGATTTGACCCCATAACCTAGGTTTTGACCCTAGATTGCAGATATCATAACCGTTCTCTTTCAAAAATCTTTGTCATCTGGTAATATTCCCCGTGACTGGACAAGGGCAAATGTGTGCCCAATATATAAAAAAGGTGACACCAGTGACCCAGCTAATTATCGGCCTATCTCCCTCACCTGTATCCTCTGTAAAACTCTCAAACACATCATTGCATCTCATCTATCTTCACACTTCAACACTTAACATAATTTATTACCTCCAACATGGATTCAGAGAGAGGCGTTCTTGCAAAACACAACTAATTGAGTTAACAGACTACCTTGCCAGCAACATCGCTTCTGGTAAACAAACAGACCTTATTCTTTTGGATTTCAGTAAGGCATTTGACGAGGTTTACCTCCTCAAACTTCTCCACACTCTTCAAGAATATGGCGTCTCTCCACAAATTCTCAACTGGATACGCTCCTTTCTGATTGGTCGAAGCCAGACTGTTGTCCTAGAAGGTGATTGTTTCACAGAAGCTCCTGTTACTTCTGGGTTCCCTCAAGGCTCAGTTCTTGGGCCCCTCTGCTTCCTAATCTACATCAACCAGCTTCCTTCTTCTGTTTCTAAATCCCAAGTTCGACTCTTTGCAGATGACACTGTGGTATACCTCACCATCAACTCACTCTCAGATTCTCAATCCCTGCAACAAGATCTTGACAATATTATGCAGGTCTGGGAGAAGCAGTGGGACATGGAGTTTAACCCGTCAAAATGTCAAGTGCTACACATCACTAAAAATAAAAATGTCATTAAAAATGAATATTATCTTCGTGGCCAAGCCTTAGAACCTGTCCCTAATGCTAAATAGCTTGGTCTAAATTTATCCTCAGCTCTCAGCTATAATACTCACATCTCAAGGATAACAACCATGCCAACAGAACTCTGGGATTCATCAAACAAAATAAAACTACTAGCAATGAAAAAGTAAAAGAACTGGCATACAAGTCATTTGTCCGGCCACAAGTAGAATATGCTCCTACCATCTGGAGCCCTTATACAAAAACCAATATCAGTAAGATAGAGATGGCACTTCCTGCTCAGGTGAGCTAATAAAATGCACTTGGAATTTAGAAGGACTCAATAAAAGGTAGGTAACTTTTCATGTTTCAAGAAATTTACCTTAAGAGTTGTCTCACTTTACACCAAAACCCTAAGGATGAGACAAAATAGTGCATATTTGGATATTTTTATGGTCATTATCAGGTCATATCTTAAAATTGTACTTGTTTTTTGTATGTCAACACTAATCTTGATCATTAATTTGTGAAAATTTGAAAGATTGTTAGCTGAAAAATGGTAGAATCTAGCTACAGAAAGTTACAGTAACACATTTCATTAGATATCTGGTTATTGGAACTTCCAAAACCTATTTCTTAGGTTTAGTCAAGCTGTATATAGCTCTTGATCATAATAATTATGTACCTCCATGCCGAGTCCATGGTACCAAAGGGAAGCAAGTATGCTAGAGTCATGAAAGCTTACAATAAGGTTTTCCAGAATGTGAAGTTGTGTTTTTTGTCTTTGGACACAAGATAGAGTTATAGCTCTTGAATTAGTGAAAATGGGCATTTTTGGGTTTGTGTCACACAGAACTCTAAATGTGTACGACCTAGTCATGAAACCTACAGCAATATTATTCAGGATGTAAGTTTGTGCTCCTCGGGTTTTGTTTGTGGAACACTCATGAGAGGCAAAGTTATGGCCCTTGAATTAGTGAAAATGTTTGTTTTTATTTATGTGATATGTTACTCCAAAATCATTTGACCTAGAGTCTTGAAAGCTTTAAAAAAACTAATATTGATCAGGATGTAAAGTTGTGCACCTGTGATTTTGTTTGTGGCTGTGCCCAGTAAATGCAGAGTTATGGTCCAAAAATGGACACATTTCTAGTTTACATATATGACACAAAATACTTGCATACTTGGTAACTGTATCTGTAGACCTGCCAAATATCACAAATCTGACAAAAATTTCCAAGCAAGTGAGATTATTCTTAAACATTATCGTTTTACTGATTTTTGGAAGTTGTCAATCCATGCTTATATAGGTCCATGGTACATGAAAACACTACAGTAGTTGATTTAAGATGAAGACTAGAAAGACTAGGAGAATCATGGTTGGACAGACTGACACTTATCCAGTATCCCCCTCTTGCTTTGCAGCAGAGAATAAAATGGTACATTTGACCATTGGGGTGCAAAACCCTGTCTCTCCGTGGTACCACTCAATATTTCTGAGCTATTTGTCCAGATAAGATCAAAGAAACTAGCAATGGAAAGAAAGATAACAACATTGTTGTTTTAAATCAAAATTTCATTTAATAATTCTGTAAAATCAACAGAAAGAATATGGAATTCAAAAAGTCAATATCTAAAAATGCAGGCCATGATGGCTTTATATTGTTCACCCAAATCAACAAGCAATACAAACTATGAATGCTGTCATTTTTTTTGAAGACTCAACATAATTTGAAGGAATTAGACACATGTTTACAAATGGGACAATTCTGTCGAACAGTTTGGAATTTTTACTGCAACAATACAGAGAAAAGTAGCTATATCCTCTAAAGGCCATGGTTTTGAAGAAGCAGTTATTTCAAAGTATTTTGTATTTTGCCACACAAAGAACATGTCTGTGAAATTATTTTCAAAGTCGGATAGTGTTTTCTGACCAAAATATACTTAAAAGTTTTTCCTTTCAGTTGCTTATGGCAACCAAAACTCTGAATAGAACATCCTGATTGGAAATAATCTATTTAAAGACCATGCCAGAATTATTGATAAAAGTAAGAAACAACTAACCAAAAACTTTCAGGGGAGATGTTGAAAGCACAATGTTAACAATGGACAACAGACATTGAGCGACCATCAAAACTCAAACAAGGCACATAGCTCAGGTGAGCTAAAAACATACAAAATCTTACATGGGATTCTATGCAAATACATGTATAAACATTTAAATACAAAATTCACACTTGGGACACAAGGCTAACAGCATGTGATCAACACTCTGGGATAGTAATTATATAAAACAGATAGTTAATAAATACATGTGTGTAAGTAAACACAGGTTAAGACATGCTGGTTACAATGACCTTGGCTATTTTTGACAAAACTAATGCCTTCTGAGGGGGCCGTTCTTTGCCATTACACAACCAAAATATTGTTTTATCTATCATACATCATTCATTTATGGAACACTGTGACAATACTTTAAAAAGTCATCTTTATCTTATTTTTAATCATTTTTATTAATCTTTTCAAGTAAAACATGAGGGCCAAGTTGGCACTATATCGCTCACCCAAGTACATGACCTACTTATGACCCAATGTGACCAAAATTCAATCTTAAACTAATACTAAGCCCCTGATGGGTATCCCCCATTTTCAACAAGTATTTTCATACTGTATCTAATAATTTGCTAAAGTAAGTTATATATTAGACTTTGGCAAGAATGAAGTACCACTTTTGCAAGACTGCAAAGATATATACATTAAACCTTTTGCTGTTTTCAGCGAAATAGTAAAAAGACCACCCATGACTTTTTGAATTATTATAAACCTTTGTAAAATATTTGACTAAGGTTGCAAGAAATATGAGAAAACATTGCTTGCCAATCATCATGATTTTATGACATATTTCAAGATCTGTGATGACCTTTAAAAATGTTGACACTTCATTTTCTTTGATATTGTATCTTTAAACTATATTACATAAACACATACATTCGGTCTGACCTTGACAAGACAAACATTTTGACCAATTTACATGATGGTTGACTATAAAATGTGACTACTAGAGTGTAAACAAGGTTGTTCTTGAATTTGACCTGGTGACCTAGTTTTTAGTAATAGATGACCAAAACAAAATCAAGAAAAACATTGATCAAATTACATGACAATTGGGTATTAAATATGGCGTCTGGAGTGTTAACAAGATTTTAATTTGATTTGTTTTAGTGACCTCGTTTTTTACCCGAAGTGACTCAGTTTCAAGCTGACCTAGAAATCATTGGGACTAAAATTCTGATAAATTTTTATGAAGATTGGATATTAAACATGGCCTCTTGAGTGTTAATGATTTTCTTTGATTTGACTGTCAGGCTAATTTTTGATTCCAGGTACCGTAACCCAGATTCAAACTTGGCCTAGAAATCATTGAGATAACATTTTGACCAATTTTCATCTTGTTTAAAATGTGGTCTCAAAAGTGATCAGGTTCTTCTTTGATTTGACTGTGTGACTAATTTTGGACCCCTGGTGACCCAGATTCGAATCTGACCTAGAAATCATTGAGACAAACATTATGACCAATTTACATGATGATTGGTTAATAAATGTTGCCTCTAGAGTGTGTTAAGATGGTTTTCCTTAGATTTGACGTGTGATCAAATTTTCCACCCCCAGATGACCAAGATTCAAACTTGACATAGAAATACTCAAGACAAAAATTCTGACTAATTTTCATGATGATTGGTTAATGCATGTGGATTCTAGAGTGTTCACAAGCTTTTTCTTTGGTTTGACCATGTGACCTAGTTTTTTACCATAGATTACCCAGATTCAAATTTAACTTAGAAATCATTCAATCAAATATTCTGACCAATTTTCATGAAGATGTCAAATGTGACCTCTAGAGTATCAACAAAGCAAGAATGAACACAGACATAATATACATCTTCATGATGATTGGTTAATCTTTTCAAGGTTTTTCTTTGATTTGAATGTGACCTAGTTTTGGAACCCAGGTGACACAGATTTGGACCTTACCTAGAAACCATTAAGACAAACATTCTGACCAATTTCCATGAGGATTGAATGTCAGATGTGACCTCCAGAGAGCTAACAAGGCAATTGTGAACAGACAAACAGATAACGAACATCAGACTATCACACAAAACCTAAATGACTAGCACAAGGTCACAAAAAATGTACTTCATGTTTACAATACTTTATTGGTCCACAAGAAATGTCACAACAATTGTAAATCATGTATTCAAGATTCAGGTGGAACATTTTTAAATATAGAACAGTAGAGAGTTCAAATATACGGCATCAAAATGTTTACTGGTGGATTAACTGACATACGTATAAACAAAAGACATTATGAATGCCAGAAAGCTAAAGCTAAAAATCTTTTTCAATTTGCCAACAAAGTCGCGGACGACATCACACTCTTTAGTCTAGGTTGTCAGCATAAACATGAATACGGGGCTTAGCTGGGCGCTAATTGTGCTAAAATTAGAAATCTGCTAATAAAAGTAAGTTTACAGTATTCTGTTTACAGAAATTAATGTAACAAATAAACAGCACCTTGTTGCATTGCATCTTTGTAGAACATACATTTAAAATGTTCAAATCATTCATGGTATTTTGGGACTTTATTCAATTTTAACAGCAATAATGAATTTCATTACCAAATACAAAATGTACCATGTAACACAGCATGATGTTTTAAAATCCAGATCCATTTTGTTCATGTTTTTCTTTGATTTATATAACATGTACTTCCCCTGCTCAGTACAGCAAGCATATTTGACAAACAGCTGCCAACTCATAATTATATACTTAATAGATCATGACTGATATTCATCATAGTTGCCATGGAAATGACAAATGATGTCACGACAATGATGTCATAGCAACATAGATTTGCTGCTACTTTTCACAGGGCAGACTGTTAAGGCATCACATTCTTCTAACTTCACTGCCAGATTTACATCACCTTTCTTTATCATAGTACAATGTTTATTTGTTTGTTTTAGAAAGCCCTGTCGTCTGAGATATGATTGTAATTATTAACCCTTAATCATAAAAAATGACAACAATAATAATAGTCTCCTAACTATCAATCAATTTGAAATGTACAAGAACCGCAAACATCAAGATCTGGCAACAATTACAGATAACATGTTTAAGGTAGCAATATAGCTTACCTGAAATCTTATTTACCTAACAAGGGCTTAAATTTCATTCATTGTGTTCTTGGAAGTATGTAAATCTAGATATTTATGAAGCATTTTAAAATTTAACCTAAACAAATGATTGTACTCACAACTAATAAAAGAAATATGTCATCAAATGTAATAAAATGTCTTAGTTTTTTTAACAAAGGCTTACATCTGTACTCAGTTACACTATAGTTAAAACTTGAAGTACTAAGAGCTCAGTAGTTCTACAATATTGGTTAGAAGGAGTGGACATCAGATGACTTTGACCTTACTGACCTCCTAAAGCTGCATTAATAACCTGCTGACCTGAATTATGTATATGAAGTCTGAACACCATGTGAGTAGAGTTTGATATTGTACAAAAAATCTTAATTAAACAAACATTTTCCAATGTAAAAAACAATTTTTGATTTATGTAGAATACACAATGACAAAATATATGTATCTACATTCCATTACTTACAATCTAACTACAAGCTCACAAACAAACCTTGACAACTTTATGCAGACTAGATTTAAAAAATGTCTTGATACGTATTTCAAATGTTCATGTAATACAAAAAATACCTATACATCAAAAGATAACAATTAAATCAAAGGACAATACTAGCTTCTAAATTTCTTACAAAAATTCTCTTGCACCTGTGCTGAAACAATTTTAAAAATGACTAGTTTCTAAAAGCAAGTTCACCCTATCAAGTGAGAATGTTTTCATCTAATACTGGCTATAATTGTTAAACTCTGTTCTTTCCACATTAACACACCATAGTTTTAAAGTCTCATTAGCACTTTGGATGTAAACTTTGCAAAATTGCTTGCAACTCTTCTGTTACCAAGACAGATATCTTACCAGGAAAATTGACCGTTAATTGTTCAAACAAGAGCTGTCAATCACAGGTGACAAATGCCCCCGAAAATGAAGTCTCACAGTCTGTGTCCTCCCTATGTGCTCAACAATTGTGCCATGTAATTTTAAAATCCTTCCATGCATGTCAGAGTAACCATGCATACAGTATTCCGTTACTTTTAAACTCTAAGTGTGACCTTGACCTTTAGAGTGGTTCTTGCACGAAACACAGTCTTGGTGTGCTGAACATTTGTGCCTAGTTATTTTAAAATCAATCAATGCATGACAAAGTTGCAGTCCGGACACGAATGTGTGCATATATACAGGATTCCATTACCTTCAAACTTGAAGTGTGACCGTGACCTTTTAGGTAGGGGCGTGGGTTTTGCACGTGACACAACGTGTTAATATGATGAACATTTGTGCCAAGTTATTTTAAAATCCTTCAATGCATGACAAAGTTACAGTCCGGACATGAATGTGTGCATATATACAGGATTCAATTATCTTCAAACTCTAAGTGTGACCTTGACCTTTGAGGTAGGGATGTGGGTCTTGCTCGCAACACCTTGTCTTGATGTGGTGAACATTTGTGCCAAGTTATTTTAAAATCCTTCAATGCAAGACAAAGTAACAACCCTGACACGGAAAAATGTAAGGGGGGACGGACAGACGGACAGTGCGATTTTAATATGCTACCCTTTGGGGGCATAAAAATATTCCTAACGCAGCTTTTTAAATTAAAAGAACATGCTATAAATTTAGAGCAGTATTTGTTTCAATGTTATTGCAAAATATAAGAAAGGCTGTGGGATAAACCTTTATCGTGAAGAGACAAAAATATGAAAGAAATGTATGTCCACATTGTTTTACACTAAACAGAACTCAATTATATCATTATTCTATCTGTAAATTTATGAGTACATATTAGCACAATGGGACTTTAACGTAATAACAAGTGCTAATGGGACTTTAAGGTAATAACAAGAGCTGTCGATAAGACAGCACACTTGACTATTCTCAGTGCTTGCCACTAAAACAATACTTTTATTAGTAAATAGCAAAACAAAATTCTATTGTATATAAGTATAAACTAGAAAACTGCAATCATCATCATCAAAAAAAGAGAAAAAATCAAAAGTTATATATGGTAACTTAATTGTTTGATACCTTTGAACACTCTGGCTAAGCCTAAGTTTCATATAACTCCCATAAGTGGTTACTGAAGTATGTGCATGACATTACCTTGCATACAAAACTTTCTCATTTAAACAAGGGACATACTTCGTAGTAAATTCAGTCAGAACTGATCTAACTTAATTGTTTGATACCCTGAACACTAGTATTAAGTTTCAAATAAGTCCCATAAGTGGTTACTGAAGTACGTGCATGCTAGGACCTTCCATGCAAAACTTTAAACCTAGTTTTTAAGTTAAACGAGGGACATAATTAGTAGTAAATTCAGATACAAGTTATTGATACCCTGAACACTATTGCTTAGTTTCAAATAACTTCCGTAAGTGGTTACTTAAGTATGTGCATGCTAGTACCTTGCGTGAAAAACTTTAACCAGTTTCTATTTTCAACAAGGTCCATAATTTGAATTAAATTCATACAAGAGTTATCTACCTGTAGCTTGAATGTCAGACACCCTAATGACTTTACTGAAGTTTCAAATCATACATGGTTACTAAAATAGGTATATTATAGTATGTATGTTGCTGTTGTGAAGGCATATTAAATATTGAACAAAATGGTCACTAAATTGATCAGTGTCATCTGTTAAGGCAGGTAGCTGACAGGTAAATTTACAAAGTAAAAAACAGATGACAATCCACATGCTTGAAGATAACAACAGGTAGACATTTAATGCAGGTTGTAACAAACAATTTCAGTGAATTTATTTCCCCTGCCATGTGAAGCAGATAGCTGAAAAAGAACAACTGGAAAGTGTTTTGGTCTGTCTACTTTAGAAAAAAAGCACTCTTAAAATTTCACCACCCCACCGACACCTCAATCAGGTGATAATATTTTTCTTCAAGTTACAGTCATAAAGATCTAAAATGTTGTAAGTTAAATTTAATCAGTACTACATATGTACTAGTTTCAGGCAACAAGAATTCTTAAGTTTCTATACAGGATAATTATGTAAGAAAAGCACTACATCCTCTTAAGGGCCTAATTTCTGTAAAAATCAAGTTTCTAAGTTCTTAGTTGTTAGAGAATATAAAATGGATTATTTTTGCCAAACAAAATCAAATCTGACAAGTCTTTTCAGAAAGAAGCAAATTTCACCTTCCAATTTGGGCCTCACCTCTGAGGGGTCATTCTTTTTTCTGCAGCTTACAGTCATATAGAACTCAATTCTTGTAAGTTCAATTAAATCAGCACTATTAGTTTCAGAAAACAAAACTTTTTATGATTCTATATCAAATTTTTACGAAACACCCAGTTAAGGGGCCTCATTTCTTTAAAAAATCAGGAATTGTAGGGGGTCGATATTAGAAAGAGTGAACATTAAATTACTTGAGCCAGTTATAAATGGTTTCAGAGAAATAGAATTTTAATGTTTTTATATTGAATATAGAAGAAACTAACAATTAAAGGGCAGTAACTCTGGAGATACTAATCCAATCTTGACGAAAGTGGCGCGTGCATCGCAGCATTATGCCATTGTATACTTATTTCAAGTTTCATAAATTTCTATCCTTTGTTTCTTGAGATATGGCTCTGGACAGATGGATAACGCCAAATCAATATCCCTCCGCCTTTGGCGGTTGGATAATTAAAGCACACTGGAATGTAGAACAGTAAAATAATATGTAAATAATTCAGTGATATGTAAACAAAATCAAAAGTGATACATTTTGCATAACAAATATATATATGTACATGTATACGAAAAAACAAGTGGAAAACAATGTAAGCATATACTAGGTAACAAAACTAAGTAACACATCATCAGGTTGGCAACCATTACATGTGTACACAGTCAAACTCTTTATACAAACTCATCACTACCATGTAAGTTTGTTTGAACCAAACAAATCTGTATTAAGGAAAACAATTAAGATTTTTATGAAATTAGGTTTTTTGTTAGGTTAATACCTGATAAGTAAGGATATAAAATAAAAAAAGTTAGGTCACCAGCCTTGTTTATAAGTAATGGACACTTTTTGAAGTATACCCTCGAAAGCAGTGAAATTGACCCTTATCTTAAGTTTATCAATAATAAAACCTCTAAATTTAGCAATTCATAACTGTGTTTTATTTAAAATGTTAACCAATGGTTTTTTTTATGAAACAACATGAATTGAGATTTCAAAATGTATTCACCCTGCAAATGTACCATAAAGAGAAATGATTTTCTGTAAAAAATACATAAAATTTGTTGTCATTATTAATTTTTTTCCCACTGTTCTAACATTCAGAATTTCTTAATTCGGAAGAAATGTTCAAACATCACTTTGGCAAAAACTAATTTAAAAATAATAAGTCACCAGCCTAATTATTGAGAAAAATGAGCTTTTGTCTCAGGTTAAACAGTAGCAGTGGAGGGAGGAAACATGTATAATGCCACTGAATATATTGATATTTAGCCATAGTTTATGTATAAAATATATAACAGTGATATGACTGCTCTAAATATTTCTTTTTTATGATTAAATAAAAAAGTGATTGTCTGTCAAGATAAGAACACAATGTAAAATTATTTGATATATAACAAAGAATCTAAACTAATGTCTTTGATGCCAGCCCCTGAATGGGGAAGCAATATGCCTGCAGCAGAAACTGGAATAAAAATGTAATAAATCATCTCGTCTGTGACAACACCATGGTGAGCATTTTTCTTGTCATAAATATCTACCAATTTACCGAGAGAGAAAACTGAACGGGGATCTTAAATAGTAGCCCAGGGCCAAAAATTAAACATAACGCTATTTGAAGATACAAAACTATCTTTAAAATATGTAAATCTCTCTACAGATTTTGCATAATGTTTTGGCACATTTAAATAAGCAGCACACACTTTCATTTGTAAAACAAACTGCTGACTAATTTAATTAATTATGCCTATGTAAATACAAGGCATGACTGGTATGTTGTTGATACTGGTACTGATACCCTCTTCTTCCTCTTCTAATTCAACAGATGACAAGGCCATCTTGTACCTGAAGATCAGCATGATATTGTAGCTGTCACTAACACATCTACACCAAGCAGTTTATACACTAACTCTAAACCGGCAAAATTCTGAATCTGAAATATATATATCATACAATATGAGTAATGTGTTTTCACTTTTTTAAAGTTTTGTAATTGATACAAAAATATTGTTCGCTAAAAAGTTCTTTCAACTGACATGTATATTAAAGACTCTTCAGAAACAATAATTTATTACTATTTAATCAGCAATATTTACTACTGGTACACAATTACAACTTGGTAGACTGAGGTACATGTAGCAAAAGTTAACATAACTAGATACATACATGTAATTAACATACATGTTTTTTAATGAATGTGAAATGAACTGTGGTTATTTTTTAAACAAATAGAATTCCACTTCCCACCTAGCACCTTAGTTAAGCAGTGCACTTGCTGATTTCATCCATGTAATGGAAATACATGTATAATGATGATAAATCAGACAAACCCTGAAGGTTACATCAACATTTTTAGTTAAAATACATTACCCAGTACTGCCAATCACATTTTACAACAATCCAATATCAAACAGAGTCCTTTCAAAGAATCCTGATACTATTGACCATGTCTGCAAAGTAAAAGGAAAATATGTAAGCACAACTTCTAAAGTGTGAGCAATTTCTTATGAAAAATACAGGCAACAGTTAAACCCATGTACAGATGTAGTAATGTAAGCTATCACAGTGCCTCACCTGGGTTTCAAAACTCTGTCCCTTATTGTTAGACCACAACATTCATTTTAGGGCTATTAACTGAAATGTTGGCATACATGGTTAAAGTTTCTGTCACCTATTTCATTTTTCTTTCACCAAATTGCATACTTTAGTGCATTTTGCGACATAAGAAAATTAATGGCAGGGGCAACCCTGCATTCATCTGGATTCAGCAGGTATGTTGATGTCATGCAAATCTAGATGACATAAAGTATTATTCTTTAGGAATCATGACAGAAAGAACAAGTAACAATACTGCACATATACAAAGATTATGTTATTGCAAAGTTTTACAGTACAATGTACAAAGAACAAAGCACTTATATCAGACATTGAAAGAATATTACCGTGCTTTTGTAACACATGTCATCTCGGATCCAGCCTTCCATATCCACGAAGCTCTGTGCAGATTTGTTGGAATGCAACTCTTTACAGAGTCTACAATATATACCATCAGTGTCTTCCTTATAGAACTGTGTCCAATCAAAGAAGCTGTTGTATAAAGTCTCGTTGTTTCCGATTTCAATCATTCGGTCAGCAAGTGCTTTAATGCTTGGAAAATCGAAAACATTCAGGTAGGAATTTGGTGGCAGCATCTCCAGATTATATTTTGGTGCTGCTATAACTGGTATCTGATGTCTAGTTAATGAGTTCCAATATTTCTCTGAAACATAGTCACGGCAAAAACTATTTTCAAATGCTAAATAAAACTTGTATTCCTTCAAGTGCATTTCCCCACATTTTGTAGTCGGAACACCGTGTGGACATAACATCTTTCCGGTACAGGAGCCAAAGTAGTCAACTTCTACATATCTTTGTAACTCTCTAATAATTTTGTATCGTTTTGCTTGGTCATAACAGTTGCTCACCATAGTAGCTGCAAACTTTGTCTTTTCTTTTAGAAAGTTTTCGCTACTTTTTGTTTTTTTGTTGGTTTTGAGCTCTTCAGGAGTCATCTTGAAAAACGAAGTAAACGGATTGTAAATAGTCGACTCTCTTCTATATAGCATAGTCCAGTTAAATGTGTTTGGTTTAACTTTTCCCCACATGAAAACCATTGGTTCCCAGCTGAGTACAACCCAAACTTGATTTGGTGTTCGAGTTTTTGGAAAAGGATTGTCATAATTATACAGGGTTCCAAGGAATCCACGATTTTTCCACAAGTCATTGGCATGGAACAACACCGCATCAGCTGCACTCACTGTTGTTTTATCATTCGTAAAAGAACATGATGCTGAGCATATCTTCATTGCATCTTTAGCATCATCAACCCATCCCCATTTATCAAAGAACGGTGTCCAAATAACAACCTTCTTCAGAGGTGCATCTTTCAAAAAACTGTTTTCATACTTCACAACATATTTATCAAATTTTCTGTTTATTTGTTCTACTGGTGCTTCAGGCATGTAGCCAGTTAATTCAAGGTACAACCTTTTTACAATCAATAAAATAACTACACAACACAAAAACATTGAAATCTGAAGGCAAACCTTGTGCCATCTCTTGCCCCTTGCAAGAACCATTCTTGCTATGGTACTGATGAGGTTCATCTGGTTTCTCTGACTGATTACCTGTATCTTCCAACACTCTCACTTTCACCAGTATACTGTTATTTTTTTATTTTTCTTCTGGAATCATGCAGAAGATGCTGCCACCTTTATAAAAGAAAAAAAAAAATATACAGGTATGACATTGGTTTTGGAAGATTAAAGCTGATCTTAACTGTTGATATTAATCATAATTAAAGCCAGTGACACTTGCTCATTAAAAGAAAAATATTATTTGTCAAGTTTCGAAATTTCAGGAAAAACATCAAGAGATCAGTCTGAATATGGGAGAAAAAAGTTTTTAATCTAAAAGTAATTATCAGAAAGGGAATATGGTTGTAATCATTCACAACTAAAGAACAAGAGGGTCATGATGACCCTATATCACTCACCTGAGTACAATGCATTTACCTAAAAAAGTTACTGTTGCTAAAGGGAGTCAACAGTTGGTAATGCTAGGGAAAGTCACTGGTTGCTTAAGAAATTACTGGTCACTAAAAGTCACCAGCTACCAAGGGCAGTCAGTGGTTGCTATTAGCAACTTGCTAAGGGAATCACTGGTCACTAGAGACAGTCAGTGATTGCCAAAAAAGTCAACTTATGCTAGTTGCCAAGGATGTAAATGGTTTCTAAGGACGTCAATGGTGGCAAGAAGATGCTATAAGTTGCCACATGAACTCACTGGTTGCCAAGGGACAAAATTATTGCTAAGGAGTAAAAGGTTGTCAAGGAAGTCACTTGAACCTAGGAGAAATAACTGATTGCTAAGGAAGTCAGTGGCTGCTAGATAAGTTCCTGGTTGCTATTGGAACTCATTGGAACCTAGGGTTTTCCTACAACTTTATATTCAGACAAAGGCCCCACTCCCATGGGTATAGTCAATTTTGCTCCCAGGAGCATGATTTGAACAAACTTTCCACTAGAAAATGATACATACCAAATATCTAAGCTCTAGGCCTTTAGGTTTTGGAGAAGATTTTAAAAAGGTTTTCCTAGAAGTCTATTAAAAAAACGAGGGTCATCAATAGCAGAAAGGGTCAATTTTGACCTGGGAGTTCTCATTTAAACAATCTTCATAGAGGTCCACCACATAAATAGTCCAAATATTTGCTATAAGCTGTGGGCCAAGGCAAGGAGATATTTTATAAGCCTATAATAAATCAAGTGAACCCCCCCCCCTCCAGGCTTGAAAAAAACTTGGTAGAGGCCTACAAGGCAATGATACATGTCAACTTTATAAGCTCTAAGTCTCATGTTTTCAAGTGACCCCTGGGAGTGGTCAAATTTGACCTTGGGGTCATAATTTGAACAAACTTGGTAAAGGTTCACTAGGCAATGCCACATGTAATATATCTAAGCACTGGGCCTTTCTGTTTTTGAGAAAAAGTGTTTCCTTTCCATTGCAACGGCAACAGATGGAATTATTTGAGCATCTATGGTAGGGCTTCATGCATGAAACATTTCTGCCAAGTTTCATGAACATTGGCATAGTGGTTTCAGAGGAGATGTTGTTTGAAGGAATGTGAACAGATTACGGATGTTGGACAAAGAGCGATCCTTATAGCTCACTCTGGCACTTTGTGCCCAGTGAGCTAACAAGTGACCCCTAGGCAGGACCAATATTGACCCTAGCTAGGGGCACTATTTCAACAAAATTAATAGAGTTCCACTAGTCAATGCTACATACTAAATATCTAAGCTCCAGACCTTATGGTTTCAAAGAAGCTTTTGAAAGTTGTTCCTATACTGCAACACCTATACATAGATCTATGTAATGAAGAAAACGTTTATTAGAAATGATGTGATTCAAAGGGATGAGACAGGACTCCAGTTACATTGGATAAGAAGGATTTCTGCAAGCTACGGATCTTTTTTGGTGGCATGCTTTTGAAACACCGAAATATTAACTAGTGTTTCAATAACATGCGCCACAGTTGTTTACTCAGAGACCATTGTGAATGAATTAGAATTATGATCATATGAAGCATGTCATGATGTTGAACAAACTTTGCTTGAGACTTTGGGACTACTTATATAAGTTAGTGATGGACTGGAGTGCTGGGGAGAGAGTATGAGGACAAGAAAGTCTAGTTCCTCACATTCGAACTATATAAGTTTAATAAATTTTCATTATTTTGCAAGTCGTCAAAAAAAATTTCAATTAGCATTTACAATTTGGAGACGTTCCCTGACACTTTAGGAATTACATGAATTATAGGGGAACGTGCATTTTCATGTACATCATCCAAAACAAAGATGGTGTAGTGGTTATACTGTAGGTCACTTCCAATAGCCATGCTGTTGGGTTAACCCTTTCGCGAATTGGTTGTAATGTCTGCTTCCCATGCTGGAGGTCAGGTTCAATCCCAGGTGGGGACTTGAGACTTTTCTTCTCGGGGATTCAATGGCGTCAAAAAATACACAGCAGCTGCCATAGAGAAATTCTATTTGGGGATTACAGAAAACCAAGTGAACAGATAAAACAAGAGCTGTCCCTCACAAGTGACTAATGCCCTCGAAAGAGGTGTCTCACAGTCTTTGTCCTCTCGATGTGCTCAATAATTGTGGTATGTAATTTTAAAATCTATGCAACACATCGGCATGATGTGCTTGACATTTGTGCCAAGTTATTCTTAAATCAATCAATGCATGACAAAGTTATAGACAGGAAATGAATGTGTGCATATATACAGGATTACAACACCTTCAAACTCTAAATGTGACCTTGACCTTTGAGGTAGGGACGTGGGTCTTGCACGCAAAACAGGGCACTAGACAACTTTTGGGGACAGGTACCCATACCCTCTGGAAGGGGAATTTTTCGTCGTTTTAAGACTAATAGGGGAATTTTTAGCCATATAGATATTACTACTATTCACACTTATTAATACCGTTTTCAATTTAGGCGGAATATATAGTTAATATAATTGCTCCAGTTTCAATCATTTCCAACAGATTTATTTATTATTTTTATTCATTTTTTTCTTTCATGAATTAAAACATCACAGTGACACATTCATTGTTGAATGAGATGTCTATTTTTTAACAATTATCTGCTGTTTTCGATGTTATTTTTCGCCGGTAATGTATTTGATTATGTGACATTTTTCACCTGCTAAGGCAATATCCAAAAAATCCGAATGAACAGGGTTCCCTCTGGGTCAATTTTAGTTTGCATATCATAATTTTCTGTTTGTGTTCTGCAGCACCATGAATTCAAAAATGAAAGTAACTGTATGCATTCCCCATTTGACACATATTTTCGCGACCTCGCATGTGCGTGAACTTATTTTCGTACATTAATGTTTCTTCGATTTTGGCGATTTAAACACTTTTAAATAGGAAACAATTTGTTCAAAGTATGTTTAAAGGTTTAAAATAAGTATTGATAAGTATTAACAAATACTGAAGGTTTTGAAGCCTCCGAGTATTGCCAATAGATATATTCATGTAGGGGAACAATTTACGTCCAGCACTATTTGCAACTTGAAAATGCACGATGTAAGTCAATAATTTAATTACTGACCCCAAAAATCAATGCCGAAATTATAAGTCTGTTATGACACGTGATTATCGGAAAAACGGGTATACATGAATTGTGTTATGATCGCCGAAACAAATGCACAGAGTCGTGTCAACCAAGCATCGCTTATTAAATCCGTGTTACAAACAACGTATTATAAATTCTCCGAGATCTATTATTTTTCGTTTTATGATTGTTTATCAATTAACACCTCTGATAACGACCGAGACAGCCACGTGCGCGTTATCAGATAGCATCTCATTAGCTCTGCCTTCTTCCGTAAAATAGCCAACAGACGACGATCGATTTTTGATTGACAAGTCAGAATTGCCGAGATTATTTTGTTGGCGCCGCTAAAATTCGCCAACTGAATGAATTTAGCGACAGAATTCATTTTTTGTCGCATTCGATGCCATTGGCAACCGACAGCGGGAACCCTGAATGAATCTATACCGACTTGTTACGAGAAAATTCATTGGACAGTCAATCAAGGGAGAAGGCTCGTGAATGATTAATTGGATTCGTACTCAAAACTATTCGTTCTTATGTCCTTCGTGATTTTCCTTCCGATTTTATTTTTGTTTTCAAGGGGATTTTTTTTCTTAGAAAGGGGAAAAAAACATTATTTTAGGAGGGGAATGGGGCCGATATTCGGCCCCAAAATCGGCCAAACAGTGCCCTGCAAAACGTCGTTTTGATGTGCTAGACATTTGTGCCAAGTTATTTTAAAATCCTTCCATGCATGACAAAGTTCTAGTCCGGTCACCAATGTGTGCATATATACAGGATTCCATTACCTTCAAACTTTAAGTGTGACCTTGATCTTGAGGTAGGAAAGAGGGTCGTGCACGCAACACGTCGTCTTGACTTGCTAGACATTTGTGCCAAGTTATTTTAAAATCCTTCAATGCATGACAATGTTACAGTTCAAACATGAATGTATGCATATATACAGGATTCCAGTGCAGTGTTTTTTTTGGGGCCTTTTTGGGGCCGAAATTCGGCCCCATTCCCCTCCCAAATTAATATATATTTTTCCCCTTTTTGACAAAAAATTCCCCTAAAATGTTGAAAAAAATCTTTGATTTATTTAATCAAAAGATGGCCAAACTTGTTATAAAAACACGTTTTCATAAATTTAAACGGTTCAGAATCATTTCTTGCAATAATTTGATACCTTACATGTGAAATAGTCGGCCGAAAATCGCCGATTTTTCGTTTGTCACCTATTTTCGCGACCCCGATTTTTTTGATTTTTAATCAATGAAAACGGTGTTCCAAAGATTAAAAAAGATACTAATACAATGTTTTCAATTGAAAATAGCATTATACTTATTATTCACATGTGTTTAAACACCAATGCTGCTAAGTTATGTTCCTGACACCAGTATTTTTATATAAAATTTTGTTATGTTAAATTCCTATGTCTTCTCTTTATATTTGGTCATTAACATGCTTGATAGTTTTTGTTCTTAATTACATTTTTAAACAGTATATTTTATACATTTCCTAAAAAATTCCCCTTTTCTGGCAAAATGACTAAAAATTCCCCTCCTGATGGGCCCCGCCACCTTTCCCCTCAGACTGAAAAAAAACACTGCAGTGTGACCTTGACCTTTGAGGTAGGGGCGTGGGTCTTGCATGCGACACATTGTCTTGATGTGCTAGACATTTGTGCCAAGTTATTTTAAAATCCTTCAATGCATGACAAAGTTACAGTCCGGACACGAATGTGTGCATATATACACGATTCCATTACCTTCAAACTCTTAGTGTGACCTTGACCTTTGAGATAGGGACGTGAGTCTTGCATGCCACACGTCGTCTTGATGTTCTAGACATTTGTGTCAAGTTATTAATCCTTCAATGCATGACAAAGTTACAGTCCAGACACAAATTTGTAACTGGGGATGCAGAGATGGATGGACGGACAGACAGACGGACGGTGTGATTTTAATATGCCACCCTTCGGGAGTTTAAAAATCATTTAAATTTGGAAGGGTGACTTTTTTCATAGATCAACAAACAGGTAGGCAGGTCCGGCAGGTGTGTCGTCCAAAAGTTGATCTGCCTTTTTGTCTTTACCTGGCCAACATTGAGCTGTTGAGTCCTTTTTAGTGAGATCTTTTTTGCTCATTTGGCACACATCACTAAATTATACGAGTAATTAGACAGTCATTTGTTTCGTAAAAATGCTACCAAACTGCATCGAAATGCACGATATTTGTTCGCAAAGGGTAAAATAAATTACCGGAAACTGGCGTGTCCAATGTAAACAAACGCTTTCAAAATCCAATCGGCTAGGGATTGAGACCGATGTTAACCCACCGAAAAGAAATGTCCGACTTAACACAAAGGAACATTTAACGCCCGATAAACAAAGAACACGGTCACCTATGGTGAGCTCAGTACGTGTGACTCCCATTTCACTGCATATTAATAGTGGAGCTCTTAGCTATTGTATATAAATCAACACTTTACACTGATCAAAACTGGTACTGTAAGCGGTTTAAAAGACCAATTCAACTTTAAGTGGTCCATTCTATCACTGCACTATGCTTCTTCTTCTACTCAGTTCTGTTTGTAGCATGTATCATTAAATTTCTGCCCTATCCTACAATTGTTTTACCTAGATTTGAAAATATTCAGATTAGGCCAAAGATGTGACCATGAGTTTGTCTATGCTATTTATAAATTTCTAAACTTGTATTCAATCAGTTCTTAGTCTGCTATATTGTAGTGTTAAATGCCTTGACATTTTAAGCTTTGGGAATATCTTAAGTTTGAAATTCCGCATAACATTTTGGTAGCCCTTCTTTGGATGTTTTCTATTGCCATTTTATCCTTTTTATATCCGGATGACCATACAGAAGAAGTATATTCCAAATGAGGTATCACTATAGATATGTATGGGCCATTTAGTACTCCATTCACAGGCTTCAGATATACTGTTCTGCAGAATATTTTCTTCTTGTGGTGATATTTTGTTGTTATACAATTTTGTATCATCTGCAAATAGTTTAACCATGCTGTAAACATGAGCACTGGCCGAAGAACATTGCCTTGAGGAACACCGCTTGTTACAGTAGCCCATTCTGATGAGAAATCTTTTCTAAAACCATACTGGATTTCGATAACAATTTAGATCTATTTTCATCTAAATGTTCCACAATTTTGTCTCGAATGATTTTCTCCGTTTATCTACAACAGATTGGACTTAAACTTATTGGTCTATATTTTTTTTGCTTGGGCTTGTAACATAAGCACATTTTCACACCTCAGGTAGACGCCATTCGTCTAATGACTTTTTGAATACTAGTTTGTTTGTTAGGGCATTGAAATGCCTTCTATACTCTCAGGGCCTTGTGGTTTTGATGTATTTACAGCTCGGTTGTGCTTCCTCACAATACGTTCATTTATTTCAAATTTACCAACAGTCAGCTAATTCTGTATTTATGACATTTAGGATTAGATTTTTTAGTGAAAAAAAAAAAAAAGACATTTAGAAATTGTTTATATATTCATCTGTACTTGATTCTTCATTTCTAATTTCTATACAGCTTATTGAAACAGCATTTTTTGTTTTGGACATTACAATGTATATATTTCCGAAATTTTTTACTATCAGTTTTGATATTATTTGCCATTCTTTTTTCATATTCATATATTGACTGCCTTAATTCATAAGTTACCTTGTTCCTACACTTAGAGCCACCTCTGACCCGACACTTATATAAATCGGTATAACTGGATTATTTGTATGCAGATTTCGTTTAATAATAATTAATTCAACATATAATACATACTTCTGCGAAATTTAATTCTAATTGATTAACAAATACATGTAAAACTTAACAAATAAAAACATCGCTGTAAAATCCGAATTCACAAAATGGCATAACGTGAAATGCCAACAATGAGAAAAGTCGCAGATTCATAATAAAATCCGTACATCGGAGCAGAGAAACGAAATACAATGTAATTGTATTTTACAGATAAATTTCCACTTTTTTACGATTTATAGTGAACAGGTTGATACTGCATATGATTGCAAATATAATTATTGCTAAATAAATGTAATACATTTATATACGTGACTGTCTGAGAGATTAGCCGGCAAGCAACATGTAAATTGCGCGACCACGCTCTTGGTTATTCATTCGAAGTGACTGATTTTTAAAATCAAAATTCTGTTTTTACGGTTTTAATTGCGTTATAGAAAAATAAAATGAAAATGAAATTCGATATTTTTCGCTCACCTACATTTCCTCGTGCAAAATGGTGAAATCGTACTTGTCACAGGTGCAAAAGTAACCGATCGTCTCAGTTGAAAGGTTTTATCATTTTTGTACAGCTAATGTTGCCAAACAACATATTATTTGATTTTTGCAGTACTTGTATTGCATCCGCTTTTTTCCCCTTTTCTCTTGCATGGCTGTTCTTGCATTTCTATCAACATGTGGATTCCGGTGCCCTGGATCAGCTTTATTTTTTGGAATATAGTTTTCTCATAACATGGTTATGAAATCTTAAAGCTGATTCTACAACTCCCGAGTCCCTATATTGAGCTAACATTCCTATTTTTGAAATTTTAAATCTTGCGTTATGTTTCTATTGATTACCTTTGTTAAACTTTAATTCAATTCGTTAATTTGTTCTCACCTTAAAATAGCAGTAGAAGTTTATTACCAAATGATAACTTCTTGCCAAGTCCTAGGGACATAATTTTCTGTATCTAATAAATACAAACTAGAGCTATCACTAAATGTGATTAATACCCCCAAAAGACTGCTTTATAAACTGAAGAAGTTCGTAGTAACATAATACCTTGCAAACAAACTAAAAAGAGATATTGTCCTTAGCACTTCCTCTCAATGTGCTTGACCATTGTATGAAGTTGTATTGAATTCCAGCCAGTAGTTTTCAAGTTATGCTTTGGACAAGGAAAGCTAATAAAGGGCAATAACTCAGTAAATACTCAAGATAGAGTTACAGTTCTTGTAGACTGCACTTCCTCTGAGTGTGCTTGATCATTGTATGAAGTTGTATTGAATTCCAACTAGTAGTTTTCAAGCTATGCTCCGGACAAGGAAAATGCAACAGACCGACCGACCGACCAACCACCGGGTGACTCCTATATACCCCCCTAAACTTCGTTTTGGAGGAATAATTATAAATAATAATGCAAATTATGCAGAAAAAATAAACTGAATACTGTTTAACTGTTTAATGGTAGAATGAAAATGTTCAATATTTGTTCAGTATTTGTTTATTTATAAATGCAAATGACTTTTTCTTTCAGTACCATCGAGTGATTTTGTATCTGATTGGTCATTTTTCTGTATGTAAATATTTTAAAAGTGCAAGCTACCTAGCGCTGTCGGACAATCACCGATACTAATAACAACACCAAGGTCATTATTATTTTAACCTCTTACATTAGTTGATAAAAAGGTTACGACAGCTGTGGTCTAAATTTAGTATTTCTCAACTAAATTTGGATTGTCAGACGGCTAATGACAGCTAACTATAGGTAAGAACATTTTGTGTAATAATTTAATAATACATGTATACTCATTTGTGCTTTGAATTCGTGTAAAAGAGGTCTGTTTACTGACATGGGTGACTAATTATGAAATGTGGGACTGTATACTTTGCAGACGTCCTGTGCAGACAACATAAACAAAGAAAGATTCTGCAGACACCATACACACAGTACCGACCCACGTGACCTTTTCAGCTATGTGTGGGTAACAGAAATGGCGACAAAGATGATCCTAGTAACTATCGTGCGATTTCCATTTTACCTACATTATCAAAACTATTTGAGAAACACATAGCAATACAACTTAAAGAATTCTTCCGTAGAACCAATATTTTGCATGAGACTCGATCTGGATTAAGAGAACACCATTCCTGTCAAACAGCACTTACTCGCTTAATTGATTCTTGGATAAAAGACATTGATAGTGGCAAATTTATTGGTGCTGTATATCTAGATTTAAGAAAAGCCTTTGATTTAGTAGATCACACGATCTTATTACATAAACTGAAACTCTATCAGTTTTCTGATAACACTATTAAACTATTTACATCTTATTTATCCAACAGACTGTAAGTTGTTAAAGTTGGAAATACGACTTCTAAAATGCTACCTATAACGTCAGGTGTTCCTCAAGGCTCAATCCTAGTAATCCTATACATAAATGACTTACCATTAAATGTAGACAGTTTTAGCAGCCTTGATTTGTACGCAGATGACTCAACTCTATATGAAACTGATTACAATGTAACTACTATTCAAGAAAACCTGCAAAAGGGTCTTAATAATATTTCGTTTTGGTGTTGTATGAATAATATATCTCTTCATCCTGTTAAAACAAAATATGTGCTATTAGGTAGCAAACATAAATTGAAGAATGCTTCCGAGTTAATGCTTAATATAAATGGAACGCAAGTGGAAAACGTTGCCGCACAAAAAATCCTAGGTGTATAATATGTGGACAAAACACTAAGTTGGAATACGCAAGTAGATAAGATGTGCTCAAAGTTAAACACAAAGTGATATATGTTAAAAAGAATTGTATATTTTTTTACTTTTGAAATGAAGAAAATGTTTTATAACGCCTATATTATGTCAACTTTTGATTACTGTTGTACTATATGGGGGAAGAGAACCCAATCCACTATAAGTAAGATAACTAAATTCCAGAAACGGGCAGCAAGAATTATAATCAATAAACCGGCTAAAATGCCATCCAAAGATTTATTTATTGAATTGAAATGGTTGTCGTTTCAAGACAGATGTAAATATCACGCTGCTATATTAGTTTTCAAATACTTTAAAAACATGGCCCCAGGTTATTTACCTGAATCACTTACATTCTCAAAAAATGCAAATTACAGACGGAGATCATCGTCATGTCATAACCTGGTTATATCCCAGTATAAGACAACCTATTATAAAGATTATTTTACGTACTACAGTGCGCAAATCTGAAATAATATTCCTACTGATATCCGCTCAGCTCAAACACTGAATTCCTTTAAATGCAGATATAAACAGTACTTGTTGCAATCACCTATTCTTTAATCAGTTTATTGTTATTGTTTTTGTTGTATTACAGATTAATCATTTATCATTCGCTTTAATTATACAATACTTATAATAAGTTTATTTTGAGTGTCTGTCAATTAGTGAAGACTGTGTGTAACTGGACAGCTTCAGTGTATGTAAGTGAATGTTTGCCTCTTAATTTGTTTATAGAAGGCCATGTTGTAAATAAGGTGTATGCTTTTATTTCTTCTTGTATATAACCTTAATATGTTACCTTTTTGAAATAAAGAATTTATTATTATTATTATTATTATTATTATTATTATTATTATTATTATTATTATTATAACAAACTCGTATTCAGGTAACATTTTTCATGATATCTTTCTTAATCCTGCACTGATTTTAACCAAGGTCTTTCAAATAGTATGGTCCGGAAACGCCCTCTACAAATGTCTTATCGTACTGATAATCTTGTCTCGGTTATCGATTTTTACCTGGAAGCGTTTATCACGCCGTGCATTTATCACGCCGAGCGAGTAAACTGGTATTTGTCCGAAAGTTGTATTCAAAACTGCCCGTCATTGTGTCATTTAAATACCACATTTAATTTTTTAAAATGGTATAATTGGAAAGCTGATGAAATTTTCTGTAAAACTATGAAATTAAAACCTCTATATATGAATAACTATTATCTTTAACGCGAGTTAAACACGGTCCATGCTAATTCCGTCTTGCGCGTTTTAGCGATGGACGGTAATTTGACTCGCGATACTGGTCTTACAAAACTGTACGTTATTATGTTACAAAATAAAAAAACGAAAATCTAATTCATATCCGTTCAAAAATAACTCTTAATTTACATTTTAATTAGCAATTTTCCATCATTTGACCCTAAATATATAGTGAAAACCTGTGCACAAATATCACCGTATCGCGAAAAAAAAATCACCATTGACGCCATTTTTAGATTTTGAACGGATCTAACCGTCCCAGAAAAATTAAAATACTGGTGAAATACGAAAATCTAAGACATAATAGACATACATTAGACTTAAATCTATGAGAAAAAGATGTTACATCAATCCCATGAACACCATGCAAGTCGGAAAGAAGCGCTAAAATTAGGTCGGTTTTCGGCTTTTGGTCATTTGTGAAAAAACCCCGCTCGTATGAGGTCAACTTTCCAATGCGTAAATCCACCTAATACGAAACATCGGTAAAATATAATATTATGTAATGATAAGGGAATGCATATATTGTATTAAGGATCACTTTGTTGGTGAAATTGATTGGTAAAATATCGAGATATACGTAGATATAAAGTATCAATAATTTCTTTCTTTTTCCAAAATTGCATGTACCCGGATGTTTGTCACGTGATCCGAGGCAGGTTATTTATCGATTTACGCTCGTTTCCGGACCATACTATTTGAAAGACCTTGTTTTAACCAAATAAAGACGAGAGCCCGACCATAGAAAAGATACAACAACTGGTCATCAGTTTCAGTAGAATAAATTCGTACTTTTGACAAAATGTGCAGCCGCGCATTTTCCAAGCAGAAAATTAACGTGCTATGTTTGGATCCCCGATGTATAAATTGCTAATAGATTTCCTGAAATTGTGTTCCACCACATGATGTTATGACTATAGTAATTAATATAGCATGACCATAATTTCTTGTGTATCGGACCGGCATTTCTGGTTATTTTACCATTACCGGAAAACTCGGTCTGGCACCCATCATGTGCCAGACGACTTCCGTGACGTATTGTGTCGTCACTTTCCCCAAACAAGACTTCGAATATCATTTGTTTTATATGATAAGGCATAATTTCGATAATAAGGGTCTTGCTCAGTTAATTACTAAAAAAAAGTCAGATGGATCTAACATTCTTTCTATGATAATTTTTATTTTTGAGGAAAATGCCAAATGCCTTTTTCACTCACCAGGTCTTCAGATTGAATTACCACGAACGTAGTGCAAAATAAATGAATCAGTCTTGCATTTTTATGACAATTAATTACAAATCTACAAATTTATTACATACCTTACATTGGTACGTATGTATTTTCTGCAAAGATCGCCGACACATCCATCGTTACGGATCAAGTACATGTAGAAATCTGATTCAGTATCACCATACTACCAAATTAGGCAATTATTTTGTAATGCTTTTTACTGCTGTGCATATTAATGCTGTGCACGTCAACGACGTTAAATTGATAACGTCGCATATAAATAATTGGACCGTTGCGTCTTGTATTTTGCATCGACGCTAAATATAGGCGTCGCATACAACACATGTTTCACATTAGTTTTAGTATATCTTCTATTTTATGCTTAAACGTCATTTAAAATTAAGACTATTTGTGTGGGCAAGTACTTAAAGGTATATGATAAAAGCGTCATAATCATAGAAATGTGATTCAGAAGACGGATTGTCCGACCATAATCGCACTCTTTTAACCCATAACACGGCTCGAGCGAATCCGGCATTCTGGATAACATTATCATGGGTATAACCCGATTTTATTAATTTGTCACAAATACATAAAAGTCCCTGAGGGACGGTCTCCGGTCTCCGCGGAGACCGTCAAAGACCGGAGACCGTCGAATAGTACCTCCAAAGGGACATTACTGTAACCAGTCCGCCTGTCAAATGGAATGAGAACAACTTCAGGTCATCAGAAAGAAGATTGACAATTGCTTTGCAGAAAGAATTCTCAAAGTATCACGCACTTGCATTTTATAGCCAAATGCGTTAGTGACAGAATGGCAACCAGGGAAACGGATGTCATTATTGTAGGAGCTGGCATTTCGGGTCTGACGGCCGCAAGAGTTCTGCTAATGAAAGACCCTAATTTGCAAGTTCTGGTATTGGAGGCAAAGGGTAAGATGTTTCGGTGTTCTGCCAGATACATTAGCTTCAAATAAAGCATCAAAGAACAGACTGACGCATCATCACGTTTTAAATGACGGGTATCATCAGGTAAATTAGACTAAATGTGATGCATCATGGGATAAATCACGTAGGCAACCTTCAGTGATATTTCACCTCATTTATCAGTATTGTTTGTTGACATTATTGCAGACTGGGCTTCAGTAGAGTTTAAAATGTGTCACCCCAGTTACTGAATAATGAACTGACCGTAGAGTTAGATAAGAGTAAAGGGTTTGAAGAAGTCAGTTAGATTAGATCTCAAGGTGCTTGACACATAGATCTACATGTCAGACATTTTTTTTTCCATTTCTTTATGCATGTAACATAATAAAATATTTATTATGTTACTGTAGGTTTTTTCCTAAAAAAACAATAATTTGTTCATTTTCAAAATTAGGGGCAGACGGATTGTAAAATTGCTCCTCGGACTGTAGTACAGTAAGACTTCAATAACTTGATCATTTTTGTCGAGCCCACTTGCGGTGAGCTCGATATAGTTGTCACTTTTGGCTGTTCGGTGTATGTGCGTCCGTCCGTCCGTCCGTCTGTCCGATTTTGTCCGGACCATATCTTTTTCTTGCATGGAGGGATTTTGATGTTACTTGGCACAAATGTTCACCAGCATGAGACGGAGTGTCATGCGCAAGAACCATGTCCCTAGGTCTAAGGTCAAGGTCACACTTGGAGGTTAAAGGTCAAATTCAAGAATGACTTTGTCCGGAGCATGTCTTTTTCATGCATGGAGGGATTTTAATTTAACTTGGCACAAATGTTCACCATCATGAGACGGAGTGTCATGCCCAAGAACCAGGTCCCTAGGTCTAAGTTCAAGGTCACACTTCGAGGTTAAAGTTCAAAGTCAAGAATATCTTTGTCTGGAGCATTTCTTCTTCATGCATGGAGGGATTTTGATGTTACTTTGTACAAATGTTCACCACCATGGGCTACCCTTGTTTTTAGAATTACTTCTCTTTGTTGTTACTATAAATATATATAAGCTTATATTGTAACTTTTTTATTACTGGCTGTAGAGAAAAATCGAGACCACTTTTCTGTGGTACAACATGCATGTTACATCCAATATTTAGGTGTATTTTGACCCATCTCTACATGGTAAGGAATTAGCCCTTTTGACATATGGCGAGCTCGACATGTTGCACGTTGGCATCTAGTTACTCAGGTCTGTGGGACTTTGAATTATCAGAGTTTTACTGTATTCACAAGATGACTGCTAAAAAAATGCATAACATTACAAGAGAGCCATGATAGCCCTATTAGCTTATATGAGAACCAAAACTTGTTTTGAATTCTAACCTGTGTTGGAGCTTGCTTGCATATTCTTTTCTATATCATCAGCTTTGAAGAAAATGGATCCTGAAAAGTTGATGCTGAGGGAATATATCATTCTTACATAGAATGAAGATTTATACTGAACAGAACCATTAACCTTCAGTCAAACACACAGACAGGTGGACAATTGGGTGGACAGAGAGTTTGTCACAATTATAAAGCATGGGTGTTACAACTAGGGGGTCAGGTTCTTGGTTGAGGTCATTCAGCACTAAAACAAAGTTTCCACCTTTGATTCGTACAGATATTTTAATCAAATTATTCTTATTGAACATTTCTAGTACATTACTTTATATTAAATATTCCCATAATTCATCTACTTTTTCTTATTATATGTTTTAGACAGGGTAGGTGGTAGAACCTTGAGTGTAGAAATGAAGAGTAGCAGTGGCACAGACACATGGGATTTAGGAGGTCAATGGGTAGGGACGTAAGTATCACCTAGCGTGGAAAAAAATGTCATATTCATGTACAGAAAGACGCAAATGGCTTCTCAAGCCACCTGGTTGAAGACCTGTGTGTTGATGAATCTGTCTGAAAATATGATGGTTTGATATATCCAAATGTTTCAAGACTCATTATAGAATCATTTATCAGCATATTAAATTTTGCATTGTGTTTATAATCCTTAAATTTTAATTCTACATGTACTTTTAATCAAAATGAGCTATTCTTATATGCTTGATGTTTTTATACATGTACCAATGTCCAATAATGGCGAACTTGTTATGATATTCTGTTTGCATTATACATGTGATAATATATATGTTTAAAACTTGATATTTATCTTACATGTGGTGTTGACATTACATGGTTGTACTATATGATGTTGTGATTTCTTTTTTTTTCAAGATGTCAACCCCATATAATGTCCTTATTGGATAACCTTGGCATAGAGACATACAAGCAGTATATATCTGGAAAAAAGTTCCTGCAGATTGGAAAGATGAATAAGATCTCTTCTTATATGTCAGATATACCATCTCTACCTGTAGTAGGTCTATTGGATCTTGATAGACTTTTGAGGATGGTTCGTATTTGAATTTGATTTAGAAAGTGTAAAACGTGTTATTTTCATTTCTTGATAAATTAAGTTGCCCTCAAAGGATTGTACATTGTGTATTTATTAATACAAGAAAAAACTTAATTAGATGGGTACAATGTAGATACAAATGTATAAAAGGCATAACTAAATTAATTAAAATCATTAGCCTGTGTTTGAAACTAGTTCAGTTTTGATATTCTAATTGATATGTGAGGTTTGTTTAATTTATAAAAAAATGTATGCATTTAGTTGAATATGTCAGTCCTGAGTCTATTAGTTTGCATCTGCACTGTCTAAAGAAATCAGAAACATTGATGGAAGCAATTGCAACAGGAAACTGTAATTTGTAAAGTTCAAGCTAAATGCATAGAAGCAGCAACAAAACTTCTATGCAAACAAAAGGCTGAATGTATATAGGCAGCTATAAAACTTCTAGGCAAACATGAATTTAAATGTATATAGGCAGCCATAGAACATGTAGGCAGACATGAAGCTAAATGTATATAGGCAGCCATAGAACATCTAGGCAAACATTAAGTTACATGCATGTAGGCAGCCAAAGAACAACAGTACTAGGCAAACATGTAGCTAAATGTATATAGACAGCCATAGAACATCTAGGCAAACATGAAGCTAAATGTATATAGACAGCCATAGACCATCTAGGCAAACATGAAGCTAAATGTATATAGGCAGCCATAGAACATCTAGGCAAACATGAAGCTAAATGTATATAGACAGCCATAAAACATCTAGGCAAACATGAATTTAAATGTATATAGGCTGCCATAGAACATTTAGGCAAACATGAAGTACATAGACAGCCATAGAACATCTAGGCAAACATGAATTTAAATGTATATAGGCTGCCATAGAACATTTAGGCAAACATGAAGTTAAATACATATAGACAGCCATAGAACATCTAGGCAAACATGAAGCTAAATGTATATAGACAACCAAAGAACATATAGGCAAACATGAAGCTAAATGTATATAGACAGCCATAGAACATCTAGGCAAACATGAAGCTAAATGTATATAGACAGCCATAGAACATCTAGGCAAACATTAAGTTACATGCATGTAGGCAGCCAGAGAACAACTATGGCAAACATAAAGCTAAATGTATATAGGCAGCCATAAAACATCTAGGCAAACATGAAGCTAAATGTATATAGGCAGCCATAGAGCATCTAGGCAAACATGAAGCTAAATGTATATATGCAGCCATAAAACATCTAGGCAAACATGAAGTTAAAATTTATGCATAGAGGCAGCCATAAAACATCTAGTCAAACATAAAGTTAAATGCATAGAGGCAGCCATAAAACATCTAGGCAAACATGAAGTTAAATGCATGTAGGCAGCCATAAAACATCTAGGCAAACATGAAGTGAAAATTATGCATAGAGGCAGGCATAGAACATCTAGTCAAACATGAAGTTAAATGCATTTAGGCATCCATAAAACATCAAGGCAAACATTAAGTTACATGCATGTAGGCAGCCAAAGAACAACAGTACTAGGCAAACATGTAGCTAAATGTATATAGGCAGCCATAGAACATCTAGGCAAACATGAAGCTAAATGTATATAGGCAGCCATAGAACATCTAGGCAAACATGTAGCTAAATGTATATAGGCAGCCATAGAACATCTAGGCAAACATGAAGCTTAATGTATATAGGCAGCTATAAAACATCTAGGCAAACATGAATTTAAATTTATATAGGCAGCCATAGAACATCTAGGCAAACATGTAGCTAAATGTATATAGGCAGCCATAGTACATCTAGGCAAACATGAAGCTAAATGTATATAGGCAGCCATAGAACATCTAGGCAAACATGAAGCTAAATGGACTATAGGCAGCCTACATTAGGCACACATGAATTAAATGTATATAGGCAGCCATAAAACATCTAGGCAAACATGAAGCTAAATGTATATAGGCAGCCATAAAACATCTAGGCAAACATGTAGCTAAATGTATATAGGCAGCCATAGAACATCTAGGCAAACATGAAGCTTAATGTATATAGGCAGCCATAGAACATCTAGGAAAACATGAAGTTAAATGCATGTAGGCATCCATAAAAACATCTAGGCAAACATTAACTTACATGCATGTAGGCATCCATAAAACATCTAGGCAAACATGAAGCTAAATGTATATAGGCAGCCATAAAACATCTTGGCAAACATGAAGTTAAATGCATGTCGACAGCCATAAAACATCTAGTTAAACATGAAGTTAAATGCATGTAGGCATCCATAAAACATCAATGCAAACATTAAGTTACATGCATGTAGGCAGCCATAGAACAACAGTACTAGGCAAACATGAAGCTAAATGTATATAGGCAGCCATAGAACATCTAGGCAAACATGAAGCTATATGCATGTAGGCAGTTATATACTGTCTTGGTAAAACATGAAATAGACTGTTTGAAAAATTGCAATTAATCAGGTATGGTAAGAAAAATCACAAGCCATTGTTAAGCCTCTAGCAGCCAGATCCAAAGTAATATAATTATAAGTAGAATAGATACTCAAGCTATGAGAAAGTATATAATAAAGGTGTACTGTATAAGAAATTTGATATTAAGCTCTAATGGTTGTGAATACTGACTTTGGATTAAAACAAAGTTTCTTCATATCCTTTAGTTTTATAGGGTATAATTGTAGACAGATAAACTGGCAGAGCAAGTGGATCCAGAAGACCCTTTTTCCTGTGCACAAGCAGAATTGTGGGATTCACTCACACTGGAAAATTTTGTTGACAGTAAAATCTGGACTAAAGGTGAGACTGCATTGTTTATTACCTCTCTGGATTGTTTACCTTTTTTCATCTTTGAAGAAAATACTTATTGTAGATTAAGATAGGAGCATTCTGTTGTGAGAAGTTTCATGTAAGAGTGACACAAGCTTAAGTCATGCTGCTTATCATGTTGAGCTATAAGGCACGGAATTATATTTCTATAATAAATTAGTAGACTGTTGCATTTGCAAGAAGTTGTCTCCTGGTTTCCATATTTATAAACAAGCTATCTGAGTGTGCACCCAGTTCCATAGTCTGGTGTAGGTTATTTTGTGATAGTTTACCAATTAAGCATTATATAAAAGTGAGTGCAAATAGTAGATACCTGGTTTTAAATACAAAATGTATTACTCTAAAACTGTTCAACTTGAGTGTTTAAGCATATGGCTAAACAGCTTTTCTTTCGAAAAAGGTAACAGTTGAACTTGTGTAAGTGGTCAACTTGTTTAACTACTCAGTTTCCATAAGCAGCCTTTATTGTAATGTCCCAGTCAGGAAACAGTCTTTATTGTAATGTCCCAGTCAGGAAACGGTCTTTATTGTAATGTTCCAAACAGTCTTTATTGTGATTTCCCAAACAGTTGGTAAACAGTCTTTATTGTAATGTCTGAAACAGTCTTTAATATAATGTCCCAAACAGTTGGTAAACAGGTCTTTATCATATTGTCCCAAACAATTGGTAAACAGTCTTTATCGTAATGTTGAAAACAATTGATAAACAGTCTTTTATTGTAATGTCCCAAACAAACGGTACACAGTCTTTTATTGTAATGCCTCAAATACTTTGTAAACAGTCCTTAATGTAATGTCCAAAACAGTCAGTAAACAGTCTTTATTGTAATGTTCCAAACAGTTAGTGGACAGTCTTTATTGTAATGTTCCAGTCAGTAAACAGTCTTTATTGTAATTACCAAAACAGTCAGTAAACAGTCTTTATTGTAATTACCCAAACAGTCAGTCAGCAGTCTTTATTGTAATTTCAGAAAAAGTCGGTGAATAGTTTTTATGAAGCAACCACCTGCTTCAAATAGTCAATGAAATTTACTTTTGAAATTCACTGGTCTGAAAGACATGAAACAATAATAAATACTACATATTGCATGTAAAATTCAACTGGCCCAAAGAAAATTTCCATTGGCTCAACACAAGAGTTTACAGGTATGTGGCAAGGCTAGTTTCAATGAGTGTTTAAATATTCCTCTTCTATTGTATCCCATGATTAGCTGCTGTAAACCATGTTAGACTATGTATGTTTTCAATGTAGATGTAAAGGACATTATGAGGGCAGCCATGAGAACAATGTTTGGCACAGAACTGTCACAGATCTCACTCCTGTACTTCCTGACATACGTAGCTTCAGCCGGAAACATTAAAAACCTCATAGAGGCAACAGAAAATACAGGACAGGAATATCGTATAAAGGTTAGTGAGAGGAATCTTAATTACAAACATACTAGTTTAACTCTTATGCTTTTGCAAAAAAGGTTGCTTTAACATTTTTATACACCCAAAGGGAGGTATTTCGTTGTGGCACTGGTCGCCTGTCCATCCATTAGCAATTTTTGTTCAGGGCCATATCTACTATATTACTTATGCAATTTCAATCAAGCTTTGTGGAAATGTTTGTTTCTATATAGAGTTGATGCCACTTAAGTTTCAGTTATATTTCTTCAGAAGCACAGGAGTTCTGGCCCTTATAAAAATTGAATGCAAAGTAGCCATGGCAATTTTTACCAACTGGCCAGGTAGAGCCATACTGGCCTTGGTCACTAGATGACCCAGTGCAGGGGGAAGGGAGAAGGATGGCTCTCACCTTCTCTCCCGCCCCACCCCCTCCCCAATTTTATTTCAAACTTTTATTAACTTCTTTTACCCGATATGTGTGGGGTTGAGCAAGGGCCCACACTACTAAATAGCATATCCCTCGGGAGTAGAAGAGTGCGATCCTACTGACAGCTTTTGTTGATAATTTTTGTCAGGGAACTCTGTGATGTAATAGTGTAAGAAATAACTTCTTGTCAAAACAAGACCATGAAAAACGATGTCATATCCCATGCATTTTGAATTTAAGTAATTTTGTCCTTAAATCCAATTTTCTTGTGACACCTTCTCATATATTCTGTCTTAATGCTATAAATAAGTTGTTTATTACACAGTATCTTCTGATGGCTTTTCATTATTATTTTAGGGTGGTTCCCAGCAGGTGTCTTTAAAACTACTGGAATCAATAGGTAGCTCAAGGGTTTTGTTAAATGAGCCGGTAACCAAGGTAGAGCAGAATCAAGATGGAGTGATAGTCTGGTCAAATAACGGGTGCAATTACAAATGTCAAAAGCTGATAATTGCAATACCTCCATTTCAGAAGGGTAGGTGTGTTTTACATACTGTATTTTTGCACAATGCATGAGATAAAGTTTCAATTAAAAAAGATCAAGACAGTTTTCTTCTTATGTTTCTGTATCCTGCCTGTGAAACAGAAGGGTGACTGTGATGTATCACTCCTATGCTATTTGGACATTGAGAGGAAATGCATTGATCAATAAATCTTTCCTTAGTAATGATCTGCCTTTTAAACTCAATTTTTTCATTAACAGATTTTGCCATTGAATTATCCAGAATTCATAAAATTAGCCTTGTCCGCTCTCTAAATCAAACAGTTTTCGTTTGATCTTCACCAAACTTGGTCAAAATGTTTGTGGTCATGATATCTCAACCAAGCTGGATAACCAGTGAAATCCCCTGAGGCACATCTGGATTATGAGCCTTGAATAATCCAAAATTGATAAAGTTAGCCTTGTTCGCTCTCTAAGCTGAACAATTTTCATGCAGTCTTCACTAAATTTGACGAGAATGTTTATCAGCACAATATCTTTTTACTTGGCCAAGTACCTCCAACTCTTGACATGTATATTTTGTGACAGTTTCAAAGAATAGGGGAGCTATCCTATTCGCCTCAGTTTCTGTGTCACATCTTGGTTAAGTTTTCCATACCACCCCACATTTTTCAAAACCATTACAGGTACTGCTTTGGAACTTACAATACTTATTTCAAACCATTACTCCATCAGTAGACAAGAGTACATACATCTGTGAAGGCTTTTGTCAGAATTATGGGCCTTTTTCAACAAAATTTTGTTACTGACTTAGTCTTTTGAGATATTACTATGAAACTTGGAATACCTGTTTGCATTACGACCCCCTGCTGTAGGCAAGAGAAGGTAACTCTGTTCAGTTTTTTTTTGAAAAGTGGCCCTTTTTCAACTTAGATTCTCAGTAAAGTTTTTCATACCAGTTCACTTTTTAACTCAAAACCATTTGGGATGTTACTTTGAAAGTTTGAACACTTGTTTACCATCATGACCCCCAACAATGTAGAGAAGAGAAGGTAACTCTGTCATGGATTTCTTTTTAATAATGGCTCTTTTTGACTTAGAATCTTAGTTGAGTTTTTCGTACTAACCCACTTATTGACTTAACATTTTGGGATTACTTTGAAAGTTGGAATACAAATGTACCATCATGACACACATCTGTAAGCACAAGTAGATAACTGTCACAAACCTTTTTCTGTTGCACTATCTCGGTAACCTTTTAAAGTATTATTTTGAAAATTTGCTGTAATGTTCAGGGGTATCAAACAATTAAGTCAGATAACTCTTGACTAAATATCTTGTTACTACACAGATTCTTGTTTTGCCTTTTACTGTCAAAAGTTTTCTTTTATTGGCAGGAACTGAGAGCTTACATACAGCTCTTGTTTATTTCCTTTTCAGGAAAAATCCATTTCAGTCCAGTTCTTCCTGTTGAAACAAGAGAAATCATAAAAAGGATGCCACCGTCATGTATAATCAAGTTTGTTGTTACTTATTCGGAGGTATGACACTTGTAAAATTTAATAAATTAATAAATAAGTTTTTGTTACATCTTACTTAAGATTTTATTCCTTTATTTCTTTTTAAAATATTAGGAAACCTTTAGAACTATCTCTATTCATACTTTAGTATAAGGCTCAAACTTCTAATTCTAAGGGTTGTAACTTTAATCCATAATGTGACATATTCTTTGTCAGGGGTTAAAACAAATACTGTCTGTATGACTATTTGGCCTCCACTTTTTTCACTTTGAGAAATTGAGTTATTTGCCACGAGTTTTGAAAGGTTGGACAGTGATTGCTGCAGCTAAAATAAAGCTGAAAATGGCCTCGAGCCTTGTCAATCAAATAAAAAATCAGAATGTCTGAATGCCTTATTGTATTTGTATGTGCCAGTACACAGATAATATGTTTTTATAAAGTTTATCTGATCTCTTAGTATTGTGTGATGATAGGAATTCTGGCAGGAGGCAGGTTGTTCTGGAGAGGTTGTGACTAACGGTGGAGAGAGTACAGTGACAGGTTGTGACATGGGGCCAGTAGGGGTTGTTTATGATGCAACTACATGTAATGGGGAGCCAGCTTTACTGGGGTTCACAGGAGGTATACAAGCTGTACAATGGCAAAACCATGATGTAAGTCTATGTGTATTTTGAACATGAGTTTTATAAGCTACCTATGTTATGCATGTGTATGTATGAAATAAACTACAGATGCATATAAATAATCAATAGAAGTATAGATTATCTATTGAATATTTCAGAAAGAGAGTAGAAGATCATCTGTTTTAAAGTCCCTGGCTGAATTCTTTGGGGAAAAGGTTTATACATACTTAGATTACCAGGAGAAGATTTGGGATGAGGAACCGTACAACGAGGGTGGGCCAGTCAGCTGTGTGGGACCAGGTGCTATGAGATACTACGCAAAGGGTTTGCGACAGCCCTTTGATAGGTAACACAATCTTACTTTACAAGTCATCTATAACATGACTGTTTTTTATTCATTCTAGATTTATGCATTAACATTTCAAATGTATACATTTGTACCAGCATTTAAGTTTTGAAGTAGGTGAGAAGGAAAAGATGAAAATGTTTTAAACAGTTTTGGTTCTTTTTCAGGATCCATTTTGCTGGTACTGAGTCAGCTACATTTTGGTGTGGTTTTATGAATGGTGCAGTTCAAGCCGGAAACCGTGCTGCTATAGAAGTTCTCTATGATCTCCGGCCTCAACTTGTTAGTGCTCAAGATCTAGCAGGGTTAAAAAATCCCAGGAGACAGCTTGTCAAGAAAGACGCTACAGGAAAGAAAATGATAAAATGGACATTAAGAATAGGCGCTCTGACTGTGCTCATGTATACAATAAAGAAGGTGTATCAACAAATCTCAAGATAATAAGTAGTATTTAGGACAATTAAGCATTGTTACTTGTATGAAATGTTTACAGAGACAGATGCTTTAACAGGGATTTTTTGTCCTAAGTGCTACAAAGAAATGTAACTTCAGGTACATCTGCACTTAAATGTAAGCCCACTTTATCATAACATTCCTATTCAAAGGTAATTTTTGAGATCTCAGCATGAGTGAAACAAAGTAAATTGGCTATTGGCTGTAGGCTAGGTTAAGTGTTGGCTTGTGTGTTTTAATGCTGCGTCAGCAGGAACTGACATGGTTCCTAGTATCTTTACATGTATTGAAATAGTGTGGAGTGAGAAGAGAGTGCGGTGAGAATTGAGGTAACATGTATCACTAGTTCAATGACAGATTTGAAATACAGAATTAAATGATCACAAGTAATATTCAGGCGAACATATGTATAGTATATGGTGCTTATTTTAATGGAATCGTACTTAACATTTTGGCAACAAATCTCTGTTTTACATATACAAAAGCCATCCTAGGTACATCGTCGGAACCACCGTTAAATATTCCGTTGCCACTCCTGTATATAGCGTAAAGAGGGGGACATGGGTATTCGACGATGTCCTAGGTAGTGTTCACATAATTCCTCATTTAATGTAGAACGCTTTTACAGGTCCTCCTTTGTTTCAAGTTTGTTGTGGATTATACATTGAAATAATGTAATTACCGATTTGTTGTTGTAACTTCTATTCAGTATATTGTTGTGAAAGTTACTGCACCTGTTTGTAAATGAGACTGGTGTTGTTTCAATGACTATTCCAGAAAAATAACACAATTCAGTGGGTTACAGAATGGCTGTTTCACTGCCTGACATGTATAATTGTAGTCAATAAAAATATGTGTGTCCTGTTGGCACTATCATTATGATACAGACATTTGACGCATACAGTTACGGTGTTGAGTACCGTAGTTTGCAGGAAGTGTCAACTTTGATGTACGTTTGCTTTATACCTTAAAGGTTAGTACGCCAGACAGCTAGAACATTAAGTAGACTGTGATATTTTACTGTATAACATGTTTTGTTGGCTTTGCCTGACATATTTTTTGGAATCATGTTAACATTTATTTTAATAATTATGCTGTTGTGATGCTTTGTGTTACAGTTAGAGAGCAATAAATAGGAATTAACTAATAGCAGAGGAGTTGGTTATTTGTACAAAATGTAACAATCCATGGGAAAATGCCAACACAGTTTTGTAAAACTCGTTTTTATTTCTCTTACCTGGCTAGTAGCAAAAGATGTTACCATGGTGACATGTCATGATCTGCACTGTCCACATAGCTAACAATTTTTTACTGAGCACCTATTTACAAAAGTTATCGTCCAAAATAAAAGATGGACAAGTCCATTTCAGAAATTTAGTGTGCAAAAACATTACAAAGTATTCAGTGTAACATCATGTCCTTTGTACATTGACTGCCTTGGGGATGAACTGTCATTTCCTTTGTACATTGATTGCCTTGGGGATGAACTGTCACTTCCTTTGTACGTCGACTGCCTCGGGGATAAATGCCTCATTTCCTTTGTACGTTGACTGCCGTTTGGATGAACTGTCATTTCCTTTGTACATTGACTGCCTTTTGGATGAACTGTCATTTCTTTTGTACGTTGACTGCCTTTTGGATGAACTGTCATTTTCTTTGTACATTGACTGCCTTTGGGATGAACTGTCATTTCCTTTGTACGTTGACTGCCTTTTGGATGAAGTGTCATTTCCTTTGTACGTTGACTGCCTTGGGGAGGAACTGTATTGATGAGTTAATATAAGGATAAAAAATTTGTTTATTAAAGAAATTGCTTTTAGAAATATCATTTTCATTCTTGTGTAAAAACATACAAACAGGTTCTTCTGAATCTCTTAACTACATGATCATGCACCTTCATAACGCTGCAAGATTTGAATAAAACACGTAAAAGAGAAGATATTTTTTATTACTAAAATTTGTACACTTGCTGTAGGCATGACTGGGTAGAGGTGATGCACTGACCAATGGCCTGCAAATGCCCAAAAATCTTGTATCTGTTTCCTTGGAAATTAAAGTGTATGACCTTGAGCCTGAGACAAAAAAGTATTATTGATTAGAATTTTCATAATGCATACCTAGGATTTTCTCTTATGTGGCTACATTTAGATATATGTAACATAGCCACTTAAGTACCATTTAGTAAGAATGTCTGTCTGTCTGTAGACAGAATCTTGCAGACACTAAATCTCCAAATTCAATGTTACTTCTCAGAAGTAATAAGTACCATGCCGAGTTGTGCATGGTCCATGTTTCGGGTTACTAGGTCAAGGTCATAGGGGCTGGACATAAAGTATTGTGTGCTCTTAATCTCCTAAACCTCTGGTTGATATTTATTGATATTTGACAGAAGTGATAAGTATCATGCATAGTTGTGCATGGTCCATGTTTCAGGTCACTAGGTCAAGGTCATAGGGGCTTGAAATAAAGTATTGTGCTCTTTTAATCTCCAAAGCTTAGTTTTTGTCATCAAATTTTCATCAGATTTCTTCATCAAACTTTCAAATTGCATTGCTAATGACAAATGGGTCGTGATGCTGCCAAATTTTGTAGGTTAAGGTCATATTCAACAGAGTTATTATAATAATAATGCCCCTTTTTGTACTAAATTTTGTCACAAAATTGTTGGTTATTTTGACAAGGTGTAAGAGGACGACACAAGTGTCTCGAACACCCACACATATCCCCGCCGGGGGGGGGGGGATATTAGAAATGGTCTCCGTCCGTCTGTCCGTCCGTGCCCACATTCTGGTACTGAGGTGGCTATACAGACAATAGGTAACAGTACATTTACTTTGATGTCATTCATTCCGTAATGCTGTTATGTGGCTATTTTCTGTTAAGTGGCTAAAAAGAACAATGGGGAGAACAAAAGGCTAGCCACATAAGTATCAAAATGTGAGTACGTCCGTCCGTCCATGCGTCCGTCCCAATTTTGTCCGGAGCATAACTCCAAAAGTACTTGAGCGATTTTCTTCAAACTTAATACACCGAGATAGCACATTGGTAGGAAGTGCAGTGTGCAAGAACAATAACTCTACCTTGCCTACTTTTAGAGTTATTCCCCTTTATCAGATTTACTTTAAAAGTTTTGTCCAGAGCATAAGTCCAAAAGTACTTTAGGGATTTACTTCAAACTTAATACACTGACAAAGCACATTGGTAGGAAGTGCAGTGTGCAAGAACAATAACTCTACCTTGCCTACTATTAGAGTTATTCCCCTTTATCAGATTTACTTGTCCAAAGCATAACTCCAAAAGTACTTGAGGGATTTTCTTCAAACTTAATACACTGACATAGCACATTGGTAGGAAGTGCAGTGTGCAAGAACAATAACTCTACCTTGCCTACTTTCAGAGTTATTCCCCTTTATCAGATTTACTTTAAAAGTTTTGTCCAGAGCATAAGTCCAAAAGTACTTGAGGGATTTACTTCAAACTTAATACACTGACATAGCACATTGGTAGGAAGCAAGTGCAAGAACAATAACTCTACCTTGCCTACTTTTAGAGTTATTCCCCTTTTCAGATTTACTGTCTGAAGCATAACCCAAAAGCACTTGAGGGATTTTCTTCAAACTTAATACACTGACATAGCACATTGGTAGGAAGTGCAGTGTGCAAGAACAATAACTCTACCTTGCCTACTTTTAGAGTTATTCCCCTTTTTCAGATTTACTTTAAAAGTTTTGTCCAGAGCATAAGTCCAAAAGTACTCGAGGGATTTACTTCAAACTTAATACACTGACATAGCACATTGGTAGGAAGTGCAGTGTGCAAGAACAATAACTCTACCTTGCCTACTTTTAGAGTTATTCCCCTTTATCAGATTTACTTTAAAAAAAATTTCCGGAGCAGAACTCCAAAAGTACTTGAGGGATTTTCTTCAAACTTAATACACTGACATAGAACATTGGTAGGAAGTGCAGTGTGTAAGGACAATAACTCTTTCTTGCCTACTTTTAGAGTTATTCCCCTTTATCAGATTTACTTGAAACAAAAATTTCCGGAGCATAACTCCGAAAGTACTTTAGGGATTTTCTTCAAACTTAATACACTGACATAGCACATTGGTAGGAAGTGCAGTGTGCAAGAACAATAACTCTACCTTGCCTACTTTTAGTCAAATAGAAAAATATCATACCTATACTGATAATGAACATTAATATAATTTTGCAAACCTTCTCTTCATTGCCTTATTCTTTTTCCACTTACTTGAAAACTGTACTCAGCATGACCATAACTATACGGCTTTTTAAGGATTTCCTCTCACCAAGTAAAATGTACGAAAGTACAACCTTCAGGTAACTTCTTCCCGGCAGGGGGATTAACCATGTGTTACATGGCTCTTGTATACCACTAAAAATGCTATTGAAATAAAACTTGTACACAATGTGGTTTAGACCCCTAAATCTCACCTACTCTGACAGTCAGGTGGGTGTCTCTCATGCAAAATTGTAAAACTAAGTTGGTTATGCCCATATTTTGCAAACAGCATTTTTTGGTGTCAGTGAGACTAATCTGGTAAAAAAAAATTCATTGGTCAGCAATTGATAGGTGGTCATGGTACAGGGTCACTTTCCACTAGATTTGTCATATAAGTTTGTAGGAAAATACATGTTTACAGCATCATATACAATGTCCTAGAAGTTTCAAGTACAACAAGACCTGTGGTAAAGACCACCTCTATTAAAGACCCTCGGAAATCAAGCCACCAAGCACCAGTGTCATTTTGAAAAAGCATCTGTTTATATAGCAGACTCCATTCTACTTCAAGTACAGTATGGAGCGTATAGACTAAGGTACCATTCTGTGCTAAAAAGTAATGTTACAAATCAATTCTATGTATGTTGTTGTAATGTTCTTTAGCTAACTATGGAACAGTTTTGAGGCTGTTATATAAATGTGCCTTTTGACATACCATCTTGCATTGTTGTGTTTCTATTTGTACATCTGATTTAACATGGTTTCTTTGGACAGTATTAGCTCACCTGGCACATTAAGTTCCATGATGAGCTTTTCCAATTGCCCACTGTCTTCAGTCCGTTTGTTGGCCATCAACATTTTGCTTCAAACGACATCTCCTCTGAAACCACCAGGCAAATGTTGATAAAACTTGGCAGGGATATGTTCCTTGCATTAAGTTATATCATAGTTGTTCAAAGAATTCCATTCAATGCAGAACACTGGTTGCTGTCGCAGCAAGTAGGAAAAACTTTAAGATCTTCTCTGAAACCACAAGGCCTAGAGCTTAGATATTTAGCATGTAGCATTGTCTAGTGGACCTCTACCAAGATTGTTCAAATTACCGGTATGCAGCATCAAAGTAGGAGTATATGGTAACTCAAATTTAATGCTTTTAAACTGTTATAAAAGTGTTTCAAATTAAAATAACTGTAATTATTATTTCTCTAACACTTAGCAGCATACCTGACAGACAAAGATATTACAGTGGAACTTCCGAAAACCGGACCTTCCGAATACCGGAAACTTCTGAAAAACGGACGATTTGTTAAGTCCCGAAATTTACCCTCTATCTTCTATGTTAAACGTACTTCCGAACACCGGAACTTCAAATTCCGAATATCGGACGATGTTTTCGTAAATTTTAACTTATCTCAGTACAAATTGTCTTCCAAAATCCGGACACTAGAAACACTCGGATCATAAATTAATTGTCTCCGGCAAAAGATTCCCATTGTTCGGCCAATTAACGGTTATCGTTTATTTTGACACGTGTTAGAATCACAACCTGTCAATCAAAGGATTAAGAATGTAACAGAAGACTGTAATTATTAGATAATGATATTCAATAAAGAAAGGATCGGCGGATTAGTGTTAGGTGAGTGAAAATTGAGAACATTAATTTTGACGAAAATATGTATCATTTTGGAAAATGCCCGAGACAAGTCCGAAACGTCGTAGAATTTAACTGTCCCTTCAGGACATAATTAAAATAATTTGTGAGTTTGAAGTGGTTCCAAAACCAACTCTTGAGGTGTGCGTTTTATTTTGAAATTTATTTAACATGATATTGAGCAAAAAAAATTCTTGAAGTATAAATGTATCTTATTTTCCCCAAACAAGTCGCAATTCGAACTTTGAGAACAGTGTCCTGTATATTCCATTTTGTGCTGCAATATGTTACACAAGGGTTACAATCACTTCTATGCATTAAAACCTAAGGACTTTTCAAACAATGAAGAATCTTTTGATTATCTCTCCCTTTATCAGTCCTAATGACCCTACACTTCCAAATACCGGAAACTTCCAAAAACCGAACTTTTCTGCAGGTCCCGTCAGTGTTCGGTTTTCGGAAGTTCCACTGTACAAAATATCAAAAGGGGAAAAAAATAAACACTTGAATATTTGAAAAAAAGAGTAGATAGCATAGTGCGCTTATCTACAAGAAATTAAAGTAGTCTGCTAAGTTACCAAGGGAAATCACTCTAAATGTGTAAGCTGATTATCTTCAAATGTAAACATAGGAGGTGCATACGTACAGCAATAAATTCTCTATGGTACAGGTACACAATATATGTCTCTGTCATGCTTTCATTTACCTTTGTATGCTATTTTGATTAAGCATGAAAAATTCTTTCAAAATTAATGTGTTAATAAAGTAGGCTATATATACATACTCCAGTCACTTGAAATTGTGAAGCAATTTTAAACATATCCTTTACATAATATATACATGTATCATATTAAACACCAGGAATGAAACAGCCCTATTTGTATTAAATATTATAACTTGTTTGTTTGCTACATTTAGGATTTCAAGCCGATAAAATGTCAATCACCTTTAGCACTCTAGCTGTTGCTCAGACAAGGAGGTTGTAGTTAAGATTAATTTTAAATGTTCTGTATGATCAATAGGGCACAGGTAAATATGGTAGGGAGGTATATGGATAGCCCAGAATTTATAGAGATCAGTTTTTCACTATTTTTTTTAGGTCAGGAAACATTAGTCTTGTACAAAATGTATTAATTGTTTTGGTTATCTGGAGTAAGTTATCAGTTTTAACAGTATAAAGTATTATCTTCAGTGATAATATAGTTTACATTGTTTTAAGCTTGTAAATATAAACAGGGTTAAATATTGTAGTGAAACTTGTTATTAAAGAAAGTCAAATGCCAAACTAGGAAAAGATAATACTCAGGTTTTATTGCTGTCCACTTAATTCAGGTTTGAGTTTAAAATTTTTACCTTTACATTTTTGAGGACTTCCAGTACTCCATACATTATTGCATGCAGTCACTGCATGTATTGTTATTGGATTTAGTAACTACAGTATAATTTGTTTTACTGCATGATCTATACTATATATCACTGAAGTTGTAAATGATCCTCACCCGGTAGAAATAACCTTTTTCTTCAAAGATGAAAATGATCCCTAAACACCATCAAAGACGTATACATGTAAGACTTAGCACTGTCACCAACAGCCAGACTTGCAACTGTACCAGGGATAAAGTCCTACATAGGAGTTACTCAAATCTTTGAAGAGGTCTTTAAATAATTGGAGCTTATAAAGTCCATGCATTGATATCAAAAATTGATTTAAAGCGAGCTATAAATGTAATTAAGGCCTCTCCAATTCAATTGAAGATATCAAAAATTAAGGTGTATTTCAGCTGTTTTTAAGAGCTCTGTAATTGAATTGAAGAGGTATCCCTAAGTAGGAGTTATAAAGTCGTACATAGGAGTTATTCTTTTTTATAGAACATTATGAATTGGCACCAGGACGTCTTCTTATATTAATAAATTGAATTAAGTAACTAGCAGTATAAAATGATTTACTGCATGATCTATACTATATATCACTGCAAGTTGTAAAAGATCCTTACAACAGGTGAAAAATAACCTTTTTTCTTCAAAGAATGAAAATGATCCCTAAACACCATCAAATTTTGATATCATACATGTAAGACTTAGCACTGTCACCAACAGCCAGACTTGCACACTGTGAAGAATAAATCCTCTAGACTGGCCTTTGAGTCGTTACAGTGATTTTCTCATATCTTTTTTGAACATCACAATTTCTCATTCCTTTGAACCTTAGAGATGAGTTTGAGACATAATTATTTTTGATAGAGATTAATTATTTTTCTAAGAGGAAAGGCCGAAACATACTTTTTTTAAGTCTATAAATCCTGCAACTTATGATTTAAGAAAAGGAAGCAGACAATTTTGTAACAGAAGTTTAAAGTGATCACCACACAATGTTGGGTGCCTTTATCATGTTTTATATAACCATACTTACTATACTCAATTTCAGACAGCCTTGTCACAGGACTTAGAAGTGTATATTTCTTTTTTATAAGATTTAAGTTGTTTCAACATTTTTCAAAAAAATTTATAAAGACCTGAAATACTCGGCTTTGCAACAGAAAATTGGAAAACTTTAATAATGAAAATACTTGACTGACTAGTAGACTTTTTAAAGTATCTAGATGTACTGACATACACGTTCTGCTGATCTATGCATGTTTTTGCTATGTTAATTGATATTTCATATCATATTTGTATACAGTGAGTTTTAAAAATGGCAGAATCTGAGAACTATGATGTTGTAGTTGTTGGGGCAGGAATATCTGGGCTTAGTGCAGCAAGATACCTTCTGTCTAAGGATACAGGCTTGAACGTTGTTATCCTTGAAGCATCAGGTAGGTAAATGTGTTTTATTTCATTGTACATGTATAATAACTATTATTCATACACATCTTGTAATTTTAACCCATATTCTCTTGAAAACCAAGAAATACTGCATTTGGAACAATGTAGCTTTGCTGTCTTGATTTGGTCTACATCAAACAATAAATAGTTGTACAGAATCAGTGATGGACAAAAAAGAAAATGTAGAAGGGTTTTAGTTAATTTGATACTACATACTAAGAGGGGCTCTTTGAAAATGTACTGAACTGAAAGCTCTAACATGGTCTATAATAGCAGGGTAGGGTTAAATTTCACAGACATATTTTTGTTGGCTTTAGATATAATTATATACCAGTATGCATTATGTTACTGGAGTTTTATAAAATTTAATAAGGAAATCTAACTGAATAGCTATTTCAGCTTGTTCAGAATTTGATATGTTTTCTTGTGCTTTGCCTTTATAACATGTTTCTGTGTGAGTTAAAATAAATGATACATTAAATCTATCAGACAGAGTTGGTGGAAGAACCTTAACTGTTCCATTAAAAACAGAAAATGGTACTGACAGCTGGGATCTAGGAGCACATTGGGTAGGCAGGTAACGTACTTCCTCTACTTATCGGCCAACTTGTAGGGTTTTGGGGATAGTGCAAAATACAGAAAATGTTCACATTTCAGAGTGCTAGAAGAAACACAATTTAGTAGATCTAGCAACTATTGACAAAATTTGAAATAAGAATATTTTTGGGACATTATTAGTCAAACAACATTCTCAAATTTACTGTAAAGCATGGATGTTTAGGCTAAGAATTTTACGTTGTAAAAATGACGTCATGTTGGCTGTGCTTTCTTATGACGCAACCCGCAATATTCGACATTTTATTGAAACAAACTCGACAAAACTAAGAGTGTAAGACATAAAATAAACAGAAAAAATTGGTGGTATCGATGTAATATCACAATAATTTCACTTGTGAGCACCAAAAGTAGTTATTTTCACTTGTGGCCGTGCCACTGGTGAAAATGTCTTTTTTGGTGCCCACTTTAAATTATAATTTGATATTATACTGAAACCAACAATTATCCTCTATATTATCCTCTATACTATCTACTGTATTAGGTGTCAGACACACATCATAAAGCTGATAGAAGAACTGGGTGTGAAGACACATCAGCAGTACCTAAATGGAAGGAAGTTCCTGCAACTAGGCAAGGACAATCTCATAAAGAGTTACAAGTCTGATATACCGACTCTATCTCTTTTATCACTTCTGGATTTGGACAGAACTATGAAAAGGGTGAATAAGTATTGAGCTGTTAAAAAGTACAGATTTCATTTCACATTTTTTCTGTCCTGTACTTAGCAACTTCCTTTTTTGAAATTGAAACATTTCCTTTCTTTTCACAATGCAGATCTGCTATGTTGCCCAAAATGCCCAAAATGCCCAAAAGGGTATGGCACTGCATTTTACCTAGAAAATACAAAGCTATTGTATTGTATTAAATGGTTCTCATTGCAGTTCAACATCTAAAAAAGTCAATGGCCTTTGGCCTTTAAGGTTGTAGTCTACTCTTTATAGGTTAATAATTTGTGGTCTATTGCCCTGCAACACAACCAATGTGTACATATTAAAGAGAGCTTCAGTATTCAACTATTACTATAAACATTGTTAAGTTTATTTTATGGTTTCCTTGGTTTATCGAAATATAACAGTGAATTATATCCCGATAAACTCACTGGCCACTCAGTGAAAATTATCAAAATCTGTTACCTGGATTAACGTAAAAAAGTATACCGAGAGTACTAAACTATGACAAGACGTCGTTAAAATGACGTCATCTTTGCGATGCTTTCTGACGACGTTTTGCGCAATTTTCAACATTTTATTGAAATAAACCCGGCAAAAGTAGAGTTTTAGACATAAAATAAACAGAAAAATTGTTGGTATCAATGTGATATCATGATAATTTCACTTGTGAACACCAAAATTTGTTATTTTCACTCATGGCTGTGCCACTTGTGAAAATATCACTTTTGGTGCCCACTCGGTGAAATTATAACGTGATATTACACCGAAACCAACAATTATCTTCTATATATTTGTACATGTTATATTTCTGTATAAGCACGCACATCTCTGTCTTTCAGATAGATAGTTTAGCAAAGGAGGTGGATCAAACAAGTCCATGTAGCTGTACGAAGGGCAGAGACTTTGATGGCATGACAATGGAATCGTGGCTCAACCAAAACATGTGGATGGCTGGTAAAACAGTTTATAGGCTTTACCGGTATTCTGTTCTACGTGTTACACAGATCATAGGCACTGAATGGAAGCATCCTGAATTAAAATACCCTGTAATCTAGCTGCTAGTAAGATAAAAGTAAATGTTTTTAAAATGTTCAGAGAAAAATCAACAGGCACTGTTTTGTTCTTATTTTCAAAATTAAAAGCAATATATAATTGCCCAATGCATGAGGACTTCATTATGTTCAGTGTCAAGGTTCTTAACACCTACTTTAGTGGTTGTTTTTGTTCTAGAATCAAAAGAACTGATGCAGGTGGCTATTCGTGGTGTATTAGGGGTTGAGCTTACAGAAGTTTCCATTCTGTATTTTCTGACGTATGTGTCCGCTGCAGGGGGCTTGAAGAATCTAGTCGAGGCTACCCCATACACAGCTCAAGAATATCTAATACAGGTACACTATATAGTTGCACACATACATTAACAGTAACCTGGAGTTCTGAATCTGATGCTCCACTGAAACAGCTAGTCTTGTGGACTGTAATGAATGTTTTAAAAAACTGAATTAAAACATATTTAACGTGTTGCATACAACACACACATCCCTACCTCAGAGATCAAGGTCAAGTTTAAGAGTTTAAAGATGATGGAATCCTGTATTCGCACATTTGTCAGGATTGTGACTCTGTCATGCATTGAAGGATTTTAAAATAACTTGGCACAACTGTTTAGTACATGAAGACGATGAGTAGTGTGCAAGAACCATGACCCTACCTTAAAGGGTCAATGTCACACTTAGTTTTTAAAGGTCATGGAGTCCTGCATACATGGATCACATGTCACAAGCAAGTCTCATGTCTTTACATTGAAGGTCAATGTCACACTTAGAGGTCAGACATTTTAGATTCCTGTATATTATGTACATGTTCAAGTCCAGATTGTAACTCTGTTATACATCGAAGGATTTTAAAATGAATTGGAACAAATGTTCAGCACATGGAAATAAAGGGTGGTACGCAATTACCGGGTCCACACGTGGAATGTCAAGGTCACAGACTGTGAGACACCTCTTTTGAGATAATTGCCACTTATCAGGATCAACTCTTGTTCTTTCCTTCAATTGTTGTCTGAGAGAATGAAAATTTATTTTGTCTTTCCTTGAATTGTTAGTTTTGTGCTGTATGTTATTTAATGATCATAATTATACATGTACATGTTTATGAAGGGTGGATGTCAACAAATATCCCTGCTGATGGCCAAGGAGCTTGGGGAGTCTAGAATAAGGTTTAAGGAACCAGTTATCTCCATCACACAAGGCCAGGATTCAGCTGTTGTGATATCAGAGTCAGGAAAAATATACAACTGTAAAAAGGTTATACTAGCAATACCACCTGCACAGATAGGTAGGTTTTATTTGCATTCTTAGGTGCCAGAGTATACACATATATATTTACGCTAAATAAGATACAGATGTGCACAGGGTTTTTGTAGATGGCGTAACAAAGTTTATATTATCACTTAGGAGATCTTTATAAAGAGTGGTGCATGTAAAATTTCAAATATTAAAAGTAGTTCTCTCATGCAGGTATCTTACAGTGTCAGGTGAGAAACTGCACTGGTTGCTGTATCATATACATATCATGTCAGTGATCCCGGGCAGATATGTTATAGAAAATGAGTAATGACTGAGATTTTAACATACCTTTACAGACTAGGTCAACTGGTGCTGTAAGGGCCGTATAAAAATATTGTTCAACTTGAATTATGTTATAATATCTTGTTCATAAGCACAAGTCACTCTAATTCATTTTCAAAAATTATTATTATATTCTGCATAGTGTCCTTTAAATCTCTTTATTTATTAGTTAGCTCATTTATATTGTTTTTATTTGAAAGGGGAGAATTTCAAACCCTTGTTAATAGTTTTAGTTTGTAACAAGTATTTTGATTTATGTTCTAGCTAGGATAAAGTTTGATCCCCGTTTACCACCTGTGAAAAGGGAGCTTCATAAAAGAATGCCTCCAGCAAACTACGCCAAAGCTGTAATTACATATAAAACGGTAACTATATGTCATTTATACAGGAATATTGTACGAAACATTTTATACCCTGAAGTGTAATGTACAGCTTTCTGTCATATGGCTTGAACAAAGATTTATAACATTTTGTGGAGAGCTTATTGAGTTACATAAAAAATGATTTCTTGGTTTAAGCAGATTCACGTAGTCTGCTACTAAGTTTTATGTGGGAAATATCAAAGTCAAGTTCAACTAGAATCTTACCATCTGGTATGCCCGTGCTGTACTAACATTTGACAAGGAAATAATTCCACTTCTCAAAGGTCATGATGATCTTGACCTTTGACCTCAATATAGGTGGGGATGTTCTACTAGTCATTATCAATCTGCATACAAAGTTTGAGTGTCATATGCTCAAGTGTTCTCTTTTGCAGGCAGCATTGTATATATTGTGTAGGAATGGACATGACATGATCCCTCCCTGCCCCAACCCACACAGCTTAAGACCCAGGGGTCAGATGAAAATAAAAAAAAAATGTTGTGCACTGCCAAGAGGTAATTATTGTGGCGAACATTCAAGTTTCAAGTGAAACAGTGTAGAGCACAATAACTGGTCTGTTTGTGGCAACTTCTAACAGAAATAATGCCCAACACTTCTATAAAATTCAGTAAATCTGCTGTCTGACTGAAGCAGGTTGCATTGAATTTTAAGAGTTTGTTTTTATTTCTATCCCCTGACATGAAAATTTTTGGCAGAAGAATATCCTACCCAACTTTCTCCAACATAACCAGTGAAACACACACAAGATCACTTATTTTCAGGCATTCTGGAGGGAAGATGGTAGTTCAGGAGAAGTTGTAACCAATGGGGGACCAAACTTTGATACAGACAGTACTTCTGGTCCCCTGTGTCTCGTCTTTGATGACACATCTTGCAATGGTAATCCAGGCCTAGTAGCGTTTGTGGCCGGTTACCAGCTTGTTGAATGGAGACAGCTGACGGTTTGGATATAGTTACATATTTTGAAGAGAATAAACTCAAAGTTTCCAAAGTTTTATTTGCTTATATAACCATCCAAATGAAATTATTACGCATTTAGGCTGCTGCTGCAGATTTTTACTTTGCTTTTCAACAATAAAAGGCACATTACCAAGACTCCAAGACAGATGTTGTCTCTTTTGTAAGCTATACATTTTTTTTCTGTAATTTCTTTAAATTTGGTGGTTAATAATGCCGTTTATGAAATAGTATGGTAAATTGTTATCTTTAAGATGTCAGTATGTGAGAGTTCTGACAGCTTTTTGAAGTAACAATACAATAATACTGTCCATGCATAAAAACATTATTTATTACAAAGGTGTTTTGCTAAACATGTTCTTCTTCTTCAGGATGAATTGAGAAGAACCTCAGTACTGAAATGTTTGGCTCAGTTTTTTGGGGGACAAGTACATGATTACATAGACTACGCGGAGAAAGACTGGGAGTCTGAGCCTTATATTGCCGGGGCACCGGTCTGTGTGGCTGGACCCGGAGCAATGAGGTACTATGCTGGAGGGCTGCGGGATCCACATGCACGGTAAAACATATTGTGCAGAAATATATCTAGTTCTCTCAGTTCTAATTCATTGCCAAATGTTATATAAGTAAATGATTTGAGCCACAAATGTTTACTATTTATGGAATGCCCTTCTCTTATTTCTTCTGAAGCTATACATATACATTTGTACATGTTACTGGTGTTAGAGCTGGACAAGATGAAGTAAGGGCAATTCTGTATAAGTGTCCTTATAGTTTATATGCAATAGGAACTGTGCTGAGCAATCAGTGTACAGATAAAAGTGACCACATAAAGCAGGTGGCTAGTTCAACATGTGCATAAACCTTACAAATGACTGTTCGGGAGATAACAATGCTGTCAGCGTTTTAAAATACATATCACCTTTTCATTGTAAAGTGAAAATTTATTTAGCAGAAAATGTGTAACCTTTACCAAAGATACCTTAAGTTCCTAATAAAACTAAAATCAGTGGAAGATTCTGACACTTCACAAAATTATCTTTACTGTCTACAGTATTCACTTTGCTGGTACCGAAACAGCTACAATATGGACAGGGTACATGAGTGGAGCTGTACAGGCCGGGTACCGTACTGCAATAGAAATCCTTTTGGAACTTCGACCACAGACAGTCACAGTTCAAGATTTAGAAAACAACAATAAGCCATTTACAAAAGAATGAGCTTCAAGACTTAAGAATGAATGAGAATAAAGAACTACAAAATATTCATTTTATTTGTGATTAGTTTCAGCTAGCAAAAGTAATAAAGGTTTGTATTTGGTCGACTATGAATTGGATGTTACAATTTAATGTCGAATAAACTATATGTTATGTTATGTTATGTTATGTATTTGCAAAATTACACTGTACTGATTCTAGGTGCCAAAGTAATAACAGATGTAAGAATATAAGTAAATTAAAGTTTTACTAGCTTTGTAAACGGCATGCTTTTATCTACGAGACACCTCAAGACAGTTTGAAAGCAAATTTGTATTCGATTCTTGCCACACTACGTACTTGTTGAAAAATAAGGAGTCTTGAATAATGTTCTAGAAAATTGCCTCTCATCTGATTGGTCAGCACAAAGTTAAATAATCAGATGAGACATTTGTGACTGGTCCAAAGTCATACATTACCTTTTATGAAAAGCCTGTATCTTTGGTAGTTAAAAAACTGGCGAAAAAGGATTGACATGGTTATTACAGCTTGTAATTGTTTTAAGATGCTGTGAATTATGCTGATAAAATACCACACATCTCTTCATGTTAACTCTTAAACTGCATGTGTTTTTATGTCTAACTGGAATGCCATTTTATTTTCATGTAATATTCTGTTGTTAAGTTCCGGTGGAGAATTTATTGCAATTGCATTTGATTGATGCACTAGCTTAAGTATGAAATGTTGAAGTATATTGCTGGTAAATTGCTGTCAAACCTGTGAACAAAGGCCACTGTTGGGAAACTAAAAATGTGGTCTTTGTTTGCAGGTGATCTTTATTCACAGGTGTGTCTAATATATATTAACAATGCATTGTGATTTCGCTGCTGGTCTTTATTCCCAGGGTGGTCTCTATTTGGGGGTGGTCTTTCACACAGGTTTGACTGGAACATACTAACAATATGTTAAATTTTATGAAATGTTCTCAATAATCAAACAGAAGATGCAGCCTAAAGTAACATTTGATAGGAAGACAGGAGTTATGCCTCTTGATTACACTTCCTAACCTCGGAAATAAAAGGGCTGATCCAGAAGTTGTCGAACTATTGTTATATTTCATTTGTTATTAACATTTCAATATGCTTTTATTTTTGTATGAACTAGAGTTATTTCTGAAGTGATTACTACCCACACTCCACACTTGTGTTTGTCATAAAACAAAAGGAAATCAGTGCAGAAGTACATGGACTGACAAGTATGTCTTACCACACATATTAAACATAGCTTGAACCGTGCCTTGAATAAATGATAAATGTGAAAACACAAATGACTTTACATGCATAGGTACTATAGAGCAACTGTAGAGTTTCAATGCAGAAACCACCATGGATACCGAAATAAAGCAATTTCAGATAATGAAAATTTGCTTAGTACAAAAAGGGGTAATAATTCTATAAATGTAAAACATAGTTATAGAACTTGCCTTTGCAGTTAACCTTATGTCAATGAACATGTTGAGTTTTGATGCAGTACCACTATTGATACTGGTACTCATGTATGTAACTTTTAGAAAATTTAGGAAAGGACAATAACAGTATGAAATGTGAAACTTAGTTATATAATTAGTTATTGTGATTAATTTTGTGTCCGTGAGCACATTGTGTAGGTTTCTCTACAGTAGCATCAGTGATATTTCACTTTGTGTAGGGATAACATGCATAATTCCTATATAGCCTGCACTTTACAACATGACATGCCGGTCACCATTTACAACCTTAATTGCTGAGAAACTACTGTAGATGTCTGTTTTATTTTCTCATCTGTTTCAGTAAAAGCTGAAACTGGCACAGAAGTTATTAACAGTACCCATTACTCATCATTCTGATGAAACCATTTAAAAAAAACACATGGCAACTGTTTTATGACAACAGAGAGTGGTATGAGGTTGATATTTAAGAAATGGGGTATATGGCATCATGTAAAAATTAATATAAAAAATTTGTTAATGTTATATGCAACTTTGCACATTAATTTAGGGATTATTATTTCACCATCCATGGGCTACTTAAGTGGGTTACTATAGAAACATTGAAATAAGATTCCAATGTTTTACATTTATTTAAAACTGGTGTGCCAGTTTCAGCTTTTACTGAAACAGATGAGAAAATAAAACAGACATCTACAGTAGTTTCTCAGCAATTAAGGTTGTAAATGGTGACCGGCACGTCACCACATGCAATATTGCAATCAAACTTGGAATAGTCATTAGACAATACAGTGACTATAATATCAGTTTAACATGAAGAAACATGAGCACAATGTCAAGTTACCTCATTTTGTGTTCATCGATGCTCCCTACCATACTGTTAAAAATTCACTGCTTTTGTATATTTTATTTGTAAAACTGTATGAGACTTTACAGAGATGTTCATACTGATGCTGGACGTCAAGAAGTGCTTTTTATTTTGTCTTGCAAACTGTCGTACATTAAGTAACAGATCACCCCTTCCGGGGTGTATGTACTGGTAAGGTTTTCTCATTACATGGGCTGCAGAGTGTTAGCTCTTACCTGGACATAATGCTAAGAAGCATAACAAGATACAGATAAAATCAACTTTGCATGTTGTAGTCTAGGGCAGGGGCATCACTTTGCCCTGGACTACAACATTACTCCTTTTATTGAAAATGAATTATCTGTGGGTAAATTGATGTAAGCTCATTACTGGTAGTCTGCGTTAGAAACTGTAATGTTTCAAGTCTGACTATACATTACACAGAATTTATTTTGCATTTAATGAGAACAAAACAAATTAAAATATTTATATTTATTGATTGCATGTTTCAGTTGTACACTGCATACTGTATGTAATATTCTGTCAATACAATACCAGTTGGGAGGAAGACGATGCTTCCATGTAAATCTTCAATCATTGAGCCTACAATTTCATTATTCCCTCAAACACAACACTTTTAACTTCAGAAAGACCTCTGAATTTGATTGCATTCTGGGTGCAAAAGTCATAGAGCAATACTGCTGCTTAAATAAATATTTCAAAAGCTGAATATGGTCAAGTTTTTTTTGTGCCTGATCAAAATTTCACTGATGTTATAGTCTTCATCAAGCTAACAGTGACCAACACTTTTGAAATGCTTTGGCAAAAACAGGACTTCATGAACATGTGACCAAACCAAGTTTAGATAGGATGTAAGCGCAGTCTATATTTCTTCTATTTCAAACAAAAGAAAGTTATTCAGTAAAGCTTGAAAGCTTATGTACTGCTAATAAAATTTCATACATTAAAACTGAAGGAATCAAAGCATAGCAGCTGCCTTCATCACAACAATCTTATTGCTAAGCATCAAAAAGCAGAAATCTTTGCTTGAATAATGTCTGTGACTTCAGTCAAAAGTTATAATCAAATTTCACAGATATATTAAAAGCAAAATTTGCATTTATTAAATTTAAAATGGTAACACAGAAACATAACTTTGAAGTGCTTATTTCTACTAGCTATGGTATTTTATATCACACATGTGAACTGACACACAGCATTTTCTTGTTGCAAATGATAAAGTTGGCAGCAAAGTAAGCAAGTAGCTAGAGCACCAACAACAGTAATTACAGGACTAGTGTACGATTTAATCATTTACAAACATGTTAAATTTCCTAAAGGTAGTTTTCAACCATTTTTAATGCATTTGTGAATCACAAAAATTGAAATGAATGAATTTATTCCATGATATTCAACTGATAGTGTTAACGTTTTAAGCACACAAAAGAAGTGATTTTCTATTTAAAAAAAACATGTAAAATTTTATCAATTTCAAAACTTTTGCACCAAATAACCTTTATATGAAATGCTGAAATGAAGGAAAATGAAACAGTATGCAAAACTTAAAAGCATATTAAATACATGTACATACATTTAAAGAATTTCTTACGTAACTATTTCATTATTCTTTACTGTAACTATTAAACTGTTACAGCCTACCTATGTAAAGTTTTCAGCATTTTTCTGTAAAGCTAAATCACATAGGAAAACATCAATTTTCAAATTTGTCATGCCAAGTTTCTGTATCAAATGTGAAGTTATGTACAAATAGGGTATGACATTACAGAATCCTACCTCCCCAAACCCCTTTCAAAATAGAACCACACTCCTGTTCCGCTATTACAGCTGGATGTAAGAATTTGTTAAATAAATACTAAAAGAAAATTTGTTTAGCAATTTCATTCTATATGAATATAAAAGTAAAATACCCGTACCTGTTTACAGAAGAGATGAACCGCTGAAATGGACTGTAATGCCATACGATGAACATGCATATTCCCCTACACTTTTTGAAACAGCACTTTGCAAGTAAACAATGCATAAACAAATATTTCTATGGTATTGCACATGAACTAAAACACACATCTGTCTGGAGTACAGACCTCACAACAGCATTATGATCACTTACACATGAAGCAGTAATGCACATAATAACGAAGGTAATTCAGGGAGTACAATCTCGTATTTACTTATTATGTCTTTGGCATTGTAACAACGCTGAAGCAGTAAGATTTGACCATACTGTTGCAATTTTAGTGGGTAGTCATTACAGTAAACTGTACACAGAATATACCCAGACACTGAGCTGTAACACAATACTGTATAAATAGTCTGTGCATAGCAAGGTAGACAGTATCTGATATTGTGAACCCTATAATTTCAGTATACCAATTATGTGAACAGTTCCTGTTTTTTCTAATCTAAACCTACATGGAGCAGACATTTATTTTCAATAGCCAAAATCAATGTTAACATGTATAACAAAGCCACAGGTATTGAGAGACTGATATTGGTACCGGTATATCTCTGGTTAACAGTTCAACAAACTTCAATTATAATAAAGACGTCTAGCCAGTACTCTGAGTTTTACAGCTGTAGAATGAGGTACTGGTACTTGGAGCAAACACACCCATGGCTAGAAGTCACTTCTGTATATCTATTTTGTGAATGAAACATTCTTAGCAAAATTATAGATACATAGGATATGATAGATACAGTGAACAAGAAAAAAGGCAAGAAAGCACACTGAGAATGTTCACTAGTTTGGGATTTGAGTCTTTGGTAAAATCGAATGAAAATACCCTATCCTTCTTTCTCCCCAATCCGAGGTTTCTCCGTGATTCATGTGATAGTTATTTCCGACCAATGGTCGCACGCGAAATAATTCCAAACATCCCGATTCTATGCAAGTTTGATATCAGGCGATTTTACACGTTAAGAGGAAAATCATGCGAATCAAGCAGGTATTTGAAGAATATCATGAAAAAAACCTTTATCTTCAAAAGTATTTAAAAAACTACTCCATTTTAACATATTTCATGGAAATAAGCTGAAAAGTCTTATCCTCCATTTTGCCTTTGGTCAGGAGGATTATTTCCTGCGTCTAGAACATACTTACTGAATTTACCGTAAAAAGTGCGGGAAGCACAAAATGGAACAGCCCAATTTCAGCGAATCAGAACCTTGGATCGCTGGAGAAAGTGTCAGAGGTATCAGAGAGTCGGAGGTCATAACATATCAGGTAATTTTGTGTAAACAACAAATGACTGCATTAAATTGTGTTTCTAAGAGGAATAATGAATAGTTATCTAAGATTTTTAGAGTTAAATTTCATTTTAAACATAGAATATGCAGAATCATTCCTTAGACCCTCGAGTCGCGGAGAAAGAAGCATAAATATGATGAGCTAAAACTTTTTTTTATCAAGAATCTGTCAAATTTTTTTATCTTTAAATCTGAAATAAACTTACCCTAAAAAATGATGTCAAATAGATAAACAGCTAACAGGAGTTGGTGGGTGCATAATTGCACAACAGAAATATTTGTAAGAATTGTTACTTAATTGTACTTTTTTTCAAACATCAATTTTTCCAAAGGGAGAAATGAAGCCACTTGCAAACAAATAATAAAAACCACAACGTCTTCTACTGAAATAAAAATCTGCAAAAGCTTGGTCCAGTAAAATAAAGAACACAGCGGGACACATCTAGGCAAAAAAATCTGATGTCTGTATTTCTAACCTATAACTTTTTATGGCTAAAGCCTCCATTCCAGTAAAACAAGAAATATTGTGATAAACAACTTTGGCTTTGCAAACTAAAAGAATAAAAACTCTTACAAAAGTACTTAAATCCAGTCTTCTTATCAACTCACAGAAAATCTACTGGACTAAAGTCCTTACAACAACTTGTGCAGGTAGGTCACTGCTTTTGTTGTTTCTTAATTGTTTCCACATAATAGAACTTCACTACTTCAAGTGATAAGATAAAAAAAATTGTAACTTGAATTGTTTGGTTCAAACCATCACGCAATTTCAAGCACATTTTCTTCATGCAGAATGAATATTTCATTTTGTTAACTGTACCGAAATCTACATGTCCGACGTGTTTCACGCTAACTGCTAATACTGGCCACTATATCTGAACATCAGCACTAACTGTATCCAAGCGACACTTCATCCAATGTTGCATTTCAGCGTTGTGTATTCTTTTCCTTCCTTCAAATGAAGAGTACTAAGGGGAGACTGCTATTTATTATAACTTTGAATAAGTTTGTACACTATAAAACCACCACCAGCTATAGTCACAACCCCTAATCCTATTTTCAGTAATCGTTTGTTATCAGCAAGCACTAGGTCCTTCAAGTCACTGAAAATACAGAAAAAACAAACAAGTCAATTAAATACACTTTGGAATAGTGACAAATCATTTTTTAATGAAAAATTAGGTTAAATACTGTCTTGTAATGAAGCAACTCTAAAACAGTTTCCAACAAGTTAGCTGGTGTTTTTGATCTTAATGCAATTAGCTTGAGAGAAATATACAAGATTTAATCTATCGTGCATAACATTTTAAAATCAACTTCAGAAAGAGTGGTATATATAACCAAGTGCTATATACAAGTACATTGTTAGTTTAGATATATAATATCCCTACACTGTCATTGAAAGTTCCTTTACAAGAAAATGTTTGTCATTTGTTGTCAGCAACTCAGTTGTTGCCCACTTACTATACTTATTATCAAGATAGTGGAGTTGACATTTTCCACAACAGTGTCTGGGGATAAATTGGTTTAGTATATTTCAACAGATAGACCTGGAAGGCTATGTTTGTCCTATACTGCTTGTATGGTATGCTTCCCTCTAAGAAGATTTTGTAATTCTGCACTTACAGTGAAAGCGAGAAGAAAGTTTTTTAATTTATTCTACGGCTAGAAGGATCCATTTTTAGAGCACTCTGGTGAACACATATAATAAAGCCACATTATCCATCTACATGTATACAGTATCTGCTAGTCTATCCTATAAAGGAACTTCCTATGTCAATGTAACAGTAAGATACTAACATATACAATATTAGGGAAGACCATTGGAAAATTAACAGAATCCAGTAAAAGAAGATTGTTTTAAATTTTACTCCAAACTTATGAAAAGCAATAAAACAGTTCCTATAGCAGCATCAAAATGCAGAAACAACTCTGATAGCATGTAATAAACTAATAAATTATTTGTATCTTAAACAAAATGTCTCAGTAAAGAGACATGTATATTATTGCATTCTGAGTCTCTGATGAATTCAATGAATTGCTTTACTGCAGGTTTCTTTCCAGTTCTGATCTTTTGTTTAAAAATGATATTGCTATGGTTAGATAGTCATACCCTGGATTAATATTCTGTCATTCTGTTTATGTGTAAGCATTCTTGTAAATATTGAGAGTATTTTTATATCCTTTAGTTTGAATATAATATCCTCTAAGATATAAATGTTTAACACATCATGCCGGTCTACCTTATTTCTACAGTAAAGCATCAAGATTCATAACTACAAATACGTGTTATGCAAGCGTAAGAGATTTCATGATTTTCTTTTTCAAACTTGGTGCATTCAAATCAGTTACAAACTTGGTGCATTCAAATCAGTCAATTTGCTGCTATCCTACTAATGACTATTTCACTATATGAATTCTGATCTTGTAGTAGGCTGTAGCTATGTACATATCTAATAAGTGGCACAAAAACCAACAACTATAATACCACACAACTGTTGTAATATATTAAATGTAGTGTTGTCTATAAATTTGAAGTATCTATTCAAATCTGCAGCGATAAAGAGGTATGTAATTTTGATATCCCAGTCGTTCTAAAATACCTACTAAGAATAAAACACATTGAATTAGACCATGAACAGATTGTACATGTAAAAGCAAAACAGCCACAGTGCATGACTACATCGACACCAACATATCTCTATACTGACATCCTAGGCAATTGGTAACTAAATATTGACATAAGCCTCATTTCTTACTTTCTACAAAAGCAGTCAGAACTGTGTAAATATAGCCATTTATGTATTTTTCATTTGCTAAACTTTCACATTATCACATTGCAGCCATTTAAAACAAACTTTCATCAGACATTGAAGAGGAACAGTACTGAATATATTCAGTCTTAATCAGTATGTTCAATTTTAAAACAAAACCATATTGTTTCAACTGGTAGTAACAGCAAAGCAAACATTTACTGGGAAAAATTATTTTACAAAATACTGTAACTAAATAAAAATCAGATTTCCACAATATATATATATATTAAAACAACATAATTGACAAAAATCTGAAATATAACAGCCCACAGCAGAGATCATGCGGAACACCATCATAACTGAGCCACAACATGGGGGAGGAATAACTTAATATATGTTTAGTTAGAAAACTTGGACATGCTAGACCATCACAGCCTGTAGGTATGAAATCTTCTACATCATTCAGTGATATACTAAAGCAGCTGACAGGTACCATTCATGATGCTGTACTGTACTGTAGACATTTTATTAATAATTTAAAGAACAAAGCTGTTCTGTGATAACCATTACAAATGTATTTCCATCCAAAATGAAATTTGCACCGGCATCATGTTTGACAAGTTTGGTTTATGTTATGTTTTGTACTCAATGATATGTAATGGAATGATGTAGTATTCTGACATGGTTTCACTCATCTGTCAGTTAAACAAAGACGAGAATCTGGCATGGTTAATTATGCAATGGTCTGATGTGCTGACAGCAAAAGAGTAAGACATCAAACTGTACCAAAAGACCAATTGTTAATATTCGTATACAAGTAACCCACTGCATTCTTCCTCTTCATGAGTTTTGTTCCGATATAATTTACATAAATTTCTCTTTAAACATTGTAGTTCACAACTGTGCATCAGGACTCCTAACCATTGTTCATTAGCTGATAAACAACTCTTGAACAGATACTAATAGGAAATTCCTTAATTAGTGAAAAATGCCTAATGAGTTAAAACCATACCTTTCAAACTTGACTTCATGGAAAAGAAATAACAGTGATAAAATTACAGACATGTACTTGTGAAATACTCACTTGAGTAATTGTAAGCCAAAATTTCAAATGTAACAATTAATGTCAATTATGTCAGACACAAGCACTTGGTACAGCATCATGATTGGTAATGTCTGAGCCTGAATGTGAAGCAAGACAATACAGAGAAAAAAACATAATATGCTCTCGGACCTTAATCTCTCCTCCAGCCAGACAGGATTTTGGTGAACTAGTAACATGTGCACCAAACGCTTAAGATTGCTGCAAGTGAAACAAATGCATTACATTTAGATAGCTGTCTTAATCAAGCTTTTCTATACACTCGACTAAACTGATAAATTATGTGAAATCAATTCCATTTTTATTTGAACATTTTTTTTCTTTAAACAATTTGAAAAGTCAATATTCTATATGTATAGTTAGATAAGCGGAATTCACAAACTGGATCACCGTGGTAATCTTACAAGAAATTGATAAAGATTGGGATATATGGATAAGAGTTTCACATATATTCATTAAAATGTGAATGACTTCACCGAGTTGTGCATAGAGAAAAGGATTTACGAAGAAATGTATAGAATAATATATCTAATCAAGTCAAATCCAATGTATGTAAATTTCATTAATTTTTTTAAACTATACTCTAAGTTTATGTTTTTTTCAGCAAAAAAGCCCCAAGAAACCTTGTCTAATAAATGACAACACTCAAATAGCTAAACTTAATCCAAAAATAGCATTGAAGCTAAAATCATTTCTAAAGAGGTAAACTGTACGTATTACTGCACAACACTAAAAGATTGCATAATTTTCTTACAAGGGAAATTGTTCAGAACACCTGGTGGTGCTGGACAACACCTGTAGCTTAAAGCATACTTACGGATAAGCTGCCATCGTTGCCAGTTTGATATACACATCTTTGTTGACTTTGTCTATACATGTGAATCTCTGAGGGGGAGATAATTTGAACTTGGTACAGAATGCTGCTGGTGTCATTTCATAGTCCTGCCGCACTTCCGGATGCTCAACTTTACATGCTACTATCAATGTTGGTACCCGGCTGTCTAGAAAATGTTTCTGGAATATTAAAAGGGAACAAGTGATAAAACTGACATATGACCAATGGTGACACAAGGGGCAGTCAGAAAATGTGGACTTTTGGTACTTTTCAGAAAGTACGTGAGTATTCAAAAAAAAATTAAGATCATTTTTGAGGTATTCTAGTAATTTTGCAGCAACAGTTTATCCATCAAATGTGGGTGTTTATTCCATGTGCATACCATTGAACAGACCTATGCCTATACCGTATAAGCGAAATCAAAGCCCACATTATTGGTTCCAGCAAGCACTTTTTCAGTTCTTGAAAAAATAAGTCAGAGGAGGCTAGTCGCAATTTGAAGTGCTGTTGACAATTGTTCAGTTTAAATTAAAACTACAATAGTGTTGTGGGGGGGTGATGTGTGGGTGCAACTGTTTAATCCATTTGGTTTTAAACAATTTTTAGAATAGATTTGGCAAAAAGAGTTGGGCTACATAAAATGAGTTGGTATTAATCATATGTATGCCCTATAACCAACTTATGTTACCTCACAAGCAGAAGGGAACATTTGAAAATATTTCAGGGGAGGGGAGCTAGCCTATTTCACCTGCTTTGACTGAGCTTATGTTTCAGGTTGAGCATGATGCAACCCATTTTCATCACCCAAGATATGTTTAAAAACACCATTCCCATTCAGATTAAATCTACTCAAATGATTTTTTAACAAGGCCACCAATTAGCCATTTTGTCACCTGTCAACATTTAATGGTATCCATCTCACACAGAACTAGCTCATACCAAGTTGTTCATGTCATATTTTGTATGCTTCTGCTTTGCCAATGCTAAACCTATCAGCGACCTCCTGCAGTGTTACTGGGATCCAACCTCAACATTTTCAACCATTGAGAAGACCTACGCCTCAGCCGCCCTCCCAATAAAAGCTGTTTTTATCGCTTAGGAACCCAGATGTAAATTGCAAAACTTACCATATACATTCTGGCACAAAACTCAAAAGACCTAGGATTTGTGACATCATATAATAAACAGGCAACATCACAGTTAGTTTCTGTTGGAGACAACATGTCTGACACTGCCACATCTACCTCATGTAACTGAAAACAAAGAACACTCTCAACACATACTATTTACTTACAATGTATAAGAAGAAAGGTACTGTAGTCCCCAAATACTATCAATGAGACCATTCAATAACCACCAGAGCCGCAAACGAAAGAACAAATCCTCCAACTATGAGAAAGTTAACAGACATGGCACAGCTTGCACAACAAATACAATAACGCTTTTACCTTATACTTAAACTAAAGGTGCCAGGAACCACAATGTGTTATACAGTCAAAGCGTGGAAATGCATCCCCGTATTTTAACTGCAAATTATAACATGTTCTGCTTTCCCGTGCCTCTAGTTGAAGTACAGATAAAAACATGTGAGTGCTATATATAGAATTCATGTAAACAAGTCAATAAGAGATATGGCCAGCCCAAATTTGCAGGTTTATGTAGATTTTTGACAAGAAGCGACCCGATTCAATGTGGATCCTGACTTAATCTTACAGATAACAGTTTTCCCTTTCAGATGAGACAGGTAAGTTGACACACTATGGTAATTTTGCAGAGAAATAGACTTCTAAGTGTAACTGTGCTCTGGCGTGTTGTATATGTTCTATATATATAACATACTAGGGTGAAAATGAGAATTTGAAAAAGGAGTTTCAATTAATTTTTTCTGTCCAAACCCCCAGTATCTGTGATTATGACATACCATAATGTAGTGTTACAGTGTCTATATTTTGTCAATCAAAACAATACACTTTATTTTATTTTTTTAAGTATTAAGTCTTACCATTAAGTGTTTTTCCTGACCATATACTTGGACAGTATTTATTGTAAAACTTGACAACTGTTCTCTGTTAAGTGTAGCAACATATCTGAGATTTCTACCCAATAAACCTTGCAAGAAAGACGTCTGAAAAATATAAAAACAAGAATGAATTCTTAGAATATTAAACTTCAAAATTTTTTCTCTTAACTTGTAGCTGTATCATACTTTAGGCAGTTTCCAGTGTTTCATCTGTTAGTTATGGTCGACCCATGGTCTAGGAGGATGTCTTCATCTTGTAAAACTCATCACTTTACTCTGCAGCACATTGATATCACTTTAATATGTAATACATGGATATTATTTTACTCTGGAACACATTGATATCATTTTACTCTGGAACACATTGATATCATTTTACTCTGGAACACATTGATATCACTTTACTCTGCAGCACATTGATATCACTTTAATATGTAATAGATGGATATCATTTTACTCTGGAACACATTGATATCATTTTTACTCTGGAACACATTGATATCACTTTACTCTGGAACACATTGATATCACTTTACTCTGGAACACATTGATATCACTTTACTATGGCACACATTGCAGGGCTGTGAACAGGGTTTTGTGAAAAAAGAGGAAAAGTATGCGAGGGGTAAAGGGGGCCGCAAGGCCCCTTGTGGGTCAAGGGCAAAGCCCTTGTGGGGGGAAAGGGGGGGCGAAGCCCCCTGAAGCTCCTGGGTTTTAATGAAATCTAAAGGCTTAGATTCATGTTTCAAAGACATCTCTCTTGCTTTCAGGAAAATCATCCATGTAATATTTGTGAGAAGAATAATTATTATAATATAAAATATACAATATCTTTTAAATCTTTTATTAGAGTTAGACACAACTGCTACTGCTGATAACTGCTTGCAAGGGTGTTCAGTAGGCTTTCAAACTCAAGGGTCATTGACTCTCCTGCCTAAATTTTCAAGGGTCAAAATTTAATTTTCAAGAGTCAAGGTGAGAATTTTAAGGGTCGAGCCATGGGTCATAGGATTCCGGTCATATACTCTAGGCATGCATATGACCTTCGACGCGCGAAAATGTACCTTCGGACATATGTTACATTAATTGACAATAACTGATAAAAAAAACACATAAAATTTACACTTTTGTCACCCTCTTTAAATTCAAAACCAATGTTAAAAACTGATAACCACATTATTTTCCTCAAAAGAAACATACTATTGGTTTCAAAATCCTCCAAAACCATTACTATGGCAACAGCGATTTGAAATGATTTTTTCTTATATTGCCTATGCCTTATAAAAAAGGCATATCGTGGAAAGAAGACATGAAATAGTTCACCAGATATGATATATATTGAAAGAGTATATAATATTGCGACCTAAAATAATGATGCTGTTAGGAAATGATTACTGGAATAGTTTACTGCCCATGTAAATTGAAGTGAGTTTTGACGTCAAATTGTGGTATGTGACGTCATTTTTAGGGTGAACAATGACGCCTAAAGTATACTTTTTCAAAATGTTGTAGTTTTGTATGTACTGGACGCAGGTAACTGAAATTTTCTAATATTGATATTGAAAAATTGTTTATTCAAAATATGCAAGAAAGCTAGCTTTCAAGTATTTTGTCCGAAGGCCCATTTTCCCGTGTCGCTGGTCATATCATTTTTTTCTTTTAGTGTCCTGCAGCTTTGCAGTTGTTATTTATAATAATTCTTAAATAAGCTGAATTTTTCATCCTTTTCATAGGATCCATCAGTTCAAAAGTACGTTGTTCCCCCGTTTTTCACATATTTTCGCGACCTCGCATGTCCGTGATTTTCGTCATTTTTTCGCGATTATAACAGTTTTAATTAAAGAAATTGCTCAAAAAGTAAGTTCAACTGATGAATAGCATTTACAATTTATAATGCCCCCGATATTTATGAAGAGTAACAAAAATTACATCCGTAACAATTTGCAAGTTAAAATTTCAACACGCAAGTCAATAATTAAAATATGGATGCCAAAAACCAATGCTCGAATTATCATAAACCTGTTATTCGTTGCTCTTCCTATTAATATAAACTCACGATGATTTTCACAATTATCAGTGCAGGTAGAGTGTTAATAATTTTTTTAATCGTGAAAGATTATGTACTAATTTCAGTAATGACGTGATTATCAGAAAAACAGGTAGAATGTCTTTTGATCGCCGACAATCTGTGAATTAAAATACACGGTCGTGTCAGATTCAGCCGCTCATTAATCCGTGTTACAAACACCATCATAGAAATTCGCGGAGGTCTATTATTTTCAGTTTTACGATAGTTTATAATTAACACCTTTGATAACGACAGATTAGCTCTGCCTTCTTTCGTATATTAACCAACAGACACCAATCGATTTTTGACTGACAACGAAATTGCCGATATTTGTAACAACGCTCCACTTACTTTCGTATGTTATCCAATAGACGACGATCGGTTTTTGATTGACACGGCGAAACTGCCGAGACGCGATAGCGCATAGAAGAAAATTCCCTCGACCAATTATAAGGTTCAGATAAATTATGTTTCCGTAACACGGAACCGAGGACGCATTGCAAATTACCGCGACCCCACCCCCCCTCGAAATTTCTCCTCGGACTTGCATCGATCTCAAAAACGGTCCTGATGGATCCCAAATCCACGGACAATTCACAGGCCTGACATTGGTATAATTTTACATCATCACATTGGTTTCTCTCGACAGCTGTACTATTTGTGCTGTGCGCCAGCTGTACACAGTTGATGCGGACTAAGTTAATGCTGGTATCAGATAAACTCATAATCTAAATGAAAATTGTAAATTTAAGTTTTAACCCAATTTTAATGTTGTTGTAGAAGTAGGATAATTTGCAATCTGGTATATGTTAATGCTGGGTTATGTCTCCACATCAACATGGGCCTCAAATCTGGCTCTAGGAGATAAAGAAACTTACAGTAAAAGTACAATATAGAGACACTGAAAGAAAATGAAGGTGATAGAAGTACCTTTCCTACACCTTTAGGTCCCAGTACATGGCACCTGAACACATTTCTTGCTGTCTGCCTTTTTTCCAGATCTATCTTCTTGTCTCGTGTCACTGAAAACAACATCAAAATTACAAGTCACTACAAGATAAAGAGACATTTTGTGGCAGTAACTGTTATGCAACATTTCAATGTAATTTATGTGTGACCTTGCGCAACAAAGTGACTTTCTGAAGGGGCATTAAAATGCAATAGTCATTTGGTAATAATATTAAAATGTACAGTAAAAACCGTAAATGAACTCATTGGGTCCATTTAAATTTGTTTCTTATATCCAGAGTATGTAATAACCATATAGCATTTACATATTAAATAAACTGACAAAAAGATTGGGCCCCAAGAATGTGTTCCATATATCTGGAATTTCTCTATATCCGGAGTCAATATATACAGATTTAACTGTAAGTAGGTCCAGATAGTATAGTTTATTTGTGATCTGTAGGCCACCGGCCCATACACAACTTATGTACATAGTAGTAACATACATTGAAATATGTGAATACAAACAAAACATCTTTACATATTATCATAGTATGCGATAGTGTCATAATAAAGAACGCCCATAGTGATCCCTGCATTTGTACAAATTGTCTTTATATAAAGGACAATACTTTCGAACTACATACAAAATACATAATAAGCCCGAATATCTACTTAACTATATTTTTTCTATATACTAGTTAATAATTCTGTCCTACGTTTAAAAGAGTAATATAGATACATGGCTAAACTTCTAATTGTTGTAACATTTGTACATGACATTAAATTACAAAATTTGATACGAGAAGGGTTTGTAATATAGTAACCCGTTATATATTTCTCCCGAAGGTCATTGTATAGAGGGCATATCAAAACAAAATGGAACTCATCCTCTAAAACACACTCACAGTAACAACAATAACGATATTCAGACGGGATGTTATAGTATCGTCCTTGCTCTATCATGAGATTATGAGATGAAAATCTAAAAGTTGCCATACATTTTCTAAATTTACCAATGTCAATGCAAGATACGTAGTTCTCTTTTCCATGTAATAATTTAAAATCTTTATAATACGACAATTTGACATTACTACAACACTGGTTTCTCCAAATTTGTACGTACTGGTCTTTAAGTCTTTGAACATATTTATTTAAAAAATATTGTCGGTTATCAACGTGCTGCGCTTCCCATATATATCCAAACCCATTTCTAAAGAGATTTTTCCTAACAAGTGTAACCCAGTTTTCATGTCCAATTCTGTCAAAGTGCACTAGCATATTATAACATAATTTTGTATATCTGTTGTTACCTAATTCTAATAAATGTAACCAATATTTAATGCAACTTTTATATGCATTTATATACATTGGAAAACGTCCCAAGTCACCCAATACTGCATCGTTACATGATCCCGTGTTTACATTCAGATAACGTTTACAACCATATATATGAACATTTTCACAACAGCTTGTCTCATTCAATCCCCATATTTCTGAGCCATATAGCATTATAGGTATGACTTTTGTATCAAATATTTTGAAAAAAGAATCATACGGTATTTCTTGAAGATGTGCAAATGAATTCAAAAGTTGATTTAAAACCTTTTTAGCTTTGACACATGTATACTCGGACATTTTATATGGAGACAATCGATTTGTAAAATGTACACCTACATAGGTAAATGAATTAACAACCTCAATATTGTGTTCACCATATTTCCATTTTTCGCGTCTGGCTACAGCGCCACCTTTTTTGAAAACTACAATTTTAGTTTTTGCTACATTTACCGATAATTTATATGTGCTACAGAAACTATCTAAAACATTAAGTTGCCGTTGTAGTCCAACTACCGTATCAGCTAAAAGTGCTACATCGTCCGCAAACATTAGCAGAAATATTTCAGTAAAATCAGGAAAAAGTTGAATACCTCTTAAACCGCTATTGCAAATTAAATCATTCAATTCGTTTATGAAGAGAGAAAATAGTATGGGGCTCAAACTACATCCTTGACGTAACCCGATTGGACAACAGAATGTGTCTGTATGTCCATACTTTGTTCTAACAACACCTTTTACTGTGTTATAAATTGCTAAAATAGAACTGTACAGTTTTCCTTTCAAACATTGTTTCTTTAAAACGTTATACATAATAGTCCGATTGACAGAATCAAAAGCTTTCTGAAAATCTACAAAGGCAACATATATTGGCCTTTTCTTCCTAGATAAGTATTTGTTAATTATCGCATAGAGAATAAACGCATTGTCTATTGTTGAATAACCAGCCCGAAAACCGGCTTGAGATTCAGCCATTTTGTTATAAGCCTCAGTGAAAAAAAGTAACCCTTTTTGTTATGACAGATATATATATTTTACTAAGAGTATCGAGTATAGATATTCCTCTATAGTTATCTGGTACATTCACACTTCCTTTTTTATGTATAGGAACAATAATAGATAAAGTCCATGAATCTGGAAATTCACCACTATCAAATAATCTATTAAATAATCTATTCATGTATGGTAACAAAATTTCCGAACCATAAACAAAATGTTCGGGAATTAAATTTCCCGCAGATGCCTTATTAATATTTATCGACTTTATACTGTTAATAATTTCTTCATTTGTTATAGGAGAATTGAAAATAATACTGCCGATAGAATCTAAATTATCGTCTGTGACAGTGTCATCAAACTTTTTATTACTCTCATCGGATGCATTGCCACCATCACTTGATGCAAATACTTTGCTAAAGTGTTCAAACCAAGCTTGTGGTGTAATAGAAGGTTCAGATTTCGGGGACAAGTCAATTTTTTTATTTCACCCCAAAAATATTTAGAGTTTCGTATAGAAGAATCTAACTTTTGCACATATGATTTATTAAACTGTTTCCTTTTCAGTTTACAAGTATGTTTATACGTTTTTTTTTCGTTCAAGATACTGATTTAAGGTAGCTACACTTCGATTTAACCTAAATGTTTTCAAAGCTTCTCTTGACATATGTTTTAGTGTTTTGCATTCATGGTCGAACCAAGGTTCCCCTTTAGGTCTTCCTTTTGTACGTTTACATTGAAGAAATTTGCTAGAACTGGTGGTTATTGCTGATTCGAATTCACTCAGTATATCGTTGATATTTGCATGTGGATCAGATAAAAGGTTATCAAAATCAGCAAAACAACCATTCAATACGTTCTGGGATAAAGCATTCACAAAAAGATCTTTGTTCGTCTCATTGAGTACAATAATTTTCTCATTAGACGTCACAGGTTTTTGTATATCTACATTATGAATAACACTCTTTATACATAACTGTAATGGCAAGTGGTCACTTTCTGTACGAGATAGAACTTCAAAATCAGTTATTAAATCAATTAAGTGTTTTGAAACAATAAAATAGTCAATAACACTGGAACCATTTTGGTTAATAAAAGTATACTCCCCTATTCCATGGTCAGAGCCTAATCGACCATTTACTATATAACAAGCATATGTTTTACAAAAATGAATAAGCGCACGGCCAAATTTATTAGTTGTACTGTCGCTAGACTTCCTATTTAAACCTATGTCCCCATCAAGGAATTCAACTAAATGATGCAGGTATGGCACATTGTCATTCTTACCATTGATTGCAGTGAGTGTGGAGTCATGATGGTAGAGGTAACCTAGATAGGCCAGGTATTCTAATGTTCTAGGGTAGTCTAATAACGTGGTTAACCTGAAATAAAATTCAAACACATATTTTTGAAATCTTCAAAATTAATCTCAACCGAAACCAAATAAATACTGTTAACTACAAAAGTTGAAACATCAGCATTGTAAATTAGTTTTATTTGTTTTCCATCAATTCTTAGTTTATGTATAATTTCAACTAAATGAGTATTTTTAAGTTTGAAACTACATTACATCATGTATAGTGGTTACACAGTACTTACGTCCACTGTGCCATGTAACCCTGTAACGATATCCAGCCACTCATATTGGTTACAACAGTATTGTTCACATCTGGCCCCCATGGTAACCTGGGGCAAGTACTGAACAAATTTGTTAACTCTGTTGGTGATAGAACACCATCTATGTCCTAGAAAACAAATTTGCAAATATCATTATACAGATCATTTCTCATTAACTTTTGATACATTTTAAATTCCTTTCCATATTTAGCAAGACTTCCATTGAGATAAGTGGAAGTCGCCTTACAGCTTTCTTTATTTTAACAGTACAGGTAATATTACCAGTGTATTTTTAAAGTGAAGTAACATGTTGCTTACTTCCTACTTTTCAAACAAAACAACGTAAAGCTGGTTTATGAATGAAGGTTAAGCTTTAAGATTCTGTAACTGATACTTTGTCTACCCTAAAAGTACGCCATTTAGCAATGTTCAGTATCTACTGCAGGTATATATATATACCATCTACTGCAGAAACATACCATCAACAGCAGAAACATACCATCTGCAGAAACATAACATCTACTGCAGAAACATAACATCAACTGCAGAAACATACCATCTGCAGAAACATAACATCTGCAGAAACATAACATCTACTGCAGAAACATGCCATGCTGACTTACCTCATCATATCTGTGAAAGAGCCTGGTCAGAAATTGTACACCTTCATCACTTAACTCTGTAGTGCTTCCAACACCAACACTCAGTCTGCAATCACAAACACAATATAGTTATAATCTCAGATAAACTTATGTCATCTTTTATTATAGTCTCAGATAAACTTAAGTCATCTTTTATTTGATCTCAGAATAACTTATGTTCTTTTTTATTATAATCTCAGATAAACTTGTCATCTTTTATTATAATCTCAGATAAACTTATGTCAAGTTTTATTATAATCTCAGATAAACTTATGTCATCTTTTACTATTATCTCAGATAAAGTTATGTCATCTTTTATCATAATCTCAGATAAACTTATGTCATCTTTTATTTGATCTCAGATAAACTTATGTCATCTTTTATTAAAATCTCAGATAAACTTATGTCATTTTTTATTATAATCTCAGATAAACTTATGTCATCTTTTATTATAATCTCAGATAGATATATGTCATCTTTTATCATAATCTCAGATAAACTTATGTCATCTTTTATTATAATCTCAGATAGATATATGTCATCTTTTATTATAATCTCAGATATACTTGTGTCATCTTTTATTATAATCTCAGATAAACTTGTGTCATCTTTTATTATAATCATAGAGAAACTTATTTCATCTTTTATTATAATCTCAGATAAACTTGTGTCATCTTTTATTATAATCATAGAGAAACTTATTTCATCTTTTATTATAATCTCAGATAAACTTGTGTCATCTTTTAATATAATCTCAGATAAACTTATGACATCTTTTACTATAATCTCAGATAAACTTATGTCATCTTTTATCATACACTTATGTCATCTTTTATTCCTATTTGGAGCTGTATATACAAAGAATAAATTCATCAACACTGGTTTTGTGAAATGGAAAGGCACAAGTCAGATCATCTAATTTGTATCACAATATACTGTAAAAGAAATGATATTTCTGCATCTTGCATAATATACAGTCGCTCCTGCTCTTGGGACCACATGAGTTAAGCAACATCCTGACTTATGTGACCACTTTAAATTTCTCCCTTGCAATTTCAAGCAATAATAGTCTATCCTGAGTATAAAGACCATCTGTCTTATGAGACCACAATTTCAACTACCTCTGTGTGGTAAAAAAGGTTCAATTTATATCCATTTATGCACTGGTTGCTGAGCTACATCCCCTTTTTGGAATATTTAGTTTCTTTGGGTCGTTTATTTTGTGTTGGTTTATTAGATATCATTCCTAAAGAATTTGTTTCTTTGGGTTCATTGAAGTTATTGGCATCCTGTAATCTAGAGGTCACATGTGTGCACTAGACCAGAACATTACCTGTTTTTCTAAAAGGGGACAATGCGAGGATGCTACCAGAGAAAGTTCATGAGAGGAAACCGTTTAAAGGTTTTTCTATTTTAGTAACAGTGGCCTCTGTATTTAATGGATCAGAACAATTTATTGTTTTCTAAAAGCAGGACAATGCAAGGATGCAACAGAGCAATTTTGGTAAAAATTTGACATGCCGTTTCTGAGAAGAGCTTTTAATGAAAATGTTGACTATGGATGCAGGACCATGGAGGCACAGCAGTAGATGCCGGAACACCCGCCTATACTAATAGCTCATCCAGAATCTTCGGCTCAGATGAACTTAAAATAGGCTACTTCTGACCAAAGCTTACTCAGTGTTTCTGATTTCAAGTATGGTCAGTGTTCAGTAATTTCAGGTCTATGCACTTACTTAGGTGCTAGAATCTCATTCCGTAACAACATGTTGTCATCATAACCAAATTTTCTAAGAACTGTCCATGGTGTCTCTACTCTTCCTTTATGTACAAATACAACAAACAAATACAGAAAACCTGAAACATAACATGAAAGTCTATATATAGTCTACATTGATAACGATAAAATTAAACTTAAAAAGTTAATATATACAAAATTTACCTTATGGATGGAAACAGCTCCACAAAATTTAGTGAAAGCACATTTAAGTTACATATACATAACATCCAAAGTATAACAAACTATAACCATATCAAAAGTCAAATAGATCTAACACAAACTTGTGTCAAGAAGCTCTAAACCATCCAGTTTTTTTAAGTAACTAAGTCTTTATCAACCTGTCACCTACTTATAATGAAACACAGAGCTGCCTGTATATGAAAACTGAGATGGTCAAAGAATAAAGCAAACCTTTAACAGTAAATCCTGAGTACGAGCCAATGTCAGCAACACCATCAGGTATACTACGTCTGACTAGTTCCTTCACCTCCTCCAGCATGTGAGATTGTAAAGGTGTATCGAAGCATTTTCTCTGCAACATAGACACAAGTTCATTAAAACATTTTAACAGTGATTGCTGTTCTGGTAAATGACTTTCAAGACAGAATGGTTATATTCAAAATAATTTGTTCCAGACTAAAGTTTGAGTCCTCTAAGGTTAAATGATTTTCTATGAAATAAAAATCCAACACTTGGAAAGTCATCACATTAAATGTCTTTCCAATCCTGCCCTATAAGTCAGAACGGTGGTGTAGAGGTTAAGGTGTCTGCCGTTCATCCCGGAGGTTGCAGGTTCGATGACTCGATAAGCTGAAAGCTTTCTCCACAATCGAGCTAAAATAAATTAGTATAAACTAAGTCACCTTGCAAGAGCATTGATGGTATTCCTGTACTATCACCATACATCCATTTCTTGCCAGTGTTAATGTTAATCTTACAGAAAGCAAAGCAAAGCAAAGGTATGGTGGTTCATACATGTATATTCATTACTCTTGTTATATAATTAGGACAATGAGTGGGAATTAATTGCAGACTGTAAAGTTACCTGAAACAAGTTCACTTCATCATCACTGAGTATTTGATCACCGTCTAGATCACATATCTGTAAGGAAA
>JAFMSR010000002.1:27035-42035 GCA_022818135.1 Saxidomus purpurata | reverse complement strand
GGTCTCCCTTATTCCCGACTAGAATTACTGGCACTCCAGCATCTTCACCTATCTGTTTTCTGATGAATGGAAGCCACACTGACGTAATCTGCAAATTATTACACAGTAATTAAAGGTAATATAACTAATAAAGGACTAAAAGAACACAATTTTGTTTTGTTAATAGCAATACCAGTCACATCTCAACTTTTCATATTTTTTATAACAGTGACTTTGACCTTGACACAAGAAACCCCAACCCCAATACCACAGTATAATTTTTATATCCATATAAGCTACGTACATATCAAGTTTCATTGCAATACCTCTTTCCTAACTAGTTAGCCACTTTGATGTCCCCTGCTCTCCCAATGATGTACCCCAATCTAATTACCACGATTTTCATACAAATTTTGTTAATTCAAACCATAAAAGTCTTTTAAAGAGGCCACAAAGTTTTAACACAGTTGCTAACTTTAAACTCAGACTCAAACAAGAACTGTCCATTAAAATAAATTCCATCTGTAAATAACATACAGTCATGTACATAAAATGTCACTATGACAATGTGATGTACAGTACTGTGTTGTACAGACTTCTGTTGTATCTAAGAAAAGCAAATGCTAGTCAAGTATCAAAACAAAACTCATTAATGATGAAATGTAACTAGACTAACATAAGTGAAAAAGCATGAAATATCTACATTTAGTGGAACTACATTATATTCTACCTTCTGGATTTTTTAACTCTTTTCTTTTAAACGACCTCTGCATGATATGCTATAATGTCAAGGCAAATTTGAAAGCAATATGCTATTCAGGTCTTCTTGAAATTCATAGTTTGACTTTCTAGAAGAATGTCAACTTGTAGAAATTACTGCAGTTTTTACCAGTGCTGAAAAATCTCATCTTACACCCCTGGTGTAACACGACTTAATGACGTCACAACTAACTACTTTTATGAATGAATGTGTAAATTCATACACTACTACAAGAAAATAGAGCATAAATATAAGTCATTAGTTTGATTTGATTTCTGCTACTATTAGTAGAAAATGATATGCAAGAAAAGAATCTATCACTGGCCTGCACATGCAGATGAAAATATCCGGCTCTCAGGTAACTGTTTTTTGCGGTAGCTCGGCAGAGCCTCATTACCGCCAAAAACAGTATCCCTTGAGCCAGATATTCCCATCTGTATGTGAAACCACTGAAAGATTCTTATAATATCGCTCATCTGACTACCAATGGCTATAAAACAAGGTCCACCATCACATCACATACGGAAGGGTCAATTTTGACCTGGGGGGGGGGTGATGATTTGAACAATATTCGTAGAGGTCCACTAGGCAATGCTACATTCCAAATATCTAAGCTCTGGGTCTTGTGTTTTTAGAAAAGAAAACCTTTGAAGTCAAAAATCACATCACAGGAAGGGGCAACTTTGACAATCTTGATAGAGCTTCATGCTAGGAACATAATCAACAATGGCCCAGTAGTTTCAGAGCAGATGTTTTGTGATGGAAATGGTGTATAGATGGATGCAGTTGACATAACAAGCTACTTACTCCTTCCATTGAGTCTTCATTGTTTACAGCATACACAATACATATCACATGAGCCTGTAAACAAAAACAATACAGTACTGAACAAACCACTCAAAGTATGCAAGATGATTTCAATAATCATAATATGTATAAGGTTAAGATAACAGCAACCAATGAATATAAATCAAGAGTTACCACTGAACTTGGTTAAAATACAGCCACCTTGTCACAAGAAATGGTTTCATTCATTACATCATCATGTTTATTCTAACCTCAATATAATGATGAACATTTGTGAATCCAGTATGTGATTCAGAAGTTACATAGTGGACAAAAAAATAGTCATCTGACCTATGATCCCGAGTGTGACCTTGACATTAAACCAAGATGGTTAAAACATGCATTATGTACATTATCTCATTATGGTGAACATAAGGAAATATAGTCTTGACTTCTGACCTTTGACCCCTAAATATGATCTTGAGATTGCATGGTTGCAACTTGCAACATTGGTACAGAATGTCCTTTTGATCATCAGACGCAATGTTCATGTGCAAAAATTTCATGAAAACCCTTCAATGGGTTACAGAGATATGAAGCAGACATACCTTAGTGTGTCCTTGTCATTGACCCATATGGGCATTGCAAATTGTCTTAATGAGATGAACATCGACCAAAGTTTACCATAAATGATTGGCAGACCAACAAACTGATTCCTAAACATGTATACACCCCCATAATACTAGCTAATAGGATAACAAGTTTTGATAACAAGAGCTGTCACATGACAGCACGCTCGACTATTCGAAAGGTTGTTGGTAAAATGGGTTTTTTGTCAAAGAACAGGAGTATTGTGTAATTGTCTGTAAGAATTAAGGTCAAAGATATGAAACTTGTTCAAAGACCTTTGTAAATGTACATTACATTCAAAGACCTTACTGTGGATTCTGTAAGCCAGTGGAGGAGGAGGGATAATTTCAAAGAAATACATAACCTTGTAAATTTGATCATGAATAACTCTGTAACTTTTCAAAATTGAAATGTATAGAATTAAAAAAGCATGACCTCTGCATGCTGCATAATTATTCTATGATATTTCAAAAGAAAGCCATTTCGAGTATTTCCATGTTAGTCTGGTAAAAACTGTGACAAAATTCTAAGTTAAAAGGGCATAAATGTCAAAAATCAAAAACATTGGTGAAGATGTTGACAGTAAACATACATTTTAAGTCCATAAAAAAAAATTAAAGATAAAAAGGGGCATAAATCTGTCAAAAATCAAAACAGAGTTATGGGGATTGTTTCCTCATATGTAGATGTTGATGGTAGACACATACTTTGAGTTTCAAGTCAATACCTTTGATAGTATTCAAAACATTTGACTTTATAAAATCTTTTAGCCAAATATTCTAAGTTAAAAAGGGGCATAAATCTGTCAAAAATCAAAACAGAGTTATGGGGATTGTTTCCTCAGGTGTAGATGTTGATTGTAGACACATACTTTGAGTTTCAAGTCAATACCTTTGATAGTATTCAAGATATTTGAATTTATAAAAATCTTTAACAAAAAAATCTAAGTTAAAAAGGGGCATAAATCTGTTATAATTAATCAAAACGGAGTTATGAGGATTGTTTCCTCAGGTGAAGATGCTGATGGTAAAGATATATCTTTGAGTTTGAAGACAATACCTTTGATAATTTGCAAGATATTTGAATTTATAAAAAACTTTAACCAAAAATTCTAAGTTAAAAAGGGGCATAAATCTGTCAAAAATCAAAACAGAGTTATGGGGATTGCTTTCTCAGGTGTAAATGTTGATGGTAAACAAACAGTTTGAGTTTCAAGTCAATACCTTTGATAGTATTCAGGATATTTGACTTTATTAAAAACTTTAACCAAAAATTCTAAGTTAAAAAGGGGCATAAATCTGTCAAAAATCAAAACAGAGTTATGAGGATTGTTTCCTCAGGTGTAGATGTTGATGGTAAAGATATATTTTGAGTTTCAAGTCAATACCTTTGATAATATGCAAGATATTTGAATTTATAAAAAACTTTAACCAAAATTCTAAGTTAAAGAGGGGCATAAATCTGTCAAAAATCAAAACAGAGTTATGGGGATTGTTTCCTCAGGTGTAGATGTTGATGGTAAATATATATATTGAATTTCAAGTCAATACCTTTGATAGTATTCAAGATATTTGACTTCATTAAAAACTGATTAACCAAACATGCATACGCCGCGGCGCATAATACTAGCTGCAATAGTCTCCTTATACTTCAAGTTTTGAGCTAAAAAGGGTTTTCAGCAAAAAAACATTGTCTTTGTGACCGTGCGTCATATTATTATTGTAAATTCCATATGGTAACCACAGAATATAACTATAAAGCACTACTTATATAAAGGTATCTGGTATACCTTTTTTATTTCTTCAGTAAGTTCATCTTCTGACTGTTCCTGATCTGAAAAATGCAGAAATATCAGACATTATAGAGCAGCATTTGTAACAAGATCTCAGAAAATTATATTTCCTTCCGGTAAAGAACACTGTACAGTCACATCATACCCACACAATGTCACAAATACAATGTTGTAAACAAGATAAAAGGTGGCAAAATATTTCTGATTTTAATAACAAAGCAGCAAAAACTAAATAGATCTTCTTCCATTTTCAATACTAAGCATGTTATAGGTTGCAATACACCAAATGTTTTTAAAATGTTTTTGTCATATGAAGGTCATTAGCTATATATGTATAATGTTGTACTTTGTAATACTTACATGAAAAATCAACAATATGTGTGGGAACCCTTTCTGGTGTTACATCAGCGGGTATAGTGATTTCTTCAGCTTTTGCTGGAACCTGGTACAACAATAACTCAATGTACACTTTAATATATTAAACTATCAGTATGCATTTTTAATCATGATCTAAAGTAGGTGAAGATTTACAGACTAACTTATGCAACAAATGTACCAGAATGTCATAATTATTGACAATTCATCAGTTGTCAAAGTTGAAACTGCACCTGGAGTTTGCATTTCATGTTTATTCAAATAATTGCTAAAATATGAACTTGAAAACTTATTAACACATCTCACAATGGAATTATCTAGGTCAGGAAAGACTGTAATAATCAAGTTGTTTCTGTATTTAGTTTAACAAAACTATGTAACTGTATCATTGTATTGACATATAAGAACAAATGTACATTTTAACATCTAAAGACCCATCTTACCTCCTCAGTGAATTCCTCACTAACTAAAGATAAAATCAAAGATGTTTTCCCAACTCCAGCTGAAAAATAACTTGAAAAACTTAATAATCTGTGCTTGAAAAGAAATATATGATTATACAGGTTATAATTTTTCTCAACATCTACATAATCTATGCAAAATGATCTGCAACAATGTCAAGGTGGCACCTGACAAAATCTTGAATTTCTTTCACTAAAGTTTTCAAATGTTTTTATCTTTTTTATTGTATTCTGTATTCATATACAATTATACATTCTTTAAAAGGTTTTTTAAAACTCAACACAAATGAAATAAAACAACTGGTCACTAAAATGCTAAATGTAATAAAGTTCTTACTTGTCTTTAATCTTTTGACAAGGCTTACTTCTTCTAGAGTTAACCCGATATCACATTTCATTGCATTTTATAATACCAGTGTTCCTTGCTTGAATATTCTTGAAAACATTATTTGTTACAATTTGTGACTACTGTGACTACTAAGATTACACAGTAAGAACAATTATACTCTTATGCCTCCAAATAGGCAAATAAGAATAAACATGACCTCTTTGGATTGACATGGCAATATTGTTGAGACTTGTGACACATAAAGAGAAAATTTCCCGGGTCAAAGATCACAGTTCGGCGAACATGTGGAGTTATGAAAAATGTTAATTGTTATTTATAAATAATAGGGATCCAGGATGAACACATCAGACAGAATTAGTGTCCCTCTTTAAAATCTGGGGTCCTCGGGATCCTGGGACCGCTTTAGTGTCGAGGCCTGGTGTAGACTGATAATACTTTCTTGACCAGTGAATAATGGTCGATATTTAAAATAGCATATTTGATAAGAAACACAAGGATTAAGTTTGTTTTATTGATGAACATACATGTCACAGTACAGACGTCATCACAATTTGGGAAAATGGTTAAGCTGACTGCTAGCTTCTTGGTAGAGTATTCTCCCTGTGAGTGAAGAGAAATGGGTTCACTTCCTGGTTAGGGTGGACATTTTTCTCACCCTGTGACATTTGGCACCTTTTTATTGCATACAGATAAAACTCAACAGCACCTTTTACTACTAAATCTAGCTACCCATCTTTTCAAATACTCAAAATCATGCCGACCATCTGTTTTAAAGATAGTCCTTGCAATCGTCTATAGAATTAATCCAGTATAGGGCTTCCCTAAACTTTGACTTTACACTGAAATTTTAATGTCTGCTTCAGCTAATTTCACAAATTCAGGGGCTAGAGTGCCTTCCCTGAACTAAGAATAAAAGCCCTAGGCGCTCTGGTGACAATGTAGCTAAAGAACTTCTGCATACCTCGTTCATATGCTTGACAGGACACAGCTAGCAAAAAACAAATAAAAATAGCGGCATTTATAGTTTTGGAAGCCAGAACTGTGTACAGCCATGAAGGCCATGACTCTACCATAAAATTGTTGATTCTGTTAATCTATTTTTTGTTGCAACAGTTCATGTACTGCGAGCTGGATACTTAATATGGGAAAAACCGGGTTTTTCCCGTCTATAGGTTACACTTTAATTAAAAATTATTTATGAATTTAATGTCAAATGAATTTATAATAATTTCAATATACGTCCAAATTGAATTTAGGTTCTCCATTACAGGAGCCATTTTGGATTTTGACTTCCGGTGGTAATGACTAAAACATTTACGAAAACAATTTTTTTCCCCTTTTTTCATTCTTCAACTACAGTACAGGTCTGAAGGATTATGCAAAAAACGCCAAGTATGGAGTGAGTAGAAAAAACGTGACTTCGCGTAACTTGGAGAAAAAAACTAAAATGACTCCATTGAATGGAGTCACTTTGCGGCCGTTTGGAGTGAAAATTTCGATCGCGGGACTTCGCGTTTCTCCGAGTATTTTGGAGTGACTTCGTGTGAAAATATTTATTAATTAAAATATTTGAGAGTTGTGAATGTACAAAGTATTTATCAATTAACATTCCAAATTGTTCTGTATTTAAATCAAAATGTTCTGTTTTAAAGAAAATCGCGGCGTTCCAGCGTGTCCGGTTTTTTTGTCATTAATGGTTTCATCAACTATCAAAGCCAATGTTTTTCCAGTGACAACTTTCTACTATTTATTCTAATGAATAACCTTTGCCGAAATATTTTTTTTACTTCAACCTGTTTTATACATAGATAAAGCTGCAGGTGTTAAGAGATCAAAGAACAAACGCCGACACACATTGTACATGCGAGTTTTGTTTGATCTTAGTGAAGCACGTGGCATCAAACAGACCGAGATATTTGACAGTTTGAGACATGAAAAAGTAATTCTAGACAATAGTCTGATAATTTTGGATTATAGAAACTAGATCTATCACTGAATGTGATTAATACCCCCGAAAGACCGCTTTATCTTCTTCTGAAGTTAGTAGTAACAAAATATCTTGCAAAAAAACTAAAATAGAGTTATGGTTCTCGGCAATAACTCGTAATTTGTCAAGATATAGTTATGGTTATTGAACACTGCACTTCCTCTCATTGTGCTTAACCAATGTATGAAGTTTTATTGAATTCAGACCAGCAGTTCTCAAGTTATGCTCCGGGGAAAGGAAAAGTAACAAAGGGTAATAACTAATAATAGGTAACAAGCTTTTTGAAGTCCAGGCCCCTGTGACCTTGACCTTTGACCTGGTGACCTCAAAATCAATAGGGGTCATCTACTAATCATGACTAACCTCCATGCCAAATATGAAGACTGTGGGTCAAAGATTTCTTAAGTTATTGGGCGGACAAACTTTTTGAAGTCAAAGTCCCTGTGACCTTGACCTTTGACCCAGTGACCTCAAAATCAAAAGGGGTCATCTACTAATCATGACTAACCTCCATGCCAAATATGAAGACTGTGGGTCAAAGGAATCTTAAGTTATTGGGCGGACAAGCTTTTGGAAGTCAAGGACCCTGTGACCTTGACCTTTGACCTGGTGACCTCAAAATCAATAGGGGTCATCTACTAATCATGACTAACCTCCATGCCAAATATGAAGACTGTGGGTCAAAGGAATCTTAAGTTATTGGGCGGACAAGCTTTTTGAAGTCCAGGCCCCTGTGACCTTGACCTTTGACCTGGTGACCTCAAAATCAATAGGGTCATCTACTAATCATGACTAACCTCCATGTCAAATATGAAGACTGTGGGTCAAAGGTTTCTTAAGTTATTGGGCGGACAAACTTTTTGAAGTCAAAGTCCCTGTGACCTTGACCTTTGACCCAGTGACCTCAAAATCAAAATGGGTCATCTACTAATCATGACTAACCTCCATGCCTAATATGAAGACTGTGGGTCAAAGGAATCTAAAGTTATTGGGCAGACAAGCTTTTATAGTCAAGGCCCCGTGACCTTGACCTTTGACCTGGTGACCTCAAAATCAATAGGGGTCATCTACTAATCATGACTAACCTCCATGCCAAATTTGGAGAGTGTGGGTCAAAGGAATCTTAAGTTATTGGGCGGACAAGAAAAAAACGACGGACAGCCGGACGGACAAGCTGATTCCAGTATACCCCCTTACAACTTTGTTGTGCGGGGGTATAATAATAGTTGGGAAAAGTTGATGTTATGAGTAAGTTTTATTTTTGATGATAAAAAAATATTGAACACGCTATACAAATGTGCATTGGTCGGCAAATATTTTTGAATGTAATATGCATATACAACTCATAAACATTTTACATGTAGACACATTTCTACTGCATATAATAAATTTGATTTTTATGTCCCATAAACCCGTTCATTTACCTGTTAAACCACGCGACATGCCTCGACTTTACTCCTGCGAAGTGACGTGATATTTCTCCAGACGCAAAGTCACTTCAGGCACTCCAAGCTCACACGAAGTCACGTTATTTTTCCACGAGTTACTCATGTGAGGTCACACCGTATTACCCGCTGCAGTGATGACAGATTACTGACTGGATGACAGACTTCGAGAATTTTTGTCGACCAACAGGCAGGTAAGATATCTGGCTGTGATAACGTTCTAATGAAAGCAATGGCATTTTCGTATAAACGAACATGTTGTCCAATAAATGAAGGTGTTATTAGGTATTTTTGGACTCGATTTTCCAATTATTAACATATTTATGACGAGTTAAATATCACATCTTTGATCCAGAACGTGAAAATGTTTGTTTTCGCTTCAAAATATCTTTTAATTGAAAGAATTCGAGTAATTTTGTGTTATACACCAATACATTCATCCCTCAGGAGCATGTACACCAAATATCAGCCGCACACGTCTTTTCTGGAAGAAGTTACAGGCTTCCAATCTAGTCCGGGTAGAGAAAAATTGCTGCCTTGATGGGCAGAAACGTTTTTTGAAGGCTGTATTGTATGACAGAAACGCTCAGAGATCGGCTAACAATTTGACAGAAATACAAAATCGCTCTTTCAATGATTTCTCTAATTTTTACATTCTTTGATATGGAATAGAAGAGTCTAACTAACAGTTGTTACATCTTCTCGGGTTAGAAAGTATAAATACTGCTTAATTTACCCCGAATAGGTGTTTCATTAGCAATTTGTTTTAACAACAAAGTATATAAGATTATGTGGTAAATTGTTATTTCATAAACGGTACAGCGTCTAAGCTCCTGTTTCTAAGTTCACGTTATTCTTTTTTATATGCCCGAAGGGACGTATTATGTTATACCCCCTGTCGTCCGTCTGTCCGTCCTTAAATTAATTTTTGTGCTGATAACTCCTCATTCATGATTGAACTTGAATTTGTTCTAGCTTCATCCCCAAATGGGCATGTTTATTAATGAATAAAATGACTTGAAGCAAAGGTTTACTTATGTGGTTTCTAGCAAGAAAATTTCTTAACTTTTTAACCTGGTTGCCATGATCACCAGAATTATGCATGCATCAAGAAGATATTAAGGATGGGACTGGACAAAGACACTCACTTTTAAATTTCGACAGTATAAGTCTCGGTGATGTTGTTTCAAGTGTTGAAGCAAAAAAAACAGATAACAACAGACATCCAGCAATCATAGAAGCTCACCATGAGCTCAGGAGAGCTTAAAAAAGAGAATTCTTTAAAGATTTACTTTTATTAATATCAAATCAAATAGCATACAATAATAATACTTTATACAAAACAAGACCTAGAAACATCTGCAAAATTTAACTTATTTATAACATTTCTATCATAATGTCAATTTTCATCAACTGACAAAACGCAAGTCATAAAGAATGCCAACCAATTCTACAGAACCAACATACTACATGTAAATTGTTACTAAATTATCCATGCAAGTAACAAATCCTCAAAATATTCGTCTCAGCTAGTATTAAAACCAAGTATAAAACTTTTGAACAATTTAACTGATATAAAAGATAGGTTTAAAGTACGAAAATATAGCCAAGTCCCACGGCTATAAAATAGTTTTATCCTCAGACTCTGGGTTAATATGATATAGAAACATTCAATACATTCACAACAAGTTTTCTGTAAGAATTAAAAATTACTTTTTAATCTATTACTAATAGATTATCTGTTATATATAAATGCATGTTCAGATATACAGTTTCTAATATTTGGTTTAAAAGATATTTCGTTGAATAATGAATGAGGGGTTATCCGCACAAGAATTTGCTTATGTAAAGTAACAGAGGGCCATAAGTACGCTGAACAAGGGCGGATCCAAAAATCATCTCCCTTATGCACATCTACATGTCAATGAAAGCCATCCCTGAAAGTTTGAACAAATTCCGTTCAATCATGAATGAGGAGTTTTCAGCACAAAAATTAATTTGCTAACAGACGGACGGAAGGACGGACAGACGGACGACAGGGGGTATAACATAATACGTCCCTTCGGGCATATAAAAAAGAACTAGAACTGTCACAAGAGTGACGAATTATACCCCCACAATACAGCTTTGTCACAGAAGTACCGCAACCATAAGAAAGAAATGGCCACAAGGACATACATTTCAGTTATTATACAATAGGTTGTGTAAATGTATTGTTTTAATACCACACAAAATATGTAAGGTTAGAAAGTATGGATTATTATTAAATTTAATAGGTTTATTTCAAACATGTTAATATCACTAACCTCCCTATCCAGTGATCTTTTTACTTTTTTTTGGCAACAGCCCATGCCTTTCAAATTGGGAATTTTTAGCGCGATAAACCTCAAAATTGGGAAAAATTAACAAAACTTAATAAAAAAATCATTCTGAAAAGTTTTATTTTAAGGTAAATTTATTTCATTTAAATGTCCTTGCTTAGGGTCACCATGAGCTTCTGTTGATTTCTGAGGGTCATTTTGTGGGGACTCAGATTTCTTGGACAGATCACTTTGCTTTTCTGACGTTTGATTTGAATTTGATTTCTCTTTAACTTTACCAAAAGATGTTTGAATGTCCGGAGTGTCGATGGCGTGTTTAAGTTTTATTTTCTTATTATAATACTTGGAATTATGCGACATTTTTCGATAATTTAGGTAATTTTCTAACAATTTTTTTTCCGACTCATTTTAATGTATGAAAAAGCGTTTAGCGACGTGATGAAAGTCATACTAAATGCCGTACTATGCCGTGACCCGGTTTATGTTTTATAACAACGGCGTCGAATTGGCAACAAAATTCTGCGAATTTTTTTGGGTTAAACATTATTTGGGGGGAAAAACCCTTATTTTAGTCGGAATTTCATGATTATTTGCATCATTTTAGTTCAACTTTCACAAGAAATCAATCTAATTGGGAAAAATTTTCTTGTTTTGGGGAATTTTTAAGCCTTTTATTGGGAATTTTGACCATTTTTGTCAATTGGGAAGACCCCGAATTTCGGAGTCAAATCGGCGCAAAAAAAATCACTGCTATCAAATTTCATGATCCTAGCCCCATGCGTTCTTAAGTTATCATCCGAAAACCGTTTAACTGTTCAGAGTCATGTGACCTTGACCTACAGACCTCAAAGTCAAGCCTGACCTGTATTTCATGATGTTACACCTGTGTACCAAAAATTATTTAAATAGGTCAAGCCTTTCATGAGTTATCATCCGGAAACCGTTTTACTGTTCAAGGTCACTGTGACCTTGACCTTTGGCCTACTGACCCCAAAGTCGAACTTGACCTGTATTTCATGATGTTACAGCTGTGTACCAAAAATTATTTAAATTGGTCCAGTCGTTCATGAGTTATCATCCGGAAACTGTTTTACTGTTCAGGTTCACTGTGACCTTGACCTTTGACCTACTGACCCCAAAGTCGAACTTGACCTGTATTTTTTTATGTTGCACCTGTGTACCATATTATTTAAATCGGTCAAGTCGTTCATGAGTTATCATCCGGAAACCATAAAACCAACAGACCGACCGACAAGCTCACTCCTATATACCCCCCCCAAACTTCGTTTTGTGGGGGTATAATAACGTGAACTTAGAAACAGGAGCTTAGACGCTGTACCGTTTATGAAATAACAATTTACCACATATATCTTATATATTTTGCTGTTAAAACAAATTGCCAATGAAACACCTATTCGGGGTAAATTATGCAGTATTTATACTTTCTAACCCGAGAAGATGTAACAACTGATAGTTAGAATCTTCTATTCCATATCAAAGAATGTAAAAATTAGAGAAATCATTGAAAGAGCGATTTCGTATTTCTGTCAAATTGTTAGCCGATCTCTGAGCGTTTCTGTCATACAATACAGCCTTCAAAAAACGTTTCTGCCCATCAAGGCAGCAATTTTTCTCTACCCGGACTAGATTGGAAGCCTGTAACTTCTTCCAGAAAAGACGTGTGCGGCTGATATTTGGTATACATGCTCCTGAGGGATGAATGTATTCGTGTATAACACAAAATTACTCGAATTCTTTCAATTAAAAGATATTTTGAAGCGAAAACAAACATTTTCACGTTCTGGATCAAAGATGTGATATTTAACTCGTCATAAATATGTTAATAATTGGAAAATCGAGTCCAAAAATACCTAATAACACCTTCATTTATTGGACAACACGAGAACGTTATCACAGCCAGATATCTTACCTGCCTGTTGGTCGACAAAAATTCTTGAAGTCTGTCATCCAGTCAGTAATCTGTCATCACTGCAGCGGGTAATACGGTGTGGAGGTGTGGCATGAAAAACTCCACACTTCGCGTTTTTTGCATAATCCTCCAGGCCTGTACTGTACCAGCTAATCACTGGTTGTTAAAACTTAATGATTTTTTTAAAACTTTTAAAAAGTAATTCATTATACGTAAAGTATTACCCCAGTTTTGTCAGGCACGCTGAATTGGCGCAGTTCCCCGCTGTAAGGGGAGGTAATTGTTGCGGTGCGTTATTTCAAAAGCGTCTACTGAACACAATCTATAGCGTTGTTTAATGGACGTCATCGTACCATTATACGGAAAATTGTTTTATGATTCGTGTTTTTTTTTCTGGTTAGACTGTAGTAAATGTGGTGTATTACTTATTATATGACAACAGTCAGCCCGGAGAGCTCAATAGGTAGAGCACAAGACTTGTACCTCGGGGTAGCGAGTTCGATTCCCGGGGCTGACTAACTAAAATTAGTAACAGTCTTTCAGATGAGACTAAAACCGAGGTCCCATGTATGGGTGCTATACACCTGGCATATATAAGAACCAGGGGTGTCTCTGGAATCGGGATGCTTTCTGTATCTTGCACTATCCTCCGAAACCTAAAGGAACTAACCTTTTCTGCAGGCATTGGTCATATGGGAAACCTGTACCAACGATAAAGCCCTAATATACGATACGATACAAATTAATCAATTGATTTGGTTTTTTCCTGTTGATAGGTAGCACCTATAGTTATATTATGTAAAATCTAAAACCATTGTAAACCTTTATTTTGATTAGGAACAGGACTTCACTTACAATCTCCAACCAGCAAGATCCGTACATCTGTCTTCGATGTCATTTTTACTGCTTCTTTTTACTTTACTGCATGACTTTTAACAGTTACTTCACCTCACCAACCTTCCAGGCTGAAAGAATGCTTAACCGACAGTTACACAATTTTCCAGAGCATGACAGAATATGACCTCATGACTTTGTGAATCTCCGAAGTCAAGTCACAAATAACATAGGTTGTTTGCAAGTCAGAAATCAGTTTTGACGAAGCAATAATGTATTTCTATAATGTTTCAAATCAGTTTCGGTCATTCAATGTTAAACATGACAAGCACTTATCACATTTATTGATATTATTGAAAATGTACAGACAGTAAACTTAACTTCCGCAGGAAATCATTACAGGCATGCGCACTGTGCTTGGAAAAGTCTTAAAACCCGGAAATAGTTTATACGAAAAAACAATACGAAAATACATAATTATTACGAAAATAGAATATTTTATTAGTCAATCACAAACAAAACTTTAACAAATAAATAATAATAATTTCTGACATTTTTGTTTGTTTTCTAATTGAAAGATGTACTTCTTGACGTAAATTCAGGGCATACGTACGTAGCTCACCATTTCCTGATTGTTGAAAACTAACGAGTTTCTGTTTAACAATAACATGCAATTTATTTTCGAAACAATTGTTGATAGGTACTTCCACGTAATTTAATGAAGTTTTCCCGTCAATTTCAATTATTCCACATAATTTCCACAAAAAATAAATGTTATTTGTTTATAAGCTATTGAACTAGAAGCCAAATAAATCCCGTTAAATTTACTTGAACAATAATGATGATACGGCTTTTTAAAGTAAAAAATATACTTCAAAAAGTAACTTTCCAAAGCATACTCTATTAATATGTTCTTATATTACCAGCTCCGAAATCTTTGAAAATACATTAGTTTTATAAACTGCAACGTTCCCTGAATAATCTGAGCGAACAACCTTTCCAATGACGACATTATTGCCGTGAAACTGACTTTCAGTAAGAAGTGTATGAAAGTTTGGTCCTAGACGAGAGGTAAGGTGCTTGTTATCGAGCAGGTGGCGTTTATTTGTGCAGTATTTAGGAAACTCTTTCCCATTCGAGCCCTTGACAACTCACGGGACTTTGTTGCATATCGGTACGGCATTTCCGGTTGTTTTCTCATGCCGAAATAACCGGTCTAGCACCGCTCCTTTGCCAGATGACTCTCGTGAAATACTTAATTGTGATGTAACATTATAAACATTGTGACGTCAATTTCCCAAACTTAACGTCTGCATCATTTTGAAATGTTTGCATTTAGAAATCTACTTAA
>JAFMSR010000002.1:15492-26535 GCA_022818135.1 Saxidomus purpurata | reverse complement strand
TTTGAATCCCGTTCGAGGCAAAGGATTTGTCATGGTTACATAACACCATGTAGAACAATGGACATTGCCAGTACAACTGCTATCCACTACAACAGCTTTGCTCCAAAACAATAGAATTGACTCATAAGACTAAAGAATGGATGGATACTCCCTTGGGTGAAAAATAGACATTAGGGCAGGAATTATTCTTCTGAGCCCTGCACCAGCACTTCAATATATCTCGAAGCCAGATAACACACACAAATATGCTGTAACATTTCTGTATGTAGCACTATAACGAAGTTATATAAACTATGAGCCAAAACATGATAATACTATTAACATCTCCTCTTACTGGGTAGTAACCATACCAAGTGGACTTTACATGAATTCCAGGCTTTTCAACAAGTGGTTGCTACCAAAAAGCTGCTGTCAAAAATATTTAATTGATGCATGGCTTATAATGGACTGAGGTGGGATAGACAATAAAGCAACTATGGATTCCTTTTTGAGGAGCATGAAAATGCAGAACAATAGGAACTCCTCAAACAGGTGTTTAGAGAGGCTGACTTCAGATTCTTGAAACTAAGTCACTCCTGTTAGTTGCTTTACCATGTATAGTCTGTAGTCCCATATGGTTATTGTTTAGTTTTGTAATTTTTTTCAACAATGATAACAGCTCTATCCATAAAATTACTCATAAATTTGCTAGCTGTTTTAAATTACTACAACAATTTATGCTTGTTCATCACAATGACATAGTTAAATCCTTTGATCTTAGATGGTTAAGTATTCAAGTTCAGCTTTTACTATACAGAGATAACCACATTCAAGGCAAGGAATTGTTTCAGCACAAACAAATTAACATGTCAGACAGAGGTATGAAACAAAAGGACCATGATGGCACTATACCCCTCATCTGAGAACCACTTCTCCAAAGGGTCACTATGAGGAATTTTTGTGTTAAATTATTTCAAAATCAGACCAGTCGTTCAGAAGATGTTGTTAAAAAGTTTTTTAACATTTAGCTCTGGCTGCAATCTTGTGCAATGAAGCAAAATTGAACAATTTTGAACAGCCATTTAAGAAAACCTTGTTTTAAGAATTTTCTACTTTTTTAACCACATTTAAATCATGTAATTGTTTCAGAACAAAAAGATAACATCATAGCAATATGAACATTCGGTCATCACATATAAGCTCACTATTGAGTACTTTGTGCTCAGGTGAGCTAAAAGTCAGTGAAATCTATCAATCATCTACACAGTCATGCAAATGCTTTTTCTCATAATTCACAGCATTACATGACTGAAGTATAAAAGAAATCCTAAATTTTAGATGCATCAGAATGACATTACCGTGTGAACTTTTAAATTTAATAATCAGCAAACTTTGAGATTTATTGTGCAATTTTACAGCACTATACATAAAATGTTACACACTTAAATATAAAATTTATATGACCTGTCATAAGGCATAACACAGAAAACATGACTTGTGGCAATGTGTCGACTATAAGAAATCATCCCTATTTGGGGATCCATCCCAAAAATAATGGGTACCCCAGCCAGTATTAAAATGTCTCCAAATAGCCACAAAATATGATCTGATCATATTACCTGATAGCAAGGTAATTAAAGAATACTCATGTTTGTTAAAATGTCAACATTTGTTCATGTGTAACTTATATTTTAAATTTTACTCAATTTTGATTTAGGCTTGACACTTTATTTAAATGTGAGAGTTTGTTATCTGAAACTCCATCATAATGGTATACAGTGCAGTCAAGGACAGGTCGGCAATATCAATTGAGCAAAACTTGTAACATTGTTGGAACCCACAGTTAATTCCTGCCGCTTCTCTCCAGTAATATATGGGTATTGAATAGCCTAGGTTACCAAGAATGCACTTGTAAGCAGGTGAATACATCCATCTATTTCCTTTACTTCAGTAGTCTTCTTTTGCTTTTAGAGACGAATAAGTAAATTTGTACAAGCTTTTATCAAATTCTCATTCTAGCTCCTCCCAATAAATGGTTTAGCTTCTTCCCACAGTCAACCCACAAAACAAAAGATAACCATAATGGCCCTATACTGCTGATATCATAACATGATACAAAGGCAAAACTTTTCAAGACTCAAAATTATTAGTCAACAATGTTTTATGATGACTGTTATTTTCTGTATTTGACATTATGTATTTGACACTATTACATAAATGTTGGCAAAACATATGATCATATAACACTGACAGATGAGCCTTTATGATACCAGAATTTGCAATATTTTAGTGTTTGCCCTACATTTCTGTCCAATGAAAATATCTAAAATTTTAAAATGTTCCCTGTCTATTTGCCACCGGGGAGTATCACGTGATATCAATAGTACACTGTCCACACAAAATGGCTGCAGAAATCGCCACTTCGGCCAAGAAATAAGGGGTAAGCTCATTGTTATTGATATTTTAGGATATGCAGAATAGGCGCAAAGTACCCGCATAATAAAAATAATTACTTACAACCTCTTTGTTTTTCCGAAGTTTTCTTGGTTTAGGCCTGAAACTCTATACAGATAATATTTTTTTAAGTGCATTGTCTGAACAAACATTTAATTTGCGTATTTCAGCGCTAAAAGCATATATAATGCACGATCTTCTATAAAGTAATAATTTTATCTGTGAATGTATCCTTCGTGACAAGTTTCCAGTGTTTTTTCGGTGTTTAAAAAAAGTTATGGATTTTTTTCATAACGAGTACATTGTCTGAACAAAATAATATGAGTACATTGTCTGAACGCTTTTTTTTCAATGCATCTAATGACTCATCTATATTCATTTCTTTGTAGTTTGGGGCATCGAAGCAAGCATTTCGTTCCTGCTGTTGCCTGTTTGTCACGTTTTTAGAGATTGGAAGGTAAGAGTCAAGAGTATTTTTTATATTTCTAGAAAATTCAATCCAATGTTCATGAACGATACATACTCTTGTAAAGAACTGAACATTTGTAAAATGTAAGATGTTTATTTTGGAAACAGTTCAATATCTAGTCTTCACCGTCAGTGATTCATATTCTAATTTAACAAAGTGAAAAATTTAGTTTGTGTTGGTGCACTTGTATTGCAAAGTCTTTATGGATATAACTGATACTGCATAGATATACAATACATGTTAGTCGTATTTTCTTTCAGAATGCGTCATAAGAAGCCATCGTTGTCGCTTCATCGTCAGAAGAAAACACGAGCGGAGCAAAATTCACTTCAACGATGCTCAAAAACAACCATTGCATCGCAGCTAAAAAGCGCAAAACGGAAAACATTTTTTCCCCAGTCAGGTGTCCAATTATAGAAGTCTACAAGAAATGCCACCAATACTGTCTCCAATGAAATTACCATTTCGTTCTCCACTTAATTACAAAGCATCGCCACCTAAAAACGTGCCAATGAAATCTCCTAAGCATGAGTGCTTTTCAAACCATCTGACATATATCTATGCAGTATCAGTTATATCCATAAAGACTTTGCAATACAAGTGCACCAACACAAACTAAATTTTTCACTTTGTTAAATTAGAATATGAATCACTGACGGTGAAGACTAGATATTGAACTGTTTTCAAAATAAACATCTTACATTTTACAAATGTTCAGTTCTTTACAAGAGTATGTATCGTTCATGAACATTGGATTGAATTTTCTAGAAATATAAAAAATACTCTTGACTCTTACCTTCCAATCTCTAAAAACGTGACAAACAGGCAACAGCAGGAATGAAATGCTTGCTTCGATGCCCCAAACTACAAAGAAATGAATATAGATGAGTCATTAGATGCATTGAAAAAAAAGCGTTCAGACAATGTACTCATATTATTTTGTTCAGACAATGTACTCGTTATGAAAAAAATCCATAACTTTTTTTCAAACACCGAAAAAACACTGGAAACTTGTCACGGAGGATACATTCACAGATAAAATCATTATTTTATAGAAGATCGTGTAATATATATGCTTTTAGCACTGAAATACGCAAATTAAATGTTTGTTCAGACAATGTACTTAAAAAAATATTATCTGTATAGAGTTTCAGGCCTAAACCAAGAAAACTTCGGAAAAACGAAGAGGTTGTAAGTAATTATTTTTATTATGCGGGTACTTTGCGCCTATTCTGCATATCCTAAAATATTAATAACAATGAGCTTACCCCTTATTTCTTGGCCGAAGTGGCGATTTCTGCAGCCATTTTGTGTGGACAGTGTACTATTGATATCACCTGATACTCCCCGGTGTTTGCCATAAACTTCTGACAGGTAATTCTATGGATAGAGCCAGACTCTATAGACCTGTTTGCTCATGACATCATAAAATGTAGTAAATAAAGACTAAATGTAGGGCACACACTAAGTCATTCAGAGGCTAAAATAGAGAAATTTATACAACATAGAAACCTAGTCAGTGGCTAGCGCTCCCTCCTTTGGGTTTCTATATTGTATAATTTTCTCTATTTAGCCTCTAACTATTACTTGTTTACCTAATGACAGCATTGTTAGAGATTTAGGAAGATAGTAGTCTATCTCTTTATTTCAAGATTTTGATGACTGCACAAGTCCTTTTCCCTAATTTTAACAATTTTATGACAGGGGTAATCTAACAACATTGTATATGAAATACAGCATTATATTTTTGATGCAGTAAATAGTAAAATCTATCACTAGTATTCAAGTTCTAAAAAAATATATTTGTGATGATCTTAAGAAATGCTATCTGAACAATCATGTATTCATCAATTGCAGATAAAGCAAAGATTCCAACCAACACAAAAGGGTAGCAAGTTTGATCTCTATTTGGGGTAACAAATTACCTTTTGACAAGACACCAGTACTGGTTTTCCCCCTAGAAGCCGACTCAAGTTTTAACACCGATGACCCATATTAGAACTTGACTTAACTTTCATCAAGGCAGTCATTCTGTCAGAGTTTCATGAAGATCCAGTGAAAAATGCAGACAGATGAAACCCACCTGGCAATCACAATAGCTCACCTTGAGCACTTAGTGCTCAGGTGAGCTAAAAGAAGCAAAAACTTGGGGAGAATGCAGTATGTATCACCATCACATAGATAATTCACACCAAAACTACTATAATAACAGTCAATTTATAACCAAAAAAGATGTTATTTTCATGGTAATTTTCTGCATATAAGGTTTTTACTGTATTTACTGCTGCATGTTACGAAAGTTTATCTCACTATTTTGTACTGTATCACTTACCAAAATCTAACTTTTAATCATGGAAAGTGTGGTTTCAACCATTAAAATAATGAGCCGCAATGGATTACATTTAGATCTTTATCTTTCTAGAGTATGACCATTATCTGAAAAGTGAGCCATTTTCTTCATTTTAAGATATACGCAGATGTACTTTCAATTCATAATCATTTGTCCTTTGGTATGGTTGAGTGATTTGGAAATCGCAAACAAATCACATGTCAAAAACTTTTGTGGCCTTGTATTTTAATAGGTTAATCTATCATTTTTTACACTAAAAAATTTTTATAATCATAACTGAAAACAGTGAAAAAAAACAGGTGTACTTCTACTCAGTGGGAAAACTGACCAAAGTCTGAAGTAAGATTTGTTTGTATCACAACCCGAGATAATCTAGAAACCCAGCTAGTTTGATGACTAATGTAGCCGTGTTACATAAATTTAATGCATCTTTGCAATACACGTGTATTAACTATATGTACATCATAAAGTCAAAGTCATTTGCAAACACAATCTTTCTATATATTGAAAAAGGGCAACTGGTGTACAGCTTATGCAACAAGAGCTGTCAGTAGGACAGCGCGCTCGACTTTTTTAGTGCTTGCCAATAAAACAAAACTTTGACAGTTAAGGGCACACAAGACTTTAACTAGGAATTTCTAAGTACAAATCAAGAAACATTTTCACAGAGTTATCTTCTCTTGCTTACAGATAGGTCTCATGATGGTACATAAGTACTCCAACTTCCAAAGTAATATCTCAAATGGTTAAGTCAACAAGTGGACAAGAATGAAAATTTTAACTGAGTTTCTAAGACAAAAAGGGCCATAATTCACATAAAATCCTTGACAGAATTACCTTCTCCTGCCCATGTTTTGGGATCATGATGGTAAACAAGTATTCAAACTTTCAAAGTAATATCTCGAACAGTTTAGTCAAAAAGTGGACTGGTACGAAAAACTTAACCAAGATTCTAAGTCGATAAAGGGCCTTAATTTTTAAAACAAATCCCTCACAGAGTTACCTTCTCTTGTCTACAGATGGGGGTAATGATGTAAACAAGCATTCAAAGTTTCAAAGCAATATCTCAAAGGGTTAAGGCAATAAGTGGATTTTACCCATATTCAAAGTATTTTCTAAGTAAAAAAGGGGCATAATTCTGTCAAAAACCTTGACAGAGTTATGTACTCTTGTCTGTTGATGTAGGTCATGATGGTAAACAAGTATGGTTAGTTTCAAAGCAATACCTCCAATGGTTTTGAAATAAAGTAAGGTGGTACGAAAAACTTAACCAAGCTCAATACACTTTCTAAGTCAAAAAGGGCCATAATTCTGCCAAAAACCTTGACAGAGTTATGTACTCTTGTCTGTAGATGGAGGTTATGATGGTAAACAAGTATGGTAAGTTTCAAAGCCATACCTCCAATACTTTTGAAATAAAGTGGGGTGGTACGAAAAACTTAACCAAGGTGTGACGCCAACGCCGACGCCGGGGCGAGTAGGATAGCTCCCCTTTTCATAGAAAAGTCGAGCTAAAAATGTTGTTCAAATGAGGTGGTCCCTGGCTCAAATCCCACTAGAATACTAACTAACATCAGTACACCAGTACTGAATTTACCCAAGCATTAAAGAGCTTCAAGCTTTCTTCACATCTGAGCTAAAATAAATTGACAAAATCTAAGCTTTGAAAACTGTTACAAGCTGACAGAGACACATAATTTATACTTTTCCCTGGATTTCAAAGACTCTATGATACCATATCAATACGTAACAACCATATACAATACCATATTACAAAGTACATGTCTTGCCTAGAATAAATACCCTCAAGGCAAAGAACTTGGAACTAAACTTACCATCAATACATTGGAAGTCAGCTTTGATGTAGTTGGACCTGTCACGTATCTTACAATCTCCAGAAAGTTCTGTTGACGATGCAAACAACCAGCCACACTGAACAGAGTGCGAGCAGTCCTGATATATCTTTACCAACTCGGAATCATTCAATGGAATGAGGCAATCTCCAGGCTCGTGACGACAGCACAGGTTCGGATTAACACAAGCTTGAGTCTTCGGGCAGTATGAAGTGTAAGGTTTGGCTCCATAGTTAACACCTACCATGGCAATCTTTTCTGCCACAGAACATTCAATGGAATAAATGTTGGTTCGGCAAGTTTCTGGACTGTCGCAAGCATACTTATGTTGAATGATTGGCGCATTCCTATCCGCCCAAACTGAAACAGTGTATACATGTGACATTATAGTTACAACATTGTGTTCAATACTTTTTACTTTTTCTCTTCATGACCTTTTCAGTTTTCAGAGCCGACATTTCACAAAAAATTTAACATCCTGTAAGTAACCCAGTGAAAAAGGCAGTAATATCTTCACATCTGTATTGCATGTGTTTTATTCCCACATATCTTTGAAGCCTAACTCATTGACAATTAACGTAATTGCTACAAGGTCAAATACAGGTATAGAAACCGCATGTCTACTAGCAGCAGGTCTTAAGTTGAAGCTGTTGCAAAGTTTCATGTTGTAAAAGATTATATACAAAATATAGCTGGAACAATTATTATATATGGCATACACAGGTGTTTTAATGTGCCTGTTTCTGATTACTATAGAGATATATGTATCTGTATAAACTATTGACAAAGTTTAAACAATCAAACCAAAAAATTGGACAGCAAAAAGGACGACACCTTTAAATTACCTTGGCATGACCATAACTTGTTTTAATTATTTGAACAATATTGGACAGATGGCCTTTACCATAGATTATTAACATTACATGTATATGAATTTGAAATCTGCTCAACAGATTTCAAATGTGTTTTAGCGATTCAATAAGAACTTCCACTTTCGTCCACACTCCAAAAATTAGCATCACAGTTTGGGTGGCTGTGGCTGACTTCAGTCTCAGAAAGTGATTGTAACCTTGTAGCCAATGTATCCACTGGGGGTAAAAGGACATCAAAAATAATCAGTTTCTTGTTGTATCATTTTGTCACTTCCACAAACAACAGAATGTTGAAACAAAATTCACATTCTGATGTGCATACACTGAGTTAGTTAACAGATAATGCCTATAGCACTACATACTAAACAACACTCCTTTCCACAGAAAAGGCCTTCTCTGCACACAGGACATGAACTGTAATGTAATATTATAGGGCTTTTGAATTGGAGGGCATTACAATTATATTATAACACAACTAGGCTTAGTACCAATCACTCCTGAGAAGTTTAATTCAATTATGGCAAAGGGTTTTGAAATTAAAAGTGCATACAAAAATCACTACATGTATGCTGTATTGAAACAAGAGCTGTCAGTAGGACAGCGCACTCAACTTTTTTAGTGCTGGCCAATAAAACAAAACTTTGACAGTTAAGGGCACACAAGACTTTAACTAGAAATTTCTAAGTACAAATCAAGATACATTTTCACAGAGTTATCTTCTCTTGCTTACAGATAGGTCTCATGGTGCTTACAGATAGGTGTCATGATGGTACATAAGTTCTCCAACTTTCAAAGTAATACCTCAAATGGTTTAAGTCAACAAGTGGAATAGAATGAAAATTTTACCCGAGTTTCTAAGTTGAAAAGGGCCATAATTCAAATAAAATTCTTGACAGAATTACCTTCTCCTGGCTATGTTTGGGGATCACGATGGTAAACAAGTATTCCAACTTTCAAAGTAATACAGTGAAACATGCTTATAACAAATTTCTAGGGACATAGAAAATTGCTTCAGTATATCCGAAATTCGTTGTATCCATACAACGAAATTTCGTTATAATGTTTGGATATAACGTATTGCGTTATGGTCATTGATGCAACTGGTTTAATATGTATGTTATATTTAAAACATAAGGATCATTTACATTATATAACAAGAGCTGTCACATGACAGCACGCTCGACTATTCGAAAGCTTGTTGGTAAAATGGGGTTTTTGTCTAAGAACAGGAGTATTGTGTAATTGTCTATAAGAATTAAGGTCAAAGATATGAAACTTGTTCAAAGACCTTTGTAAATGTACATTGCATTCAAAGCCTTACTCTGGATTCTGCAAGCCAACTGGAGGGAGGATGGGGGGATAATTTCAAAGAAATACATGACCTTGTATATTTGATCATGAATAATATTGTAACTTTTCAAAATTGATATGTATAGAATTAAAAAAGCATGACCGCTTCATGCTGCATAATTATTCTATGACATTTCAAAAGAAAGCCATTTTGAGTATTTCCATTTTAGTCTGGAAAAACTGTGACAAAATTCTAAGTTAAAAAGGGCATAAATATGTCAAAAAAGTCACTGATTTTAGTTTGCTTGACTGGTACAGCTCCAGCGATGGCGATCTCAACTTTGTTTAGGAAGAAAAAAGCATCTTCCGGTATCTCCTTGTTCCTTTCGATTTTTTCGTTATCTCGACTAAATTTTTGATCCTCAACTATGAAATTTCCTCTATTTTGACATCCGATATGTCGATTTGACATTTATCACCTGCCAAAAAAGGTGCGAAAAGCTGCACACGATTGTATTCGTTCAATTGTTGTCTGCTGTCAGAGGTGCGAAAAACTTTTTACAGGTAAATATGTGATAACAAATCAAGCCATCATTTCTATGTATAATCGGTAACGATAATTAACTGTCGACGTCAATTAACCTGTCACCTGTTTGTTATACTATGAAAAATAAATTTGCTAAATCCGAGCCGATTTGTGTAAAAATATGCATCGCGGGACTTCCAAAAACTTTCGTTACAAACGTTTTTTCCCTGTATTCAAATTCGCTCTAAGCATGTGACCAGACATATAAATAAAGAAGGGTGAAGGTTGGGGTATATATTTTCTTTCGTTATAACCGTTTTTTCGTTATAACCATGTTCGTTATAAGTGAGCTCCACTGTATCTCAAACAGTTGAGTCAAAAAGTGGACTGGTACGATTCTAAGTAAATAAAGGGCCTTAATTTTTAAAACAAATCCTTGACAGAGTTACCTTCCCTTGCCTACAGATGATGGCAATGATTTTAAAAAGCATTCAAAGTTGCAAAGCAATATCTCTAAGGGTTAAGTCAATAAGTGCATTTTACACATATTCAATGTATTTTCTAAGTCAAAAAGGGGCATAATTCTGTCAAAAACCTTGACAGAGTTATGTACTCTTGTCTGTTGATGGAGGTAATAATGATAAATAAGTATGGTAAGTTTCAAATCAATACCTTTAACAGTTTTGAAATAAAAAGGGGTGGTACGAAAAACTTAACCATGCTCAATACACTTTCTAAGTCCAAAAAGAGCCATAATTCTGTCAAAAACCTTGACAGAGTTATGTACTCTTGTCTGTAGATGGAGGTTATGATGGTAAACAAGTATGGTAAGTTTCAAAGCCATACCTCTAATAGTTTTGAAATAAAGTGGGGTGGTACGAAAAAACTTAACCAAGGTGTGACACCAACGCAGACGCCGAGGCGAGTAGGATAGCTCCCCATTTCTTCGAAAAGTTGAGCTAAAAAAACACAAAGGGCCATAACTCTGTGAAAAATATTCCCGAAACCTACCGAGAGCATGCACAACTAGGCTTTGTACCAATCACTCCTGTGAAGTTTAATTTAATGGTTTGGCATTTTGTAAATGTAGCACCAACAAATATCTTTAATCACTGTATTGAAAAACAAGAGGGCCAAATATCGCTCACCTGGCTACCATTGGCTATAATACAAGTTCATCAATAGCAGAAAGGGTCAATTTTGACCTGGGGCTCATGGTTTGAACATGTGGTTTCAGAGATAAAGATTTT
>JAFMSR010000002.1:0-14992 GCA_022818135.1 Saxidomus purpurata | reverse complement strand
CTCCCCTTTGCTCTGACGATGCCATTTGCAAAAATCAGGAGAGATTACTCTTACTTACTTAATTTCAAGATACCGAGAGTTACTCCCCTTTGCCCTAACAAAACCGTTTGCAAAAAATCAGGGGAAATCACTCTAACCGACTTAATTTCAAGATACCAAGAGTTATTCCCCATTTTTCTGAGGACGCCATTTGCAAAACTCAGGGGAAATAATCCCAACCGACTAAATTTCAAGATACCTAGAGCTGATCCCATTTTCTCCGACGACGTCATTTGCAAAACTCAGGGGAAATCACTCTTACCGACTGAATTTCAAGACATTCAAAGTTACTCCCCTTTGCCCTAACGACGCCATTTGCAAAAATCAGGGGAGATTACACTAACCGATTTAATTTCAAGACACCCAGAATTTTCCACTTTTCTCCGACGACGCCATTTGCAAAAATCAGAGGAGGATAACTCTCACTGAATGAAATACAAGACACCTAGCGTGCCTTCCCTTTGCTCTGACAACGCCATTTGCAAAAATCAGGAATTATTACTCTTACTGACTTAATTTCAAGACACCTAGAGTTACTCTCCTTTCCCCTAACGACACCATTTGCAAAGAAACAGGGGAAATAACTCTAACCGACTAAATTTCAAGATACCCAGAATTATTCCCATTTTCTCCAACGACGCCATTTGCAAAAATCAGGGGAGATTACTCTTTCTGACTTAATTTCAAACCTCCCAGAGTTACTTCCCTTTTCTCCGACGACGCCATTTGCAAAAATCAGAGGAAGATAACTCTCACTGAATGAAATTCAAGACACCTAGAGTTCCTTCCCTTTGCCCTTACAACACCGTTTGCAAAAAATCAGGGGAAATCACTCTAACCGACTTAATTTCAAGATACCAAGAGTTATTGCCCTTTTCACTGTGGACGCCATTTGCAAAAATCAGGGGAAATCACTATTACCGACTTAATTACAAGATTCTCACAGTTATTCCCCATTTTTCTGAGGACGCCATTTGCAAAAATCAGGGGAAATAATCCTAACCGACTTAATTTCAAGATACCTAGAGTTGATCCCCTTTTCTCCGACGACGCCATTTGCAAAAATCAGGGGAGATTACTCTTACCTACTTAATTTCAAACCTCCCAGAGTTACTTCCCTTTTCTCCCACGACGCCATTTGCAAAAATCAGGTGAAGATAACTCTCACTGAATTTAATTCAAGACACCTAGAGTACCTTCCCTTTGTTCTGACGACGCCGTTTGCAAAAATCAGGGGAGATTACTCTTACCTACTTAATTTCAAACCTCCCAGAGTTCCTTCCCTTTTCTCCCACGACGCCATTTGCAAAAATCAGGGGATGATAACTGTCACTGAATTTAATTCAAGACACCTAGAGTACCTCCCCTTTGCTCGGACGACGCCATTTCCAAAAATCAGGAGAGATTACTCTTACTTACTTAATTTCAAGGCACCCAGAGTTACTCCCCTTTGCCCTTACAACACCGTTTGCAAAAAATCAGGGGAAATCACTCTAACCGACTTAATTTCAAGATACCAAGAGTTATTCCCCTTTTCTCTGTGGACGCCATTTGCAAAAAATCAGGGGAAATCACTCTAACCGACTTAATTTCAAGATACTAAGAGTTATTCCCCATTTCTCTGAAGACGCCATTTGCAAAAATCAGGGGAAATAATCTTAACCGACTTAATTTCAAGATACCTAGAGTTGATCCCCTTTTCTCTGACGACGCCATTTGCAAAACTCAGGGGAAATCACTCTTACCGACTGAATTTCAAGACATTCAAAGTTACTCCCCTTTGCCCTAACGACGCCCTTTGCAAAAATCAGGGGAGATTACTCTAACCGATTTAATTTCAAGACACCCAGAATTACTCCCCTTTTCTCCGACGACGCCATTTGCAAAAATCAGAGGAAAATAACTCTCACTGAATGAAATTCAAGACACTTAGAGTGCCTTCCCTTTGCTCTGAGGACGCCATTTGCAAAAATCAGGAATGATTACTCTAACCGACTTAATTTCAAGACACCAAGAGTTATTCCCCATTTTTCTGAGGACGCCATTTGCAAAAATCAGGGGAAATAATCCTAACCGACTTAATTTCAAGTTACCTAGAGTTGATCCCCTTTTCTCCGACGACTCCATTTGCAAAACTCAGGGGAAATCACTCTTACCGACGGAATTTCAAGACATTCAAAGTTACTCCCCTTTCCCCTAACGACACCATTTGCAAAAAAAAAGGGGAAATAACTCTAACCGACTGAATTTCAAGATACCTAGAATTATTCCCATTTTCTCCGACGACGCCATTTGCAAAAATCAGGGGAGATTACTCCTACCGACTTAATTTCAAGACTCCAAGAGTTACTTCACTTTTCTCCGACGACGCCATTTGCAAGAATCAGAGGAAGATAACTCTCACTGAATGAAATTCAAGACACTTAGAGTGCCTTCCCTTTGCCCTTACAACACCGTTTGCAAAAAATCAGGAGAAATCACTCTAACCGACTTAATTTCAAGATACCAAGAGTTATTGCCCTTTTCTCTGTGGACGCCATTTGCGAAAATCAGGGGAAATCACTATTACCGACTTAATTTCAAGATTCTCACAGTTACTCCCCATTTTTCTGAGGACGCCATTTGCAAAAATCAGGGGAAATAATCCTAATCGACTTAATTTCAAGATACCTAGAGTTGATCCCCTTTTCTCCGACGACGCCATTTGCAAAAATCAGGGGAGATTACTCTTACCTACTTAATTTCAAACCTCCCAGAGTTATTCCCTTTTCTCCCACGACGCCATTTGCAAAAATCAGGGGAAGATAACTCTCACTGAATTTAATTGAAGACACCTAGAGTACTTTCCCTTTGTTCTGACGACGCTTTTTGCAAAAATCAGGCGAGATTACTATTACTGACTTAATTTCAAGACTCCCAGAGTTACTTCCCTTTTCTCCCACGACGCCATTTATCAGAGGAAGATCACTCTCACTGAATGAAATTCAAGACACCTAGAGTGCCTTCCCTTTGCTCTGACGACGCCATTTGCAAAAATCAGGAGAGATCACTCTTACTGACTTAATTTCAAGACACCCAGGGTTACTCCCCTTTGCCCTTACAGCACACTTTGCAAAAAAATCAGGGGAAATCACTCTAACCGACTTAATTTCAAGATACCCAGAGTTATTTTCCTTTTCTCTAAGGACGCCATTTGCAAAAATCAGGGGAAATCACTCTTACCTACTTAATTTCAAGATTCTCAGAGTTATTCCCCATTTTTCTGAGGACGCCATTTGAAATAATCCTAACCGACTTAATTTCAAGATACCTAGAGTTGATCCCCTTTTCTCCGACGACGCCATTTGCAATAATCAGGGGAAATCACTCTTACCGACGGAATTTCAAGACATTCAAAGTTACCCCCCTTTGCCCTAACGACGCCATTTGCTAAAATCAGGGGAGATTACTCTAACCGACTTAATTTCAAGACACCCAGAATTACTCCCCTCTTCTCCGACGACGCCATTTGCAAAAATCAGGGAAGATTACTCTCACCGAAATTAAATTCAAGACAGCCAAAGGTACTTCCCTTTTCTCCGACGACGCCATTTGCAAAAATCTTAATTTCAAGATACCCAGAGTGATTCCCCTTTTCTCTGAGGACGCCATTTGCAAAAATCAGGGGGAATCACTCTTACCGACTTAATTTTAAGATTCCCAGAGTTATTCCCCATTTTTCTGAGGACGCCATTTGCAAAAATCAGGGGAGATGACTCTCACCGCCTTAATTTCAAGACACCCAGAGTTATTGCCCTTTGCTCAAACGACGCCACTTGCAAAAATCAGGGGATATCACTCTTATCGCCTTAGATACAAGACATCCAGAGTTACTTTCTTTTTCTACGACGACGCCATTTGCAAAAATCAGGGAAGATGACGCTTACTGCCTGAATTTCAAGACACCCAGAGTTACACCTCTTTGCTCCGACGACGCCATTTGCAAAGATCAGGAGAAAGATAAAAATGAAGAAAATTGATAAGTTTATTCATGCTTTTCAATAGCATCCATGCACATTTAACATATATTTTGGTAAGTACATTGTCAATGTAATACCATAAAGGTATGCATGTTCTCTTTCAAAGTGTTGACTTATGTAAAGTTTACTATATAAATAATTTTTCAAGTAAGTTAAAATCTGCTAAAATTTCCTTTTCTTTGATATATTTCCTCAACAAAACATTTAATTTTGAAAAAAACTTTTCAACTTCCACATAATTCTCTAAAGTGAGAATAAGTTTTCTGCATATAAAATGTGTTCAAGGTATTGCTAAATATGCCTAAGAAAGCACATGTAAAATATTCAGTAAGTAAATGTTTTTTGTTATAAAAAAAAACCGTATCGTGTATTAGGGTTTAATCATTGGTACCGGTTTCCCACATGACCAACAACCTCAGAAGAGGTTAGTTATTTTAGGTTTCGGAGCTAAGTGCAAGATACAGAAAGCGTCCCAATTCCAGAGGCATCCCTGGTTCTTTAACATGGGACCTCGGTTTCAGTCTCATCCGAAAGACTGTGGTCAGCACCGGAAATCGAACCCGCTACCTCGAGATTACAAGTCACGTGCTCTACCGATTGAGCAAACCGGGCTGACTTATAAAAAGCCCTTTTCACAGTTGTGTAATAAGCTAATTTCTTAAAATAACAAAAACAATAGGAAATAAGCTATAAACCAATTATCTCTACATGTCAATAAATTTAATGGCATGTTTATTGGACTAAATGTCCAGTCTAAAGACACGTAATCTGACAGTATCTTATCTGATAATGGGTCATAAACATTAAAGGGTTAGACCTGAGGCAAAAACTATAATATATCACTGAATCACGATCTTTATAATCGTGAATAAAGGTTTCGATAGAAACAAAAAAAACGTTTTTCTACTGCTACTGCCAGCTTCTAACAGCTACTGCTACTGCCAACTTCATGTTTTTGCTACTGCTACTGCAAACAACTGCTATTGCAAACTACTGCTACTGCCAACTACAAGTTTTTGCTACTGCAAATGCCAACTACTGCTACTGCCAAATTCATATTTTTGCTACTGCTACTGCTAGCTACTGCTTCTGCCAACTTCACGTTATGCTACTGCTACTGCCAGCTACTGCTACTGCCAACTTCACGTTATGCTACTGCTACTGCCAGCTACTGCTACTGCCAACTTCACGTTTTGCTACTGCTACTGCCAGCTACTGCTACGCCAACTTCACGTTATGCTACGCTCGCCAGCTACTGCTACTGCCAACTTCACGTTATGCTACTGCTACTGCCAGCTACTGCTACTGCCAACATCACGTAGACTTTCAATTTTTAAGTAAAGACGCACACGGCAAGTCTGTTGCAAAAGCATGGTTTGCTTTTAAAACGTAAATAGGCGGACCTACAGGTCCGCGTTAAATAGTACGTCGACTTTTTTATTACCCAATTAGTTATTCCTGATCTGATAAAAACTGACATTTGATTTCTGTAGGCTTTTCTTAAGTTGAGAAATAGCACCGTTTCCTTTTCAGAATATAAATAGATTTTACATAGTCTAGTAAACGCTTGATCACGGTTGAATGTGGTAGAAAGAATGTGTTTTTTTCAGTTTCAAACCATATGGTCAAACATATTTTTCCTTCAAAATTACAGCTAGATTGTAACACTGTCCACATTGCTTGAGATTATAATTAACATTTTAGAAGAAATAAAGTTTTAATGAGGAAAAAAACTTTTCCATTTCTGCAGTAAAATAATACCTGTTAAATTTTACAGATGATGTCATTTAATACTCTGCACACCGATCAAACCATGCGTGTTTTTTTTCTTCTCTTTTTGTTAATGTAATAATAAGTTTATATCTTCGGGGTGAAATGAAAGACAATAGATTCGAGGGATAAGACAACCTGCTTTTATCTGTGTATTTTGAATCTGGAAGAACTCTATGTTGACACCTATAAAATGACACTAAAATTTCAGCGGAGCGAATGCAGGCATGATGGGAGACATGCCGAGGTCTCATCCACAAATTCAAGCTAACATATTTGCTCTTATGGACGGACCTTTATAAAATTTGCTTCAAATCAAATCGGAGCGAATGCTTGCCTTTCACTCGAGACAAAGAAAAATGTAAAACAAAATAAAATATCCCGTGCAAGTGCTTTGAAATAACATGCATACTGAATCTTTTATGTGTTGCATATTAACATCAAAGGCTAAATAATATTATTGATAATTATACTGAAAGTTTCATGGATCTTCGCTATAAAGACAATATCATGTACATCCGGTTTCAATGAAAGGTTTTACCTTTTTATGAACAAAAAACTGAAGATTCTCACCCAGTTTGTATTTTAGTGTAAAACAAAACCCAATATACAACTTTTCAAAGATCATGATAAATGTTACGTAATGTCCGGCCATAAACTGAAGCAGTAAGATCAGTCATTCGGAAGTACGGAAGCAATCGTACTCCGATCGTAAAAATAAAATTATATACCCGTTAAACAAAACCTTGAAAAAAGACCATTCTTTTCTTTCTTTATTTTTATATAAAATATGTCACTGAAATGAAGAATGATTGTTTTATTAGATCCCGTTTATACGGAAGCGTATAATGGTCGTCAGATGCTAGATATTTATGTAGATTTGATACGAAAATATCGCATCATGTTTGAAATCTTATGGGGAAAATGCAAGATAATGATAGAAATAATTACATGATAATTGTAGCATTCGTTACTTAAGAATGAGCGAGTAAAATCATTTTGAACGGTGTAGTTTTTGCATGAAAGATTTATCTTGCTAGTGTAAGATAATTTGTTACTAAAGACGAGTTAATATTTAGCCCCGACATCGGTGAAACTTGAGTAGATGACTTATGAAAATGTTCTCTTTTAAGCCCGCCCTAGCCTATATGCCTGTTTGTCTGTCCACACGTACCGTCTGAACATTCAGTAATATTTATTTGATGACCTCTCGACCAAAAATTGAAACAAGGTCACGCGGAGTCAAATCCTAGACCATATCAAATGTATAAAACAATATTCCAAACATTGTAGAAACCACATTTTGTACAAAATCGTCCGTAAATAGAAACTACATTACGTGTGTATGGAAGCCTTGGAGGGCCACTTTTGAGTTTCGACTTGCGGGTGTTTTTTTACTTTTGACTTATGACTTTTGTACGCCGTACTTTTGACTTATGACTAGAACTACTGTATTGCCTCTTTGGCGTTTTTATTAAAACAATATAAACACGTCAACACTCAATAAATACAATTTCTATTTAAAAGATTTTAATAAAATCAATTATATATATATAAAAGTTACATCATTTGTGTCAATAGTAACAAAATCAAACGTGTTTTAACACGCTTTTTGTTTTGACTTTTGACTTATTACTTATGATTTATGACTTATTACTTTTGACTTTTGACTTATTACTTTTGACTTATTACTTATCACTTTTGACTTTTGACTTTTGACTTATTACTTTTGACTTATTACTTATCACTTTTGACTTTTGACTTTTGACTATTACTATCACTATGAAAAAAGAAACCCTAATCCTAACCCTAACCCTAACCCTATACACGGTCCTCACTGAGGACCTTCAGCGGCAGGTTCAGGTAATACTAGGAACCTGCTACTGAGGACCAACAATATAACAAATACTTATACATATTACAGCACTTTAATTTCCTTCTGGTATACCTTGTGATATTAACATATAGATACATAAAAACATAAAAAAGTAATTTTTAAAAATGTTACCATAGCAACGAAAAAAATTCAATTTTTTTACAGTTCCTTCATAGTTGGCTTGACGCCTGGGGGCAAGTCCCCCAACCCCCGCTAAAGAAAATTCTCAATTGTATATTATTATTGTTAAAAAGAAGGTCTCATGGTAGATAAGAAATATGTTGCTTTATGTACATTATGCTAATGAGCTAGCTTTTAAATAAAGAGATTATTATTATTATTATTATTATAAAGAAAGAGGACACCCACAAGGCCTCCCGAGCCGAGAGTTGCGTCGCCGCTCACTGCGGAGGCTCCCAAGGTCGCCTCCTGACGCGCGTCACGGCTCATTGATACTAAAAATAAATGACAAAAGACAAAAAGTAACTTAGTTCATTTATTTACAGCAAACAAGTTTACAGTGCTACGACAAACATCATTTTAAAACCTTAATACAGGTTCGAATCCCAGTTTATATTGTCACAGCAGATCATTATGCTTTTAGCAGTACCATTCCTCTTAAAGTGTCTGAAAGTAGCAGTCATAAGTCAAAAGTCAAAAGTTGAAAGTCATAACTTAAAAGTCAAAAACACCCGTAAGTCGAAACTCAAAAGTGGCCCTCCAAGGCTTCCATACGTGTGATCAAAACCTAGGGCACCAGGAAAATAAAAGAAAACCCCTGTGATCACTCCAGAAGCAAAATTTGCACCAAATCATACTGGAAATGTCTTGATAAATGCTATAGGTCAAGTTTGAAAATTGATCACAACATAAAATCTAGATCACACGGAACTCATAGAACATTGGCATTCTAAAATTCACATGTTGAACCAAATCATCTTGAAAACTAATCAGAATGTTTGTTTTGATGAACTTTAAGTTTACGGTTTGAAACTGGTTTATGTGGGGTCAAAAAGTAGGACTTCGGCTCAAATCATTAAAAAACCTTCGAACTCTAGAAGCCACATTGGACACACCGGCATCAGTCATCTTGAAAGAAAGTTTGTCTTGATGAACTTTAGTCAAGACCGAAACTGCGTAACATCTGGTCAAACGTTAGATCACTATGTACATTGATGTTTGACCTACGTTAAGAATGTGTTTACCGTTTCGCGAAGAGATTTTGAAAATTGTCAGCGGTTGGCTTCGATCACGACTTAAGAGCTATGTTTTGTCTTTGGTGCAGGAGAGCGATATAGGACCATCTTAGCACTCTTGTAATTCAGTATAGCTGAGGGCTGCAGAGTAAATGATGGTGTTCGGTTTCAGCTTTGCGCGAGAAATATACATCAGATAAGAACTTTATTTGCCAAACAATATCTGTCGGATTCGGGGAAAAGTTTCTTTAGTAATAGTTTTAGCAAGATATGATATTGTGATTGCTTTTTTACGTCTAACGTGTAACGAAAAAAAAACAAAAACACTCTGTTTTTAAACAATTGTTTTATTTTTTCATGGCATAACGCACAATTGCAAAATATTATTAAGCAAAGTCAACATATTGCCATACAAATGTCTAGTTGACATAAACAGTAACTATCGACCATCATACGCTTCCGTATGTTTGTGATTCTAAAATAAGTGTTATAGTTTTTTAACAAATTGAAGATAAACTGCAAAATTTTCACTTGAAATTGTCACATTTTGGGCGTTTTACTATATATTTTTTGTATCTTCATATGAATACCATTATTTGGTACTATGACAATACTTTTAATGCTATGAGAATTATTTTCGTGTTTCTTAAAAAAGAAATCATTTTGTGTAAGCAACAGCAGCGTTTTGAATGATATTCTTAATGATTAATATATACTTTACCCGGAAAAGTAGAAGAATAAATGAATAAAAACTGCCCGTACACCCGTTTATATACTTCAAGTTGTAGAAGTATGTTAGCATTTTTAAAGCATTTTCTCTCTTTTCATTTATCTCTTTCAGTATTACGGCAACACTTTCAAATTTTATCATTAGAACTTTCCCACCCGGTTTTTCATAATCTGTTTACTACGGAAGCGTATAATGGTCGCCAGTTGCTAGATATTTATGTAGTTTTGATGCGAAAATATCAATCATGTTTGAAATCTTACGGGGAAGATGCAAGATAATAATAGAAATAATTATATGATAATTGTAACATTCGCTCCTGAAGAATCAGCAATAAAATCATTTTGAACGGTATAGTTATTGCATGAAAGATTTATCTTGCTTGTGTAAGATAATTTATTATTGAAGATGATTTGGCTGCGACAACTGTGAAACTAGAGTAGATAGCTTATGAAAATGTTCTCTTTTGAGCTCACCCTAGCCTGCTTGCCTGTCTGTCTGTCTGTCTGTCTGTCTGTCCACACTTACCGTCTGAACATTCTATAGGAACAATCGTCATGAAAATTGGTCAGAATATTTTTCTTGATGATCTCTCGACCAAAAGTTGAAACCAGGTCACGCGGGGTTAAATCATAAAACCATGTCAAATGATAAAAATTATTCCAAATATTGTAGAAACCACATTTTGTACCCAATCATTCGTAAATTTGTTTAGAATGTTTGTCTTGATAAAATATAGGACAAGAAGAATCTATATTGCGTGTGATCAAAACCTAGGAAAAACCAGGTAAAATAATAAAATAACCTTGTGATAACTCCAGAAGCCAAATTTCCACCCAGTACTCCTGGATGTCTTGATAAATGCTAGGTCAAGTTTGAAATTTGGTCACATCATAAAATCTAGATGAAAAGGTGAACTCATAGAACATCAACATTCTAGAATGTACATTTTGAATCAAATTATCTTGCGAATTAATTAGAATGTTTGTTTTGATGAACTTTAGGTTTAGTTTGAAACTTGGATTCGTGGGGTCAAAAAGTAGGACTTTGGCTCAAATCATTAAAAACCTACAAATTTGACACACCGGCATCAGTCCTCTTGAAAGTTTGTTTTGATGAACTTCAGCCAAGACCGAAACTGCGTATCATCTGGTCGAAAGTTAAGTCACTTTGTACATTGATTTTAAACCTGCGTTTGTAATGTATTGATCGTTTCGCGAAGAGATTTTGAAAATTGTCAGCGGTTGGCGTTGATCATGACTTTAGGACAGGATAGCGATATAGGACCATCTTGGCCTTCTTGTAATTCATTATAGCCGAGGGCTGTAGAGTGAATGATTGTTTTCGGTTTCAGCTTTGCGCGAGAAATATACGTCAGATAAGAACTTTATTTGGCAAACAATATCTGTCGGATTCGGGAAAAATTTTGATTAGTGATAGTTTTAACAAGATATGATATTGTGATTGCTTTTTGACGTCTAACGTGTTACGAAAACAAACCGCTCTGTTTTTTAACAATTGTTTTATTTTTTCATGGCATAACGCACAATTGCAAAATATTATTAAGCAAAGTCGACATATTTCCACACACATGTGTAGTTGACATAAACAGTAACTATCGACCATTATACGCTTCCGTAGTTTTCAAAATGTACACGGGTCCGTTTTTCTAACTATTTATATTAATTTGCTTTCTTTAGAATATGTTGCTGACATCGTAAAATAATCGTTAGTAGATTATTTTAAAGTCATGATTGATGTGTTATTAAGCTGTAGTAAGTTAGTATAGGTCCGTGCCAGTAGAAGTTGACGAGTTACGGGAAAAACTCTCACGCTGTACTTGCCATTACTATTCCAAATGACCTATTCCATGACCCCGAATATGATGCAGTGATAGTCAGTCTTATACTAGACGCGAAAGTGCTTCAGAGCGATATATCATGTAGTAGTGGAGATGCAATGTGTATAGTATACCATGGTATTTCATTCAAAAAAAAATAATATTTTTTAAATATAATAAGAAGAGCGAAAAGGGGAAGGTAAAATGATGTGCACACATCTCCTCTTCTGACCTTTCTTTTTCCTCTACCTCCCTGGAAAATATGTACTTATTTATATTTTCAAACCTGAATATGAGGGAAGAGGAAGGTCGTTTTGAATATAACACTATTTATCATTATTTGCTTCCGTTTTCAAGTTCGCTTTTCAAAACGTTTTATTGATTTACTTCATAAATTCATTATTCTTTTGTTAAGATAATAAAGTTATTTAAAGTAATTTACAGTTAACCGTATATATTAATAGTTGATGCAAAAAATCCGATGTGTTCTGAAAAACTATAATGTTTATTTCTAACGTGTTTCCTGAATGCATTTAAAATCACTGTTTTTCAAATGCACGCAGTTTGAACATTTTGTGCACAATACATGCCTAACAACGAGTTCGATTATCACTTAAATTCACCAGTTAAACAAAAGGATTTTAAATCACATAATAAGGTTCCAAAGATTAGTGGGCATACTGTTTTAGGCTGTTATTTGTATTTTTGTGAAGTTTAGTTTTTACATTCACCTGTGGATGCAGTCACTGCCGAGAGATCATTGTTTTGATAAGTAACACTTGTCATGATTGATTTTTCAATCAGTGCAGATCATAACCAGTTCTGCACCATACAATATTAATTTCTTTTATAGGTATTACCCTTTGAAACATTTTTAGTTAGTGTTGATGCCGGTTTCAATATCATTCATACATTCTGAAGGTAAATATTTATCAGTACCTATTTTCATAACAAACAAAATGTTTTCCACAACGCAAAAAATACGAACGTATAATAGTTATGGAGAGCGACATTGACAAGTTTACGTACAGGGTTCACGTAGATGGGTATGTCTACAAGAAATATGGTGTTTAAGCGCCAAGAACAGTTCTGTTCTGTTGCAAATCCTTTATTCAACTGCAGTAAATCGACAGTTTGTGGTTATTACCTGTTTCAGTATGTGTTTAATATTATAGTCATGTTTCTTTGTAGCTCAAATCAAGGAGTCCAAGAACGAGTAATTTATTCAGAACAAAATTAATATTTCAACACTAGTAAAATGAAGTTATCTTGCAGAAAAAAAATGTGTTTTAGCAGCGAAAAAAGCGTCAAGATATTCCTCTTATGTAAAATACTTTAATTATTTCTGTACGTTATTCAATTTTTTTTTTTTGAATGCTTTAATAATAATGATATACATGTATACTATAGTTTGGCTAATGGAAGCGCCGAGGAAAATGTGGTTTATACGCGCTTGTTCAAATGGGTTATAGTTATAGTTTATAGTCAAATATTTGCATGAAAGTAACAATAAATTGAAATACTGAATTTTCGTGTTTAAAAAGAACACAAACATTAAAAACAAAATCGAATTCAATATAAAACGTGCCGATTTTATGTGACACCACATTCAATTCAGACGTGAAAAATGAATGTTAATTTTGATTCGATATTAGCATTATATTTCATAAATCTTTTATAAAAGTATGCATTAATATGTATGTATGTATGTATGTATGTATGTATGTATGTATGTATGTATGTATGTATGTATGTATGTATGTATGTATGTATGTATGTATGTATGTATGTATGTATGTATGTATGTATGTATGTTCTAAGACTGATGAGAAAACCCACTATACTTAGAAACAGAAACCGGGTAATTATAGAAGTATTTCAATGTCATAAAAGCGTGTGTTCAAGAGATTTTTATTTTCCGTGTCAATATCATAAAATAAAATAAAGTCACACCCCGAAACCTCCAAAGCTTTTATACAAGTTTAGACCGAGTGTCTTATCTCCTCGATGTTATCAGAATCTCTAAAGCCTCCATGAAAAAAGCTAGAACGTCTGCTTTGATTCATGTCCTTTGAACAGACAAAAGAAAGATTTAGTGTCTACAAACTAAAGATGTGGCATCTCTATAGTGCGGTTCAATCTGTTCTCTAATAAAAGTGCTTAGATTTTCTCAAAATGGTTTAACCATTCTGGAATACTTAAACGGACTTGTCAACCCTTCAGTTTGGACAGTACCATTTTTCGTGTATATTGGTGTTATCATTACTAATCATTTACTGACTGAATAATGAACATTGCAGATCATGATACTAATCCATGGATGATGTAACAGATTTCATCTCTAAATTCTCATATACATTTGCATCGCCTAGTTGTTTTATATCGCCAATGTTAACATACGGCTGATCTACAGTTCCAGCACTAACTAAGGAGTTAACCGTTTCGTATGTCTCGTTGTCTTGTTGTCCGGTTCCCACTTGCAATGAGCCATAATCTTCCGTTGTATTCACATTACCTGAAAGCTGTTGAAGAGTGTCGTAAGATTGTCCATCATCATTTCTCACTTCCGGTTGTTTCTTTCGTGCAAGGCCACACGTGTTGTACCTTCTTTTAATTACAAACCCCGAAATAGTTAAAGCAACGCAAGCGGTTATCCCCGCTACTGAACCAGCAATTAGAGCAACTTTACTTGGGGCATCTTCCTCCCTGTAATTGTTCGTACGTACTGAAATATCATCTGAGTCTTCCGACCTTCCAATGGCGTTAACAGCATAAATGTTTATCTGATAGTCAGTCCCGGGAGACAAATTTGTCAAAGTGTAATTTATTTCTTCCGCTCCAGTATCTGCTATAGAAATATTTACCCAGTTATTGTCCCCTGTCTTTCTGTACCTCAAAATAAATATCTGTGGTAAACCTCCATTGAAGCCCGGTCTCCAATGTACAGTGATTTCGGAATCCGTCGAAATCCCATATATAAACTTAGGCGACGGTCCAGGTCTGTCTGCTGAGAGATAAAATATTTGCGTAAGAATACCGACGGAATTCGCAATTGAGACTGAATATAATCCAAGAGCCTGTTGTGTCACCTTTACGACGGTTAGATTTGTCTGTATCATATCCACTGAATCTATTTGTATAACAGTGGTAGTTATAACATTTGAAGAATCATGTGTCAACGGTGACGATGTAAAGCCATCCCATTTCCGCCACTGGTATCCTGTAACATCTGGTAGAGGATATGCTAGAGCTGTTAAACTAAATGTTACTGATTCATTTAACCTACTGGTAACATTCTTTGCCACAAACCCAAAGGCTCGAGGTGGGCAACGCACAAACAGTGTTAGATCTTTTGTAGACGGTTGCCCATTATTATAGTCATTCATCCCTTTGCATGTGTAGACTCCAGATTCAAAACAAGTCAGGTTACGAAGTATGTGTGTCAAATGTTTTATTGAAGAATTTCTAACCATTGATTTAGATGGAGACAATAGTTCAATGTCTGACGCCGGGTTACTGGCAACG
>JAFMSR010000001.1:70633589-70646200 GCA_022818135.1 Saxidomus purpurata | reverse complement strand
AGCGCACTCAGAATTGAAGTTTCCTGGGTTTGATCCCCCCCCACCAGTGCCCAAGTAGTAATAGTGCTCTTAGGCAAGACACAGATAATTCAACATTGCCTTTCTCTCTCTCTCACTCTCTTTACGAGGTTGATCTATCTGCAGTGAGTCTCAAGATCGATAAATAGAAATTGTAAGACCTTGTTTCGCAATCGACAGTAAATTAAATAGTATAAAATAAAATCGAAAAAAATCTTACGGAGGATGAGAAGTAGTGATCAATCTTAAGAACAATCGTTACACGAATTACTTGTTTGTTAATGACTGAAAGTGCTGTTGAAGGGTTGATTTAACGCTAAAAACACACTGTCTTGTTTAAGAGGTGTGACAGCGGGAAAGTTCCAATGGTCAAAACATTACTGATGGCGCTTGTTAAACTTGCACAGATAGCAAGTTTGGCTTCATGTAGTGAATTCAGTGAGCTAGTAAAATCTGTTCCAAAGACTTTTACTTAGCATTCAGCATGTTACAAAAAATAAGCAGTTCAGAAACAATACTCATGGTTTTGTCAGTACATTTTTCATCTACATGTACATTTTGTACTCGGATTCTTCAAATGTTTAATACACTCCAACTCCTTTATAATGCACGTTGATATAACGCGATTCCCGGTATAATACGGGTTGGAATTGGGTTCCAAAATTTTTTTTCCAAACAGGATAGCATTGTCTGGATACAAAAATAATGTTCGAACTCGTAAATAAACATCAGTTTTATCATTGTCAAGACCATGTCTGTAGTCTAACAAATAAACCTTGTTTTTCAAATTCCAGGTGTCTCAGCATCATATTTCACTGTCGCAGAATCTTGCACGGTTGATGGGCTGGCAGATTCTCAGTTACAATGGTTGTAGTGGTGTTGGGGAGATGGAAGATTTTGCTACTGCCTCATCCATACAGCTTGTAGCACCAAATAATGATAGGTAAATTTCAAGTATCATTATTTAGTTCACTGGTCAAGTGGTTAGAGTAGCTGAGTTGAAATCACTGTAACCTCTCAAAGATTGAGGGTCATGGGTTTGAGCCCTGCTACAGATCATGTCTCTTTATGTGAGAAAGTTGGTAGTTTCTTATGGAGGATAGGAGTCTAGTTTTGGTTCCCAGGGAACAATGGTTGAGTAAACTGCCCGCCTGTTAAAATGACCAAAATATGGTTGGAAGGGGCGTTAAACTCTTACAATAATCATTAAGTATTTGGAGATGGGCAACCTTCATACAGCTTGTTGCACCTACTAACAGAAAAAAATTGTTGAATAAGAGTGCCCATGTCAAAATTGCAGAAGTTTTATGACAGTGCATTTTTTAGCTCACCTGGCACAAAGTGCCAGAGTGAGCTATTAGGATCGCATTCCGTCTGGCGTCCGTCATCCGTCCGTCCGCCCACGATTTCCTTCAAACGACATCTCTGAAACTGCTGGGCCAATGTTGATGAAACTTTGCAGGGATGTACCTTGCATTAAGCTCTATCAAAGTTGTTCAAAGAATTTCATTCCATGCAGAACTCTGGTTGCTATGGCAACAAATAGGAAAAACTTTAAAAATCTTCTTCTCTGAAACCACAAGGCCTAGAGCTCAGATATTTGGTATGTAGCATTGTCTAGTGGACCTTTATCAAGATTGTTCAAATAATGACCCCCGGATCAAAATTGACCCCACACGTCACTTAGTTTTACATAGGCTGATATAGGAAAAACTTTAAAAATCTTCTTCTGTGAAACCACAAGGCCTAGAGCTTAGATATTTGGCATGTAGCATCGTCTAGTAGACCTCTACCAAGATTGTACAAATTATGCCCCTGGGATTAAAATTGACCTTTGGGGGGTCACTTAGTTTTACATAGGCTTATATAGGCAAAACTTTAAAAATCTTCTCTGAAACTACAAGGCCTACAGCTTAGATATTTGGCATGTAGCTTTACCTAGTAGACCTCTACCAAGATTGTACAAATTATGCCCCTGGGATTAAAATTGACCTTTGGGGGTCACTTAGTTTTACATAGGCTTATATAGGCAAAACTTTAAAAATCTTCTCTGAAACCACAAGGCCTAGAGCTTAGATATTTGGCATGTAGCATTACCTAGTAGACCTCTTCAAAGTTTGTTCAAATTATACCCCTGGGGTCAAAATTGGCCTTTCCCCGGGAGGGGGGGGGTCTTTTGTTTTACAAAGATGTATATAGGAAAACCTATTTGGTATATAACATTGTTTAGTGATCTTCCACCAGGCAAGTGGACTTGTACCAAAGTGAGCGATATGTGCAGATCATGATTAGAAGTCACAGATTTATAGGCTGATCATGATCTGCACTTGTCAAAAATGCATATTAAAATATTCTTTGCAGGATGTTGTCAGTTAGAAGTGGACCAACCACAGGACTGCATGTGTATCTAAAAATAGATGACAAGAGTACTATTGAACCGAGTATGGCAGCTTTAGTGGACCCTAAATGGCTGAATCTGAGCGGAACTTTTAAAGAAATTGACATGGAACAAATTGATGGCAGAAATTTAGCGACCAAACTTGAACTTATTTTGGCAATGGTGAATAAAAAGAGATGAAACAGAATCATGTGTGAGAAATGAAATGAAGCCTTAAAATTTTTTAAAATTGGTGCCATTACAAAATGAAAATCTTTCACTTGAATGTAAATTCCTGGGAGGAGGAAATTATCAAACAAAAGATGGGAGTAATTTGACAGCTGCTATGGCAAAGATGATGGTACGAGATGGGATCCTTATGAAATATTGTCTTACTGGTCTATGACTTATTATTGAATATGATCTGCTGTAACTCGTCCTCGTTGACTGAAGCATGTCCCGTTGTATAAAATGTGACTTAGATACCAAAGTGTTCATTCTGATTTCGCTGGTATTATAAATTCTGACATAGTTGTTGGAAAGGAAAACTTAAGCTGCCTTTGCGAAATAGTTTTCCCGTTTCTCTCGAATGTAGAAATAAATATATGAAATTTTCAGTTAACCTTTTGAATCATCTATGCATTCCACTTTGCTCATTTGATGTAAAAGAAGCTCGCATTTGTCCAGGTTAGAGCTTGTTGTTCATAGTAAACGTCACCATGCATACCGAGTAATGGATTTGTATTTTTGAAGAGAAAAATCTTTTTTCAGCATGACTTTTCAAAGAAAAGGGGAGATATCCTACTCAGCTCTGCGTCCGCGTTGGTGTCACACCTTGGTTAAGTTTTTCGTACCACTCCACTTTATTTCAAAACCATTAAAGGTATTGCTTTGAAACTTACCATACTTATTTATCATTATTACCTCCATCAACAGACAAGAGTACATAACTCTGTCAAGGTCTTTGACAGAATTATGCCCCTTTTTGACTTAGAAAAAACATTGAATATGGGTAAAATCCACTTGTTGACTTAACCCTTTGAGATATTGCTTTGAAACTTTGAATGCTTGTTTACATCATTAACCCTATCTATAGGCGAGAGAAGGTAACTCTGTCAAGAATTTGTTTTAAATATTAAGGCCCTTTATTGACTAAGAATCTTGGTTAAGTTTTTCGTACCAGTCCACTTTTTGACTAAACTGTTTGAGATATTACTTTGAAAGTTGGAATTCTTGTTTACCATCATGATCCCCAAACATAGGCAGGAGAAGGTAATTCTGTCAAGGATTTTATTTGAATTATGGCCCTTTTTGACTTAGAAACTCAGTTAAAATTTTCATTCTTGTTCACTTGTTGACTTAACCATTTCAGATATTATTTTGAAAGTTAGAGTACTTATGTACCATCATGAGACCTATCTGTAAGCACGAGAAGATAACTCAGAAAAAAAGTTTCTTGATTTGTACTTGAATTTGAAATTCCTAGTTAAAGTCTTGTGTGACCTTAACTGTCAGTTTTGTTTTATTGGCAAGCACTAAAAAAGTCGAGCGCGCTGTCCTTCTGACAGCTCTTGTTTAGATAAGTTGTTATCTGCACTCGGACCTAACACTCTTATAGAATGTCTGTAAAATGGCAGCACATGTACATGTGTTTTGCATGTAATGTGATTTATTTCAAAACTTGAAACATGACGCATTAAAAATTTTACAAACATTCTCGGCAGAGGAGAATTCTTACTGAATATCAATAGTACTCATTTAAGTTTATGACAGCTCTGACCTTTGAATCCATCTACTACACATGTACTAGAAAGATTAGAAAATTACACACAGTATTTGTATGTAACTTTTATTATTTCAAGTTATATTACTTTACAGAAAGTTATCACAAACATTCTTAGAACGACATTTATCACAGACTTTTTACTCCTAAATAACAAATATTACCAAAGTTACACTCAATATATAGAAATCTGTATCGGAGTTTTGTTTGAAACTGTTTAAAGCCATGAAAATGCTTTCACCCTCCTGGACGAAATTAAAAATCCCTCCAATTTGTAAAGTGTATTAACCTAGCATTCCTTCTGTTCAAAGCTTTTTCTTGACCAATAGAAACCCGACCCACACAAAGAAAAAGAAAATTCTCCAACTTAAAAAAGTAATAGATCTACACAAGGCACACTCTGTACAAAGCAGTCTGATCATTATGTGCAAAGTTTGCTATTCAGTCAAATTCGTTCTGAACACATCCTGAATATTTAATGCTCTTGTCCATTTTAAACATGAACTTCAACAAGTCTGAGAACGGAAGTTTCATGTATATATATTAAAAATGTTTACTTGTAGCTGGTTTTGTTTTGATAATGGTAAATAATGAAACACATTTAAACAAAAAGATTTATTGCAATTGTATGTACATTAAAAATACTAAACATTGTACATTCCATTCAAATGAGCTAATCATTTATACAAGTACTGTCATAATATATAATTTAAAAAGTGCTGTTGAGTGCATACTGAAATGATGAACAAAACAGTCTTATTTCTTTTAATTCACCATCTGTCTACAGCATCCATTTCCTAACCAGTTTGAAATAATACCCAAACATTTAGTTGCAACATGCAGTAGTCAGACAGGCACAAACTAATTTGATAAAACTGATTTGAGATATAGAATGAAATTATTCATACTGCTAGAGTGATACGGTTTTTACAAAAAATCCATTTTACTATACTATGTGAGACCTTCATATATATAAGTATGTTTATTTAAAAGTTTTTAAAAATGTTTTTGTTTGTTATTTAACTTCTACAGTTCTGCTAAATAAATATTAAGTGGAAATGTAACTAAACAAGATTTGTTTAAGTGATTCATATTGTTAAAATCATATAAAAACATCAATATTGTATATCTCATTCAAACGCATATGAACAGTTTTATAAGGCAATATGTAGCTTTGTACAATACTGTTGTTACACCACATCATACACAAGCATGTTATCTTTCTCCAATAAACATACAATAAGTTTTGAATGTTTAGCATCATAACAGATGGCCTGGTATTCAGTATCAAACTTCAGTATCTCTCCAATCATCTTACAGTCAGGAGTAAGCTGTACAACATTCTTAGAGTAAAACCCACATACAAGCACATTTCCATTCTCTGTTAAACATACATCTCTAGCACAGTTTAACTTCCAACTTTTGAATACTGCAAGAACCTTTCCATCGCTACCAAGTGCAATAGGCCCATTATTACTATCAGCAACATAGATCTTTGAACCATCGTTGCTGACAGCTAGACTGTAGATGTCAGAGAACACTTTCTGTCCATGCTGGTCTTTGTAGAACTGCTGCAGCTTGGTACCTGATACTGTATATATGTATACATTTGTACTGTCTGAAATATACAGTTGTCCAGCTACATAAGCTAGACCATCACACCTGTGGTTTGTTTTGATCTGTTTTGTAGGTACCATTTTATTTCCAAGGGAGACAAACTGAATGTAATTATACTCGCCACAGCTTACAGCCACTTCCTGGTTACTGATGGAGCATACTTGGTATAGATAACCAGATACATCACAATAGTCTGTCACAGAGTATGTTGTATTGTCGACACGTTTTAGCTTCTTGTTGTTATAATCAGCCAGTATTATTGTCCCATCCTCAAGGACACATGCACTGTAGATACTACAGTTTTGACTGTCTAATGGTATTCCAACATTGTATTGCTTCTTCTCTTTAACCTTTAGTAATGTACTGCATTGTCTCTTATTGCTAGTTCCCGTACTTACAGCAGTTGTCTCCCTTTTACTATTATCATTTTGCCCGTCATTACTAGCACAGGTTTCTTCTAGTTGACCAAGGAGATTCAGTTCATTTAACACTACCGTTAACTTTTTCTCTGGTACAAATTTCATTTCTGTAACTTTTGGTTCATCTTTAATTTCAGCAATATACCTTGTAGTACTATCAGCAATATTTTTACCTTTCTTCTTGCTGACAAACATCTGTGATACATTACTGCCAGCAGTAGCTAGGTCATCTTTTGCGGATAGAACTTTTACTTTGGTTGTATGGATCTGATGCATTTGCTCTTCCAGTTTGTCCAGTTCCGGTTTATATTTTACTTCTACATCGCTTAAAGAGTTCTGTTCAAGTATGTCAAGTCTTTCGTTGATCTCTTGTCTAAATTCTTTTATCTTTTCCAATCGCATGTCCTTACCTTTAAGAAACCGTTCTTTTTCGTGCTCAAACTTGGCATATTCATCTGTCAATACATCTGCAGCTGCCCCAAGTTTCTGGTCAATATCTTTGGGGCTCAATGTGTCTGTGTTATTTTGGAGAAAGTCAGGTATGAAGAATGTGTTTCGACAAGATCTAAGAAAGATAGAAGATATTTCTACTTTGTATGTTTTATCTCTTTTTAAGGGGTGCAAAGAAATAATGACCGAAAAAGAACCGAAAAACAGTTTATGTTTATCGAAAACAACTTTTTTTTCAAAAGATATTGTACAATTTATAACTCAAGTATTATAAATGAAGGAATTTGTATGTAAGGAATATTTCTTTTGTCTATTTTGATAAGTTTCCGTGCCACATCCCTTACAAAATCTGGAGTGCTAATTCAGAAAGTTTTCGGTCTGCAACCTTTGTTTTTCCATACTTTACTTGATTTGTAATACAATACTTACTTTCTTCATTTAAACTGTAAGTTATATATACTCTTTTAAAAAGAAGTTGTTTTCGGTCTTCATAAACTGTTTTTCTGTCTTTTTCGGTCTTTTTCGGTCATTCTATGCACCGCTTTTTAAGCAATGAATAGATACTGCAATCACTAGTCATGAAATATCATTATGTCATTAAAATTTAAACAAGAGGGTCAAGATGGCTCAATATCGCTCACCTGAGACCTCTATAGTGTTAACAAGATTTTGATTTGACCATGTGACCTTGATTCTGATGACCCTGGATTCGAACTTATTGAGAGAAAACACTGACCAAGTTTGACGAGGATTGGGTAATAAGTATGGCCTCTGAAAGGGTATAACAAGGTTGTTCATTGGCTTGACAATCTAGTTTTTCAGCCCAAGTAACCCAGATTCGAACTTTCCCGAAAAATCATTGAAAAACACAACAAACATTCTGAACAATTTTCAGGATGATTGGGTGGTAGTGTCATCTATATGGCATACAGAAGGTTTTTCTATGATCTGACCTGGTGACCTAGTTTTTAACCCAAGATGACCTAAATTCGAACTCTTTCGCTGGCGTACGTACGGACGAGCGGACAGACAGACACCAGGCGATCACAACAGCTTACATTGAGCACTTAAGTGCTCAGGTGAGCTAAAAGTAATAAATATCTGCAGGATCTACTATAAAACTACAGAAATTCGACTTTCAAACCTAAATACAGTACAAACCTAATATTTGGGCAAATGTTGCCCTTACTTATCATTTAGGCCTACTGATATTTCTCTTTTTCCTCTTATATTGCAGTGGTTGATTCCGAGTCCCCATGTGCTTCAGTTTCAGTGTACACATAGTCAACCATTGAAATGCGCTAAGCGAGAAACGATTTCGGTCTGACTTAGATCTAATAAGATTTTATGTTTCATATTACACACTAGGTAACCGGATATGTTCGGCGCAGGATGCAATGTTCGGCGCTAGATCAATAGATTGATTTTAAAATTTTAGTGGGGTAAGTATTCTCATTTTGGTCTATAAAAACAAATGTTCGGTAAAATCACCTCATGTGCCTTATCATATAAGAAATGGGGTTTCCAAAGTCGGTCTAAGATCCTGAAAAGATGTTACTTGAAAGTAAAACGGCGAGGTTAAATGTTAAACTTAACGTTAACTTTGACTATTTTAAAGTTAATGGACGCATTTCTTTAAACATATTGCAAAACAAAGACAATTTTCTGATGTATTTTTTAACCTTTTCCCCATCATCCTTCAATCCTATAATATCAAAATCGTTGTTTTAATGGAGATTTTTAAGTTTGAAATACACTGTATATACGAAAAAAGGCGATGTTTGGCGCAGGATGAAATTGTTTGGGCGATGTTCGGGAGCAGGTTATTGTAAAGTGCATCACAGATATAGCAAAGGTCGTTTTCTGAAGCTGAAACTAAATTTTTAAATCGATCCGCTCCGAACATTGCATCCTGCACCGAACATAGCCGGTTACCTAGTGTGTATTAGGAATGTTACAAGGAACAATATGTATCCGAATGTCCAATTTTCACAAACTTTGACCTTTGACCATGAATTTGACCTTGACCTCTAAAACTTAAAATAACAATGATTACACATTTTAAAAAAAGAACTAATGTGTAGTGAAAATAAAACAAATTTGATGTTAATCTGTTGATACACGACGAAGTAGTGACAGAAAATGGTTTATTTACTTGTTTTCTTCACTATGGCGGCTACCTTGGTTAAAATGAACTTCCGTTTCATATCATACAGATACTGGCAAGCATTTTGATGTATGACACTCATTGTTAGATTTTATAGACCGGTTAGGTGGTATGGTACAACCGCTAACGAAATTGATTAGAGGGGCGTGAATTCAGCACAAGTCAAAATGTAACGGTCAGAGTTCATTTCGGCGACAGCTGATCACATCTTCAAAGAAAGCGCAATGCTTTATTACGCCGCTCCAATGAGAGCGACGCAATTTTATCCAGGTATGCTGTCAATCAATATTTACTGATAACGTGATAAAATATGTCGTAAGTGTGAAAACCGCTATAGTAACTTAGGTCAGAGTTTCAACATGTTTTGTTATAGGGAATTGTTAAATGAATCCATGGCCATTAAAGTTATATTTTTGTCGGCGACGGTATTATAGTTGGGTTTTGACTTGTGAGCTATGACCTATTCATAGAATATAAAAGTATAAAAGTGCAGTCACGGCACAATACATAAAATATAACTATACCTTATTTATATCTTTACTGCACGGGAAAAACGATGATCAAGACTTCTTAACATGCACGCGACGGTTATTCTACTGTTCAAATTATCATATGATAGGTTTTCGAATGATTATATTTTTCATAATCAGAGCCGTTTTTGTAGACTGTGCATAAAGCAGAAGATTCTATTAGACCTGACCAGTGTAACTGTAAACGTACATGTACATGTAAACGTACTCTGTATTTGAACAATGTATTGAGGGGCCATCTCAAGTTAGAACAACAGTACAGTATTATGTCAAATTTAGTTGTTTACGATGGACAATCGTACCAATGCAAATGTAGGCAATTAATGGTAAATTATCACGTGGGTGTCTCCGGACCGTGCAATTGCATAGTTAACAATGATTACTTTGCAATTTTTATTAGTGCGTTTATTAAGTTTGTTACACAGCATTCGTTCATCTAAGGGCTGTCTGATTTATTTGACAGTCCGTATATGGAGTCATTAGCGGATGTCGGTTGGGGTATATTCTGTCACCAAGCGAAACACATTCATCAATAAGATGAAGTTCTTGATCTCCAAATTTTGTCATCAGGTTAATCTGGTACTGTTTAGGATGATGGTGGTGATGATCGTTATACATTGTAGTAATGAATGTTGATATTATGACAATGATGATATAGCTGACGACGATGATGATGATAATGATTATTATTATTAACCAGGTTTCTTAAAACCTGGTAATTACAATGGCGTTGTCGTATGTCGGGCGGGCGGGTGGTTGTCAAACATTTGGTTTCCGCTTAATAACTTTAGTTAGGAGTGACAAATTGCAATGAATCTTGGTGCTATGTAGCTTGCGTAGAGAGGAAGTTTGCGATTGCATTAAGGGCTCCATGCTCAAGGTCAAGGTCACTGCTACTAAAAATAGAACAATGGTTTCCGCTCAATAACTCGAGGTAGGAGTGACCAATTGCAATAAAACTTGGTGTGTAGGAAGAATGTGTTGAGAGGAAGCTTGGAATTGCATTTTGGGTCACTAAAATCAAAGTCAGTGTCACTGTTACTAAAATAGCAAATAAGATTCCAATCAATAACTCAGGCTATACTCGGAGTGACGAATTACAATGAAAAGCAGTGTGTAGGTAGCTTATGTGGAGATTTCCATTGCATTTAGGTAACAAGATTCTAGGTCAAGGTCACTGTTATTGAAAAAATATTGTTTTTAAATTGTTCTAAAAAATTTATTTTCGGGGGTCAATGTCATTGTTACTAAAAAAGATTTTTTAAATTCTAAAATTGTTCTGAAAAAAAAAATATTTTCTGAATGGGGGGTTCAAGGTCACTGTAATTTTATACATGTTTTTTCTTTAATATTAATAAAGATTTTCTTTGAGGGGGCGGGGTGTCAATGTCAATGTATTTTTCAAATTTCATATTTTTTTTTGGTCATATCACTGTTGTTTTTTGTCAAGGTCACTTGAAGATTTTTTTTCTAATTCTAGATTTTTCCCGGTACCATTGAAAACCTGTGTTGGGGACATTATTTGTTTTATTTTCATAATGGTACAACTGATGCTGATGGGACAATGACTATCATGAAAACGACGATTTTGATGAAACTGATTATTGATTAATTTAATTGCAAGGGTGAATCTCTTCATGATGATTAAGATGATGGTGTATATGTTTAATCTTGTATTAGTTCTACAGTACACGATAGTAATAATTATTATTAGTATAATAGTGAATAGTATTACATAATGATGAAGACGTTTTAGTAATGAACGTAACCAAGATTTCCTATGATACTAGAATCGTTTGAGATCACCCCCGAAATTAGGCAGTTGTACGTTGTACGTTTACATTTACGTGTGCGAGTGCGAGTGCGCTGGTCAGGTCTATTATTAAATCACCGCTAGAAATAGGGGTGTGCAATACCTCAATAGCCAGGTATCAATCGCTGAATATGAACAAATATTGATGTTTACATAAAGGTGTTAGAGGCCGAGTACATTTCATATATTTTATAAAGAATAGATTTAAATGTATGTTTAACATGGCGTGAACAAATACCCTTCATGCAAATAGGTGATTCCGTACAGAAATGTTTATTGATGTAACTCCACGGAATTTGAAAAGAGCTACGCATGAGAATTTGTATTGTTTTTTTTACTTGAAGTATAAGTAAGATACACATGCCATGTTTATCAGTATTGTATGTGTACAATTAACTACATTGATTTTAACTATATAATTATATTAAATGTCTCTCGTCGAACACGTTATTTAGTTTATACTAATTATTTTAGCTTGATTGTGAAGAAAACTTGTAGCTTATCGAGTCACTCGCGAGTCCGTTTCCTGGAGAAATAGTACTGGTATCAAATGAGGAGATACGGTCGTGAAACCCAGTTGGGCTCGAATCCGAAACGGCCTCCGGAATGAGCGGCAGACACCAGAGGTTACACCACCACTGCCCTCTTTCTTGTTTTTTGACCGCAGTGAGTTTATCATGTATGTCATAGAAATACAATAAATTACAGATATATGAAGGTAGGCAAAAACACAATTCATGTGTTGAAAGCCGATTCAGTTTTTCACCACACACAATTTTTCACCGGCGTTTTGCCCGTCGTTTTATTGTTATGTGATATTTTTTTAAATGTTTTCTTTATCGTTCGTACACGTTTCTACACCAAAATGTGAGCAATACCCGACACAATGATAGTTACATGTTAAAGTTTTAGTAATTATCTGCCTCTACATGTTGTTACCCGTTCCCTCAAGTGTGTGTGTGTGTGTAACATGTCCGTTAATTTGACATATGTTTCGGCAGCTTTCATTTAAACAAGAGACATAGAAGGATTTCTGCACCATATACTGGCTAAAGTCATCACTCATAAAGTATTACAGGTAACTAGTATAGTATTGATCGGTAATTTTAAAAAAACTGATAAAAGGCGGAGTTTAGGAAACCAATATTGGGCGGTGCTTCATAGCTACTTTGACAAGCGAGTCGGCAGTCTTCAAACATTTGTGCATTGCTTTTGATGTTATCGGTAAACCTCCCGACTCTAATCAATTTCGTTAGCGGTTGTATTTGCTACACTACTAGCGAGAAACGATTTAGGTCAGATGACTAATCAAAAGTCTTTAAATGAAAAGGGAAAATTTACTTGTGATCAACGGCAATGCACGTAGAACAACCAACTTCGTCATGATTCTGGCAGAACATGTCCACGTGTTTATGACGGTGTCTGTCACAGCGTTCC
>JAFMSR010000001.1:70606805-70627222 GCA_022818135.1 Saxidomus purpurata | reverse complement strand
CTTGCGATATTTGTCATTATGTATTGTATTGGCCACAGGCATTTTTTGTGCTGATTTTGCCAAATAAATGAATTGAATTGAACTGATAATTAAGACATAACTTGAGTGGGTAGAAGCCAAATACTTCATATGTTTGCACTTTTAGCGAGCAACTATATTTGTCAGCCAATGAAATCAGACTTTTTTTGGGTTTTTTTCTTCGTAATAAATTTCATAGAATTATCATAAACCTATGTATGTTTAAATCAGTTCATTGTCCTTCACTTAACCAGTAACATTACACAGTGATCAATGTTAAGTAAAATAAGGCATTTCAATAGATGAAACTTAGACTCTGTACTTACAATGCAGAAAATACAAAGGACTTGTACATGTCACTTAGCTCCATTTGATCCTCAGGCTATGGATGAACATACTGACTTTTTCTTAGTGATTTTCTATATCACAGCTTAAAAATATCAGCAGACAAAATCTCAATAACATACTACCTTAATGGCCAAGGTTACACTGACCAGTGCTATGTGAACTGAATGACATCTTTTTTTTTCAACTCAGCAGTTTACCTAACCACAATTCTTTAGCCAACTTTCTCACATAAAGAGACATGGTTGACAGGAGGGCACAAACCCATGACCTTTAACCTATGTGAAGACATAATGATTTACGGTCAGCGACTAGAACCACTCAACCACTGAGGCAGACTTTAAATAACAATTTTTTTTAAAATAAACAAATAATCATATATCCTGTACACAAAAGTATTAACAAGAGATGTATGCTCCTCTTACGCCAGCCAATTAGCCAATCAGTTGTATTTGCAATAAAGGTCACCATGACCTTGATTTATTGACCTCAAAATCAGTAGGTGTCATCTACTTGTCATGAACAACCTACCTACAAAATTTGAGAACACTAGGCCAAAGAGTTATCTAGTTATTGTTTAGACAAGTTGTTTGTGCTAATGGTCCCAATGACCTTCACTTTTGACCTACTGATCTCAAAATTGATAGTGGTCATCTACTGGTCATGACAAACCTCCCAACAAAATTTGAGGACATTAGGCCAAAGCCTTCTCTAGTTTTTGACCAGGCAAGCTCATCTGTTGAAAGTTACTGTGACCTTGACCTTTGACCTAATGACCTCAAAATCAATAGGGGCCATCTACCAACCTGCCAAGTTTCAGGAACCTAGGCCACATCAATAGTTATTGATCGGACAAGGTTTTTGGTAAAAACCAAGTTTAAGTATCAGAAGACAAAGTCTGCTTACATAATGATACCCTACTTAACTTGGCCAAGTTCACCATTGATTTAACCCACTGATCTGTGCCAGGTATATTGAATGACACAGTTATAACTAATTATTAATGACTGTTTTTTTCATGTATTCAGATATTTGTATGACTGGTTTTTATCTATTGATATCTGTTTTAGATTGAATGGATAGAAGAACAAAGATGTATGTATGCGCAACTTCGATCTCTGCCTATGAATTTTATTAAATGTCACAAACAGGTCAAATTTACAAATTTCCTTTATCTTTTAATTGAAATGAATTAATAGTTTGAGGAACACCATACTTGACCAATCAATTATTATACAATCTTTTGACCAATCATAACAAAGTGATCACAACAGTAAACAGCTGATCTTTGAAATCAACAGAGGATGTGCAGCGGTTTTTCCCCAGGTTCAGTGTCACTTTCTTACTGGAAAGCAGGAAGTTTACAAATTACAAAAAAAAATAACGTTCACTTAAGTGTTTTCCTGTTCTTTTGTCTGTAAAATAACACTAACTACAATGTTGTATAATATACTGTTAGATAAATATGACAACATACCTAATTTGATATTCTAACTTAAAAAGGTGAGAAGCTGATGTTGCGAAATCTGTGCAGAGAATTTTGAATGAATGACACAGATGTATAATGATAATAAGGTTTTATCATGCATTTTAAATACAACAAAACTCACGTTCTCAAGGGCAGGGAAACATTAACATCTATCAACAAATTTATCTTATTAAACAGTTTTACTATCGGTTTCATTTACTTTTTAAGTAATTTAAAGCATCTATAAACCTGTGCTGTTAATCAGATATATAATGTTTCAATTGTGTCAAAGTTTCATAAAGATCTTGACTAGAAGAGATGCTTGAGTGTTTTGTTCTAATGTTTGACCTCAGCTGACCCACATGTAATCCCAAGACAGATTTCATTTAGAATCAAAGCGCTGTGAGCGCTGAAAGCCTGGGGGCTATAGGTTAACTCCCCGAAAAACAACTTTTGACCTACGTGTTCTGCGTTGAATCTTACCTAAAGCGCGGGTCGAAATGTGCAGAGGACGAAATTCAATATATGACACAGAATGAATGATTCACAAATATATGGGTGACAGGGAAGTTTGTTTTATTATGAAATGTACGTTAAATGAAAAATAATCACATAGTTAACATTATAAAATGTTTAAGCCAGTACAAATAATTCGATCTGCGCTTTGTACAACTTCAAGCGATATGATCTGATGATGTGGATCGAAAATTATTGTGTACCAATGACAAGACCTTGAAACAGAAATAAACAAAGCAATACCAGCAATAAAATATATATACAGTACTGTACAATGTGTATAACAGAGAAAACCAAAAATGATTCTGGGTTACCTTGTAGTTGTAATCAGTGAAACCGTTCACTGGGCCTCGACATGCAGCGTCCTCGATAAATGGCGGGTGATTTTGATCACGTTAGTTCCTTCTCGGGAATGTACGTAAATTATATCTTTTTTTAGAGACATTTATTTTTAGGTAAATATATATGTAATCGTTCATAAATAACAAAGTTGTCAATGAAATAACATCGGAAATTTGAAAATCAAACTACAAACTCTTATATCGAGCTAGATGCGTTTTCGTAAATTTCCGTAAATATCCGTACTTTTCCGTGATATGCATATGATTATCTTCCGTAATCAGCTAACAGCGCATTAATTTCTAAAACAGAAAAAAATGTGTAATGCAGTCCGTAAGCTATATACCTTCCTGCAGTCGTTTGAAGTTTTATGTACTATTTTTATTTGTAACATGTTCTTATCATATGTGGCATTCAAACAGAAGATTGATCTGGTCTGTCTTGCACTACTTTCACATAGTGCATGTTTACAGTTGTTATTCGCACATAGCACGGTTAAAATTCTTGCAGGGTTTGAAATGTGGTATACTAACTTAGGCCTTGGGGACTTTCAGTCCCCAGGCCAAAAATGTTCTGATGACCAGAGAGAAGGATGAATATAACTGTAGTCATCTTATGGGGAAAATGTTGACAGACAAAAGTCATTAATACTACAGCTAAACTTGAGTCTGTGATTCAGAGGAGCTTAAAATAGATAATGTACTTAGGGTAACTCTGAGTGTTTTCGGATTAGCTACTCTTGTTACTAAGGAGAAGTATTGGCACATGTGCAGTGGCAAAACTCAACCTTCATATCCCCAACGTATAGGGTAGGTATCGAGTTGTGGTTTTGTTAATGAATATTATTTTCAGCACATAAAACTTTTGTTTGACTTAAAGTAATAGAAACTTGAATCCCAAAATGCCAGGTGAGCTAACGAGATGGGTGTTCAGTAGAACACTTGTGTCGCCCTCTTACGCTTTGTCAGAATAACAAAATTTGACCGCATCACAACCCTTTTGTCAGAAACAATACAGTTTGAAAGATTGATGAAGAAATCTTAAGAAATGGCAAAGTCTTAGCCAACGTTAAAATTTCCTGACAAAATCTAAGTACAAAAAGGGACATAACTCTGTCAAATGTGGCCTTGACCTACACAATTTGGCAGCATCAACACCCTTTTGTCACAAGCAATACAATTTGAAAGTCTGATGAAGAAATCTTAATAAATGGTGAAGTTATAGCCAACATTAAGTGCTTGTGACGGACGGACCGACGGACAAAGCAATCCCTATGAATCGCCTTTTCTCCGAAAGGGCGACGCAAAAAGTGTCCTTTGCAGTGGAATATGTTCCTATTTTTTTACCTGTCTATATTCCACAAAAGGCAGATGGTTTGTAAATTGGGTTGTAGCTCAATCAAAACAGCTTTAAATTTTTAAAACATTGGGGACAGTGTTTATTCATACTTTTACTAAGTTCTACAAGGGTTCATACCTCATCACTTTGGACTACAAAACACCTACTCCACTGATAATTGTTTATTTGGCAAGAATCATTGTAATGCTTAATAAATTATGCTTTATAAAATTTGTTCTTGTTGTTTTGTTGTTGTTGTTGATAATGTAATACATTGTCAAAGTTATCATAATCATCTTAATTATACACTGATCAAACATAACACTATACAATAATACCTCAATATAATACAGGTAGATACTTCATAATACAGGTAGATACTTCCTAACTATAAACAATCAACTGATATAACAATGATAAAGAATCTATGTCAAACATGTTATGCAAGTAAACATAAATAAACTAGACCTATCAGTATATGTGATTAATACCCCTGAAAGACTGCTTTATCAACTGAAGAAGTTAGTAGTAACAGAATACCTTGCAAAAGGACTAAAGTAGAGATATGGTTCTAGGCAATAACTCTGTAATTTGTCAAGATAGAGTTATGGGTCTTGTGCACTGCACTTCCTATCATTGTGCTTGACCATTGTAGTATGAAGTTGTATTGAATGCCAACCTGTAGTTTTCAACTCATGCTCCGGACAAGGAAAAGTAACAACGGGCAATAACTCTGTAATTACTCAAGATGGGGTTATGGCTCGTTCTTGTGCACTGCACTTCCTTTCAATGTGCTTGACCATTGCATGAAGTTGTATTGAATTCCAACCAGTAGATTTCAAGTTATGCTCCAAACAAGGAAAAGTAACAAAGGGCAATAACTCTGTAATTACCCAAGATATAGTTATGGTTCTTTTACACTGCACTTCCTGTTGTTGTGCTTGACCAGTGTATGAAATTGTATTGAACTCCAACCAGTAGTTTTCAAGTTATGCTCCAAACAAGGAAAAGTAACAAAGGGCAATAACTCTGTAATTACCCAAGATATAGTTATGGTTCTTTTACACTGCACTTCCTGTTGTTGTGCTTGACCAGTGTATGAAATTGTATTGAACTCCAACCAGTAGTTTTCAAGTTATGCTCTGGACAAGGAAAAGTAACAAAGGGCAATAACTCTGTAATGAGTCAAGATGGAGTTATAGTTCTTGTGCACTGCAATTCCTCTCATTGTGCTAGACCATAGTATGAAGTTGTATTGAATTCCAACCAGTAGTTTTCAAGTTATGCTCTGGACAAGGAAAAGTAACAAAGGGCAATAACTCTGTAATTACTCAAGATAGAGTTATGGTTCTTGCACACTGCACTTCCTCTCATTGTGCTAGACCATTGTATGAAATTGTATTGAATTCCAACCAGTAGTTTTCAAGTTATGCTCCGGACAAGGAAAAGTAACAAAGGGCAATAACTCTGTAATGAGTCAAGATGGAGTTATAGTTCTTGTGCACTGCAAGTTATGCTCCGGACAAGGAAAATGCAACAGACTACCTGACTGACCGCCCACCCACCCGACCGACCTACCAACCGACTGACTGACCAACCACCGGGTGACTCCTATATACCCCCCCAAACTTCGTTTCGGGGGTATAATAAAAGATCTGATGTAATTAGTAACCTTCAAAACAATCTAGTTTAGATAAGAGACTAGCTATTCAAAACACAATGCCTTAGCTGTTGCAGTAATTGTTATTATGTCAACAAGCTTCCGAAGAAAAAGTGACGTACAAAAAACATCAGAATTCGATCAAACAGTTATATATATAGAAGATATTTGTTTGTTTTGAGTGGATATGGAATATATCTCATCGAAAAGTGATACAATTGTAATATTTTCGCGAGCACAAAGCGCAAGTTCAAATGTGAAACTTGTATCACTTCCAGTTGAGATATGTTCCATACCCACCCAAAACAAATAAATATTCTTTTTATCTTATGCTAACTTAAAAACAAACGCTAAATTATGTATATGCACCACTCTGGCAGACCTAGATATGATATCTATATCATCACTCTATTTCAGTGATATAACACAGTATTTCACTAGTTAGCATTAAATAATTATATATATGTGACAGGATGAGATGTGAGAGCTGCTGTAGCATCTTTTTTGTTTTTCAATAAATAATAACACAACAGAAGAGTTTTAGGCAAACTGCTGTCCATGTGAATGGACAACATGCATGCTAACAACAAGAAGACTCCTGATTTAACATTAACATTCACATAGTTCATCAAGTAATGAATGCATACAAACTATAAAGCAGGACCTACCTTTCTGAACAAAATGTTTGATCTTCAAGTAGCAGATGGCAATTTTAACGACCGACGCCTTATCCATCTTCTGTAGGACTTCCATAGAGACTGGTAACTCTTTCATCAAGTCCAACATTGCTATGTGCTCCTTGTCACGCCGACCTTTGGCGGCTAATTTTGACTTCTCTCCTCTGCAAGTACATAATAAACATTATTAAGATACAGTCGACTCTCGAAAGTTCGAACCCGGATAATTGGAACACCTCCGATTATTCGAACACATTTTCTGGTCCCGAATTTTTTCCTTCTAAATTCAATATGTTCTACTACGGTTAATCGGAACCCGGATAATCCGAACTTTCGAACTGATATTAGTGTCCGCTCATTAATAAAATAGTGTGAATAACTCCGGAAAGTTCGAACAGTGTCGTTCGTTAATTGATCAATCAGCCGGTCGCATGTTTTTCACACCTCCTGAAAATTGAGCAGGTGCCAGCTTGATTGAGTAAATGACGTCACACGGTAATAATCGAGGATATGTGTATTTGTTTGCCGCGCGTGCTAACACTTATGATTATGTTTGTGGCAATCGTTCGCCTGTCATAAAATGAGTTAATTGTTTCATATTCAATAAAGCTATATACTTCATTTGAAAAGGTTAAGTCCAGCAGGTAACCTCCACATCGTCTACGAGTAGAAACCAGCATTCACTCTAGACAGAACGGCGTTCTTACAGAACGGTCTTTAGTACCATCTCCAATATGGCCGACATGCTCACTCCGGAAAGTTCGAACTACCGAAAATTCGAACAAATTTTGCTTCCCCGAGGGTGTTCGAGTTTTCGAGAGTCGACTGTACTTCAATCTCTAGAAGTATCAATCTCTAGTCTCCGGTTTTGTACCATGCTTGTAAACTCCAAACTATTTTTGGTTTAGTACCATGCTTGTAAACTCCAAACTATTTTCTAAAACTATGTCGTAGAGAAAAGCTATTTGACCCTATATGCCTCTGCATCAAAATACAAACTTTACTTCAGACATTATGACCATCACCTTCTACTATTACATAAACAGAAGAAAATGTCAAGGGTATGTAGTTTCACCATGAGACTTTACCATAAAGTTTCTAATAGGACCATCAATTTGAATTCCAACAAGGCAGTCAAAAAGACACCCCTGCCGCAAATAGGTACATTGAGGGAATTAATGTTTTTCCAAGAGGCAAATAAAGTTACTGATATATCTGCTAAAGTGGTCAAAGAAAATGCCTCTGTGAAGTAGTAGTGATGGTTTTGTGAGTGGACAGACTCAAATCTTTGACCTTAAGTTTTTACTTTGATCTTGAATCGGTGTGGCCAGATCATGTGTTTTGCATGTTAACTTGATGAGGTAAACATTTAACTATACTTTCATCAAAATCCTTCAAAGGGTTAAGGAGATATGGAACTGACAGAATTCAAGACTCAAACCTTTGACCTTAATTTGTGACCTTGCCCTTGACCTAATATGACCAGATCATGGGTTCTGCCTATCATCTTGAATTCGTAAACATTTGACCAGAGATTCATCAAAATACTAAGAGATTTAGAACTGCTTTAAAACTACAACTTTTCCAACAGAAACAAGAGGGCCAAGATGGCCCTATATAGCTCACCTGCGACTTATGACAATATGTGACCAAACTTCAATCCTAAACTATATATCATAAACACAAACATTCTATTTCACCTAAAAGATAGAATAACAAGAGGGCCATGATGGCCCTATATGGCTCACCTGTATACAAGTCTACTTGCCTGATCAGTGAATTCAATTTTGACCCAAGAGGCATGATTTGAACAAAGTAAGTGGAAGACCACTCACTAGGCAATGTTACATACCAAATAGGTTTTCCTATATATGTTTTTGTAAAACAAGTTAACCCCAGGCAGGGCCAATATTGACCCCAGGGGTATGATTTGAACAAACTTTGAAGAAGTCTACTAGGCAATGCTACATGCTAAATATCCAAGCTCTTCGCCCTGTGGTTTCAGAAGTTTTTCCTGTATAAGCCTATGTAAAATCAAATGACCCCCTGGAGGTGTCAATTTTGACCTGGGGTTCATAATTTGAACAATCTTAGTAGAGGTCCACTAGGCTGACGGAATGCGATCCTAATAGCTCACTCTGGCACTTGGAGTGACAGGTGAGCTAAAAATGCAACCTCAATTGAATACACGTTTTGTCTACAATTTGACCCATGACCTAGTTTTTGACCCCAGATGACCCATATTCGAACTCCACTTAGATTTTATTAAGGCAGTCATACTGACCAAGTTTCATAAGATCCAGTGAAAAATGCAGCCTCTGTTGCATACACAAGGTAAAATATGGACAGACAGACAGACGAAGGACAGCAGGCAATCACAATAGGTCACCTTTGCTAAAAACACAAATTCAATAGGTAAGCATGCTAAAAATTTAGTCTGTTTAAGAGCAAATAGTCCCAGGTCTATCAGTAATGTCATTGTGGTCATTGATCTTTTAGATATTAAACCGATCTTTCACCAGTACAAGAAATTACAATACTGCCAAGGGGAGATTATGAAAAGACTTAATCAGTATACAGTGCATTTTGCAGTATTAGTACTGTAATATGGTGACCTTTTAGATCTTATGACATATTCCACTACAAGAGATGACAAACAATAGGAAACAAGCACCAGACTATTGAAAATTTCTAGTACTGTGTCACTGAACGAACAAGAAATCCTACGACAAGAAATCCTACTACAACTCTCTAGCTTCATAGAGAGAGTATCAGCTGTCTCTATAGATCACTGAAACAACCAAGACTTTTATTAGCAAACTTCTAAAACCCTATTACTAATGGGCAGAGGGGATCACTGTGTTATTACAAATAGGCAAAGGGATCACTGTGTTATTACAAATAGGTAGAGGGGATCACTGTGTTATTGCGAATGGGCAGAGGGGATCACTGTGTTCTTACAAATGGGCAGAGGGGATCACTGTGTTATTACGAATGGGCAGAGGGGATCACTATGTTATTACGAATGGGCAGAGCAGATCACTGTGTCAGTATTCTACTTATGTTCCAACTGCAGCAAGCAGAACTCAAGCAAGCTCAATTTAGCTACCCTTAATGTCATGTCATCTAAAATTGAGAATGTGCGACAAGTGCCAAGGGAAATAAATATGTTTAATATTTTAGATCTACACAAACCCTGATAAATATTTTAGATTCTGATAAAAGAGTAGAACTATCACTGAAGGTGATGAATACCCCCTGAACACCCCACTGACACAGTATTTAAAATTTATGTAATATATGATGCTTTGATTATTGGACCTGCACAACTTAAGGCTTCTGTGAAGTACCGTATATCGGTTTTTTTTCGCGTGTGTCTAATTTTCGCTATATTCGCGAGCAGACTTTAGAATCTGCGAAAATTTAGTACAACATCTCGCGAAATTGTAAGTTCCGCATGCCGGTTATACATGTATCACGATTAGCACATTATCTAACATGAACTGTATAATTATCATATTAAATAAGGTGTCAGTTATTTACCTTACTTACTTGAATGCAATATCAGGACAGGTATTGAACAATTTAACCTTTAAAGATAATTGAGCATTAAAACAGTTGAAACCTGTAAAAACTATGTCCTCGAAAGTGTGAAAGTCATTATTGATGCGCCATCAATACCATTCATTCAATTAACATACATGAAGTAATACTATTTATTGTTTATTTTAGCAAATAAATAAAACAACCGGAGCAGTTCGAGATACCGGTTTATAACACTGTCACAAAGTAGTTTCCCTTTATAAAACGATGTCATGGTAAATGTCCCCCTCAGTTAAATAAATATCAGGACAACATAGACTGTACACATTATGTATGTGTGAATATCAGGACAACCCTTGCACGAGTAAAGTTATAAACTGGAGACACAACTGTCCACAAATTTTGACCTTTCACCATTTGTGTAAACTTTACTTTTGAGATAGGAACCCATGTGCTTACATTATGTCATTCAGTGACTATGTTCAACTACCCTATGAAGTATTAAGCTGTGAATCGTAACTGAGAAATGGATTTTGACAAAACTGAACTGAAAATTTATGGTTTGAACAACTTTAAATGTCATTCAAAAGTTATGGGATATGCCCATAAGGTTGATTGTATTGTGCAAATTAATTCAGATTTAACGTCGCACCCAACAGCTAAGGTCATATTGCAACTTCCGGCTTTCATGGAGGAGGAAGACCCTGGGTGCCAATTCCCTGTATCATAATTTGGGGGTCATTTAGAAACTCCAAGGGTCATACCCTTTATTGTAAAAAAAATAAAAGGCATGACTATGTGTAAAAGAAGTCTTATTCAGTTTACTTCTGTAAAACGGCATGTGATACATTCAAAAATGGGGGGGTAATCAAAGGATTGGCAAGACAACAGGTGTTTCTCTTTGGATGCTTTCCATTTTGTCACTGCATCTCAAAAGTCAAATTTGTCCACAAAGCGAATTTTTCATAAGTGCATTCAACCATAGACATTAAACTTGGATATTATTGGATACACTTAAACTCCTTTCAATAGTGACAGTCTGATCAAAATGACTACAAAATCATCATTAAAATCACTAAGAAAGACGTTTTTGTTTCCCCTATTAAGGTTCGTCGACCATCTCTTGTTGTGCGTCTATGATCTATGATGACGGTATCATAGGAATCAACACACACAAAAACGCAATGGTACAAAATGCGGGTCGATCCGAAATCAGACGACAATGACGACGCAATTGGGTTAATTAGACATATCCCATACCGGAAGTGTATTTTATCAACAATTTATCTTGCATTTCGAAGCGTTTTGAGAGGTTTTGAAATGTTGTTTTTGTAGTAATTTGATCATACACATTTTAATTGCGTCATAGAAGACGCTCTTTGCTATTTCTGTTGCGTCATTGACAAAATGAGCGAAAACGCGCTCTCGCGGAAACACTGAATTTAGTGTATAGATACGTATTTCACGGGTCTTACATTTCTCATGTCACACTGGTCTGACGATAAAAACCGCGTAGGAAAATAGTTCTATACAGAACCGATACCTCGTTGATTTAAGTTACAAATTATAAGAAAAAACAACAATATAATATTATGCTATTCTGTAATGTTTTGATATTATTTAGATTTCTAAAACAGAGGCCAGTAATATAGAACTACTTTTCGGTCGTATTCGACAAAAAATTGTGTTAAGAGTTCGGCCGTAAGGGTCTGAAATACTCTGTTAACTTTGGATACGATTGAATAAATTCAATCGATCCAAAAACACGAAAATCAAAATCAACTTTTTTAAAATCGTGAAAATTAGAATCGCTAAAATTAAAACAGGACCAAAATCGCGAAATTTGATGTACGCGAAAAAAAAACGATATACAGTATTATTAAATTTTGACCAACGGGTTTGGAGATTAAAAGCGCACAAGAGTTTACTATCTCAAGCCCCTGTGACCTTTGATTTAGTGACCCGAAACATGGAACATGCACAACTATATATGCATGGTGCTTATCACTTCTATGACGTATCATTAAATTCTGACCAGGGATTTTGGATATTTTGCGTCCACAAGATTTTACTATCTGTAGCCCCCGTGACCTTCACCTTTAACCTAGTGACCCGAAACATCGACCATGCACAACTAGGCATTGCACGTATCACTTCTGTGAAGTATCATTACATTCTGACCATTGGTTTTGGAGATTTAGTCTACAGACTGACGGACGGACGGACAGACAAGCTGAATCCCGTATACCCCCCTTAACACTTTGTGTTCGGGGGTATAAAAAGCATTTTGAAACAATTGCATTAGAAAAAGATTACGCTTTGTTAGAAAGTGGCGATACGGAACAAAAATACCTCAGCAGTGATGTGTGATTCAATCCTTTTGATTCAAAGGACCTAAATGTAACAGGTCACTTTTACAGGTGTTTCTTACCAGCATTTATTTTAATAAATAATTGCTCAAAGCCACTCAAAAAAACACAAAGAAACACCAAGTCCTGCCATCTATATTTTCACTCCAAACGGCTGTGAAGTGACTCCACTGAATGGAGTAATTCACATTCTTTCTTCGAGTCACTAGGATCGAGTCACTTGGAGTTGCCGGAAGTCATGTTATTTTCACTCACTCCACACTTGGTTATTTTGCCAATTCATCCAGAGCTGTACTGACACACATGTATCATAAATTGCTTAAAAACCCCAAAATCTTACTTAACTTTTGTTAGATAAAAATACTCAACTTTCGCCAGTATTTCAAATACTTTCATTGTTTGTAAGCTAAGCTTCTAGGAACGATACCTAAGTCTCTCATTTACAATCGTGACATTTGCACATATAGGAGGATTTTTTTGTGCACAAATAACAGTTGTCATCCAGTTAACTAGACATCTTTTTAAATGATATTGATCTAACACACAGTGCATACTAGTGGTACACAGCACATATGGTACACATCAGTAAAAAAAATAGTACATGCTGACATTTATCTGTTTTACAAATTATAATTAAAATTAAATGCTTTTTCATTATTTCACCAACCTATGTTAAAAAGGCTATATAATTTTAATGTTCAGTTTTATTTATGCAAATAATTCTCCCTTAAACTATAATGCTTATTTTATAAAAACAAGAACTATCACTGAAGGTGATGAATACCCCCGAACACCCCCATTGCGGATGAACGACCACCGGATATTGGCTCGAAATTGAGCACAGATAATTAGTTTTTGCGAGGAACGTGTAACAACTTGGGTAAGTTAAAACCCGATTTTTACTCTGATGCATATTATTTTGTGTTTGTGTGCTTTTAGAAACTTAAAGGGCTATCCAAGCCGAAATATTCTTGAGGTGCAACAGATATACGTTAAAATGTTGAAAATATCAAAAAAAGGTGGCCTGCTCACTCGAAAAATCTCGACTGTTGGCAAATGGTGCCGTTATATTTGGGAAATCAGTAATATGTGAATAATCTGAATGGGGCAATTCATTTGCCCAAAGACAACATATTGATGTTCCAAATTAACGTGTACTGAGTATTGACGGAATGAGCAAATCACTGTACTGAGTATTGCATCAATAAATGAGTAAAAAATTAAGTATTTTAAACGGGAAATGTCTTTATTCGTTATCAGTTGAAGATATACAATCAGGAAGTGTGTTGCTTTGCACAAGTCTTATTAAAAGTTAATAATTATGTAAGTAAATAATAAACTGTTTTGTGCGGCATTTTGAGTATGTATATTATATTTTAAAAGTTTCACCAAACAATCAACAATATCGCATGTAAAATGCATGTGCAATACTGCACTACTCATTCAATGAGTCAGACATGAAGTGACTTTTAATGTTATTTACAGCTGGTAAACATTGGTCTTAAATATAAATTATATAAGTTGCAAAATAAAATGCAGTGTTTTGTTCTGGATAATGAAAATGGCGTAACTCAGCAAAATCTGCTATCCAAATATCTCTGTTACTAATAAGTTTAAAGAATTATGTCGTGAAATTAAATCGAAGCAAGTAAAAGATAGAACCTTAGGATACATGTTACAAACAAGATCAAACAAGAGGGCCAAGATGGCCCTATATCGCTCACCTAAGACCTACTAATGACAATATGTGGCCAAACTTCAACCCTTAACTATATATCATAAACACAAACATTCTCTTTTACCTTGACAAGACAAACCTTCTGACCAATTTACATGATGATTGGGTTGTAAATGTCACATGGAAGGCTTTTAACTGGGTCACCTAGTTTTTGACCCCAGATAACCTACATTGCAGCTCGACTTCAATTTGATCAGGACAATCATACTGACCAAGCTTCATGAAGATCCAATGAAAATGGCATACACAAAGTTTTTCTATGCTTTGACCCTGTGACCTAGTTTTTTTTACCCCAGATGACCAATAATCGATCTCAAACTAGATTTCATTAAGGCTATCATATTGACCAAGGTCATGAAGATCCAATAAAGAATGCAACCTCTATTGCATACACAAGGTTTTTTCTCCATGATTTGACCCCGTGATCTAGTTTTGGAAACCAGATGACCCATATTCAAACTTGAACTAGATTACATCAAGGTAGTCATTCTGACCAAATTTCATAAAGATCAAGTGAAAAATTCAGCCTCTATTGCATACACAAGGTTAAATGTGCACAGACGACAGGCGACAGGCAGACAGACAACGGAGACCAGGCGATCACAATAACTCATCTTCGGCACTTCGTGCTCAGATGAACTAATAAAACACTTAAAAGGCAGCAGAATATTTCGATTACTCACTTTTAATGCACAATACTCAGTACACGTTAATATCAATACTCCAGTACACCAACAAGCAAAATAAACAATACCCAGTACACTAACTCGAGTTATATTTTTATCAATATTTTGGCCTAGGAATAACATTTGTTAATAAAATTGTGAACACTTATGCCTGGTTCTTGTGCAAATAAATCGCTCGATTCAGGTTATTCACATCTAAGCACATTTACGAAATAAAACTGTAAACGTAACCAATGGTTGAAATTTTCAAGTGAGCAGGCCATCTTTTTTGTAGATCTTTACATATTAACCTACATCAATTACAGCTCGCGAATACACTTGACTGGGATAGCTATTCAAGTATCTAAAAACACACAAATAAACACAAAATGATATGTATCAGAGTAAAAATCGGATTTTAACTAACCCCAATTGTAACACTTTCCTCGTGAAAACTAATTGTCAGTGTTCAATTTCGAGCCAATATCCCGTGGTCGTTCATCCGCAGTGACCCGACTGACAAAGTTTATAAAATCTATGTAACATTTGATGCTTTTATTATTGAACATACACAACTTCAGACATGGTACTTATCACTTCTGTGAGGTATAATTAAATTCTGACCAGGGGTTTTGGAGATTAAGAGTGCACAAGATTTTATCATGTCGAGCCCCTTTGACCTTGACCTAGTGACCCAAAACATGGACTATGCACAATTATGCATGGTATTATCACTTCTGTCAAATATCATTACATTCTGTCCAGGGGTTTTGGAGATTTTACTATCTTGAGTCCCTGTGACCTTGACCTTTGACCTAGTGACAAGAAACATTGACCATGCACAACTAAGCAAGGTACTGATCACTTCTGTAAAGTATCATTAAATTCTGACCTGGGGTTTTGGGGATTAAGCGTGCAAAAGATTTTACTATCTCGAGCCCCTGCGACCTTGACCTTTAACCAAGTGACCCGAAACATGGACCATGCACAACTATGCATAGTACTTATCACTTCTGTGAAGTATCATTAAATTCTAAAAAGGGGTCTTGGAGATGTAGCATCAACGAGAATTTACTATCTCGAGGCCCTGTGTTCTGGACCTTTGACCTAGTGACCGGAATCAAAGACCATGCACAACTAGGCATATTACTTATCACTTCTGTGAAGTATCATTAAATTCTGACCAGGGGGTTTGGAGATTTAGTGTCCACAACATTTTACTATCTCAAGCCCCTGTGACTTTGATCTTTGACCTAGTGACACGAAACATAGACCATGCACAACTAGATATTATACTTCTCGCTTCTGTGAAGTATCATTTAATTCTGACCAGGGGTTTAGGAGATTTAGTGTCCACAAGATTCTGTCGACAGACAAGCTATATCTATTATTCCCCCCCCCCTTCCCCCCCGTGTTAGCAGTAATTCTAATTTACAGCGATTTTAGATGATTTTTTTGTACTTTATCTGGTTGCACCAAGTACTACTTCATCTACTGCACTGGTTACCAGACTAGACTTCCTGTTTACAATTTGAAGATGTTAGTGATCACATGCATGTAAATGTAAATCTGTAAACAACAAATTTGTGTGAATTTTTTTATAAAAAATGCAATTTTGTCATTTTATGAGTTCTTCAGATCATAGATTTAATTTTTTTTCATAGAAAATGTTGAAGTCCAAGTGGCATTTTGGATGTAGAATAGCAGTCGAATTCGTACATGTGACCACCTGTATTGAGTGACTTTTCTATTATTAGACCATTTGAAATCCCGCCCCTATGTTTTCACTATACAAAATATATAAATTAATTCCATTTAGCAACTTCTATACTGTGCAACCAGCTGCCAGGGAAATTAGTGTGAGTCTTTGAAAATAAACCTCTTAAGAGACAGTTTTTGATGTTTACTAACAAATATTAAAGGTAGGTAGCCTAGCTTGTGAAAGCACTTTCTCATACATTTCAAGGATTCTATATTTTTTGCTAATGCTTGTCTCTATATATGAGTGTTGCATTCTACAATTTAGTGGGAATCATATGTTATATACAATGTCATGTGTATTTTATATAGCTTATCATATTACCAAGGGAAGTTGCCATTATTTGTTTGATAAAACCTTCCTAACAATGCTGTTAAAATGAAATGCAGTTAAAAATATAGCCCTGTATTTCATCAATGATCTTGCCATAAAATACAACATGCTGTTTGACATAATTTTTTCATGAAGAAGCAGGCCTTGGCACTACTTTTTCTGAGTGAATCCCTCCTGGTAAAATTTGGTATCCCTCATCAAAACTTGGGATCCCACCATTTTGAGAGAAAAAAAATTGTCGAACATCAGTTTATTCAGTAGACTTTGTAACTCAAGGGCCATTGACTCTAAAGCCAAAATAAAATGTTCAAGAGTCAATGGTCATAGGGTTCTCATCATATACTCAAGGCTATCATATTATATTTTTCAGTTTGTGTCCTGCAGCTTTGCAGTTGTATTTTCTATAATTCCTTTAGCTATAGCTGCTCATCCCTTTCCTAGACCCCATCAGCCCAAAAGTATGTTGTTCCCCTTTTGTTACATATTTTCGCGACCTCGCATGTCCGTGATTTTCGTCGTTTTCTTTTGCAATTTTAACAGTTTTATATAAAGTATTTAAAGTACTATAATAGGACTGAAAAGGTCATATACTTTTTCAGTGAGATCTTATTTGTTCATTGATTCACCAACTTGGACATGCATTTAAATTTGTGACCCAAAACGATGGGGTAGATTTCAAACAAGAGGGCCATGATGGCCCTTTATCGCTCACCAGAGTACAACTGCTTTTAACAAAGTTGTTACGGACCTGGTTAATGTGTGCGAGACTAGGGCTGCGTACTGTATACATGCGATATAAATCGAAAACCGGTATTATAGGTTCAATTGATACATCGTATCAAATGTCAAAACAACCTTTCTGACATATTTCCAGGATATTTGGGCTGAAAATGTAACCTCTAGAGTGTTAACAAGGTTTTTCCACATTTGGGCTCTGTGACCTAGTTTTTGACCCAAGATGACCCATATTCGAACCTGAGCTAGAAATCATCAAAACAACCTTTCTGACATATTTCCAGGATATTTGGGCTGAAAATGTTACCTCTAGAGTGTTAACAAGGTTTTTCCATATTTGGGCTCTGTGACCTAGTTTTTGACCCCAGATGACCCATATTCGAACTTGAGCTAGAAATCATCGAAACAACCTTTCTGACAAATTTCAAGGATATCTGGGCTGAAAATGTAACATCTAGAGTGTTAACAAGGTTTTTCCACATTTGGGCTCTGTGACCTAGTTTTTGACCCAAGATGACCCATATTCGAACTTGAGCTAGAAATCATCAAAACAACCTTTCTGACAAATTTCCAGGATATTTGGGCTGAAAATGTTACCTCTAGAGTGTTAACAAGGTTTTTCCATATTTGGGCTCTGTGACCTAGTTTTTGACCCCAGATGACCCATATTCGAACTTGAGCTAGAAATCATCGAAACAACCTTTCTAACATATTTCCAGGATATTTGGGCTGAAAATGTTACCTCTAGAGTGTTAACAAGGTTTTTCCATATTCAAGCTGTGTCACCTAGTTTTTGACCCCAGATGACCCATATTCAAACTTGAGCTAGAAATCATCGAAACAACCTTTCTGACATATTTCCAGGACATTTGGGCTGAAAATGTTACCTCTAGAGTGTAAACAAGGTTTTTCCATATTTGGGCTGTGTGACCTAGTTTTTGACCCCAGATGACCCATAATCGAACTTGAGCTAGAAATCATCTTAACAACCTTTCTGACAAATTTCCAGGATATCTGGGCTGAAAATGTTACCTCTAGTATTTGGGCTGAAAATGTTACCTCTAGAGTGTTAACAAGGTTTTTCCATATTTGGGCTGTGTGACCTAGTTTTTGACCCCAGGTGACCCATATTAAAACTTGAGCTAGAAATCAACCAAACAACCTTTCTGACAAATTACCAGGATATTTTGACTGAAACAGTAGCCTCTAGAGCCTTAACAAGATTTTTCTATTTTTGGGTCATGTGACCTAGTTTTTCATCCGAGATGACCCATATTCGAACTCGTCCGAGTAATTACTGGGACAAACATCCTGACCAAGTTTCGTGACAATTGAGGCAAAAATGTGACCACTAGAGTGTTAACAAACTAAGTGTGGACGGATGACGGACGACAGACGATGGACGACGGACATTCATCGATCCTAATAGCTCACCCTGAGCCTACAGCTCAGGTGAGCTAAAAAGTCATTCTGATGTATAAATCTACAATCAAAGATTTAGCCCTAGAGTACATGCACACTAAATTTAAACAAACAACAAATAATCACAACTTAAATCTAATAGATTCTTAAAGTAATAGTGAACTGTATTTACCAAAACCAAACTTGGAATTCTTTAGGAAATCACTTAAAGTTATTCAGGTCCAAAACTGTGGAACATGATACCTCTCTCAATTAGAAAATCTGACACATTAAAACAATTCAAAACATGGAAGTTCCCTGGTAGCCTGAACTCTACCTTGTCTTGATTTTAGTATTATTTCATAATCATTTTGTAACATGTTTTGTTTTGTATATATTGCTTGTACTGTTTGTATCAAGAGGCCCACATGGAAGATTGGGATACCCATATGTGTAGCCTCTATAAATAAAGATGCTACTATTACAAACATTTATGGTTTACAGCATATGAAGATAACTGCCTCTGTATCCCCATATTGAAAGGATAACCTTTGACGATTATGTGTGACTTTGACCTTAAATCAGTTCAATGTAAGATTAGAGTACTGGCAACTTCAATAACAGTGACTGATTTGTTTGGTCAGTCCATGTTTTAAACCCTATACCTGCAAACATTTTTGTTTGCCATCAGTCCAAATAGGACTCTAAGAAATTATGGGATCAATTTGCCAGTGATTCAGATTTGTTTGGCATCGTTGCCATGGTCCTGCGGTGATTTCTTTCCTGCAAACTTATTTACTTCTGGTTTTCAGTGTTTAGGGCAACGGTCCCAAGAATTTAGTAACTATGGTTTAATGCTGCACCTGCACAAAACCGCTCATCCAAAATACAAATTCTTACCTAGTCAGTTTTTTAACATTTTCCTTGTCTGGATGGTCAACTTCCATCTCTTCTTCTTCCATATCTGACATCATCCTACATGTAATGTGTAATCAACCTGTGAAAGACAAGAAAATTAAACCTCTCCATTACAGAAATGTACCACGTAAATGCAAAGAAACATTTATATGAATACCAATTGATGTCATTTACATACATGAGTAAATAACTGCAGTACCACAAGTACAGTGGATCAAGTATACAGTGCAGGAATTGCGTTTAATCGTTTTCTCAGAACTAATTGCGATTTATTCCTGAGACTGTTTAAATAATCAGTCTGACAGTTATAGTCCAAATATTTCTGAGAGAAAAATTGAACTGAATGATATCTGAAAAATTCTTGAGTAAACTGTAAGTTATAGGTAACCGCTGTAAATACATAAATATCTCACACTCTGACAGTCCTTGGAGACAGCTCTCCTACCCTCCTAAGGTAAAAAAAACAACAGCAACAAACAAACCCAAACTCACAAAACACGTATCTGTGTAACAAGGGCAATCTTTCTTATTGTTTGCCTTAAATACTTTTTATTGCGGGCTATTTAATACGTGGTTGGAAAATGTGACATGTAGG
>JAFMSR010000001.1:70587394-70606305 GCA_022818135.1 Saxidomus purpurata | reverse complement strand
AAAATGGGGGTGGTGTCATTGAGCTCCAAATTACTGGCATAAAGTATTGGATCACATGTATAAATTTTGTTATTTTTATGTGGGACTAGGATGATTCTACAAAATAAAGTTCATTTCAGCAGTCGGTGAGATTTTGGGTAGTCGCACCGGAAGAAATCCTTATAATGTAAGTCTATGGAAATGTATTTAGGCGTCTCATACCTAAATATAGCACAGATAACGATGTTTCTGTGTGTCCCCGAGTTCATATTAGACATTGTTTTGTATTCAAAATAGCTAATTTGGTAACAGTTACATTGAATAGAGGTCTGGAAGGAAACAAAACAGCGTTTCTGATATTTTTTATGAAAATAAAGGTTAAAAATGTACCCCTCAGTCAGATTTAGGGGATTATAACTGTTTGATTTTGTTGTGCACACATAAATACGGAGTGTAGAGATGTCAGCGCAAATCTGAATTTATTACTAGATTAATTTTTAGTCTAGAATGCAGGTATAGTTACAAAGTTACAATATACGGGACCAGCAGTGGAGAAAATGCTGAAAAGAAATGTGCAAGGGCAGATAACATGTTGTCAATAGAAGTGTGAAATGTGGTATATAATTCACAAATGATAATTTACAAAGTATGTTCCCGAGCTGTTTATGCTCGGATTTTAGTACGTACTGTGATTTTATTGATGAAATTGTGTTATTTAGACCTGTAACTGAATCTCAAAATAACTAGACGGGTAAATATCACCTATATGGCTACTGTTTTAGTAAATGATTTTCGTCACCTTATGATTCTAGAGCTGAAAACATACCAAACAAGTATACTGTTGTAATTAAAATGTGTTATATAGATCTAGTGGCCATGAAATTGCGTGAAAACAGTGCTAGCATTGTAATTTAAAAAAATCGACGTAATTCTTATCACAAAATGCGACAAAATATCCCGGAACGCATTGGGAAGGGCAATATAGATTTTGAATTACCTCCCTTTAATTACAAAAATGCCTTAAAAACCAATTTTTGAGAAAATCTGCTCAGTTTTTGTAGCTAATTTGTTGTTTTTCATTACATTAAATACGAATTTTGTTAAATATGCATCATTTCTTGTCGCATTTGCAATTTCAGTCTCAGAAATACGAAAATTACTCTAAAATGGTATGAAAAAATACGCTTTTTTGGCCTCAGAGGGATGCATCGCGTCAGTTATCGTCTATTTCAATTGAAATTTCATGCATAGCCGTGACAATTCATATTTTAATGAAAAAGTGGCACTTGAGAAGCATTCGGTCCTTTACAATTCATGGTACATGTGTTAGAAATTCAAATACTACGCATATTACTCTTAATTTTGGGCACCCTGAACGTCCATCTAGATGTTTATTTTTTGTTTTTTACTGAACAAGCGTGTTTGTACGGTGTGCGTATGTACAGCCTTAACTCTATTGTACTTTTTGATGTAATTTTTGATACTATCCTGCTTTTTAGAACACTATTTTGTGATAAATAAGGCAAAAATTCTTCAAAATTTCATATTTTTGGAAGGGGTGGGGTAACATAACATGCCATTGCAAGAAGAGTATATGATGTATCAACCAAATAAACACATATATTTTTAATAGACACTCTGCTCCCTGTCCACTCACATTTTCGACTCTGAAAAGAAAAAACTACAGATATGACAACTGATATTGAAGCAATTTGACAAATTATTTCAAAGCTCAGCAGCAGCACACGAAATCGTCTCGACCTGGTCATCAATATGGAGGTATATTCTGCATCGTGATGCTATGCAGATTAAATCAAAGCAATACTTTGGTTCAGCAATGATTATTTTATTATTTGAAAGAGTTCTAAGTGCGTACAAAAGCAATCGTTTCAGTCTTTAGGTATGAGACGCCTAAATCGGTGAAAACCGGAAGCAGGTTATTTTGTCTAGGGAACATGCAGACCTACACTATGTGTTTGATTGCTGATTGGCTGAAACTAAGTGGATGCATACAAGAAAAATTAGTTTGAAATAATCGCTGCATGATAGATCACAAATGAAATATGAAGAGAAAAATCTGGATATAAATTATAATCAAAATATTTGGTATTTGAAAATACTGACATATTTGGTCGGTGACCACTAAAACTGCCACAAAAATGGGGGTGGTGTCATTGAGCTCCAAATTACTGGCATAAAGTATTGGATCACATGTATAAATTTTGTTATTTTTATGTGGGACTAGGATGATTCTACAAAATAAAGTTCATTTCAGCAGTCGGTGAGATTTTGGGTAGTCGCACCGGAAGAAATCCTTATAATGTAAGTCTATGGAAATGTATTTAGGCGTCTCATACCTAAATATAGCACAGATAACGATGTTTCTGTGTGTCCCCGAGTTCATATTAGACATTGTTTTGTATTCAAAATAGCTAATTTGGTAACAGTTACATTGAATAGAGGTCTGGAAGGAAACAAAACAGCGTTTCTGATATTTTTTATGAAAATAAAGGTTAAAAATGTACCCCTCAGTCAGATTTAGGGGATTATAACTGTTTGATTTTGTTGTGCACACATAAATACGGAGTGTAGAGATGTCAGCGCAAATCTGAATTTATTACTAGATTAATTTTTAGTCTAGAATGCAGGTATAGTTACAAAGTTACAATATACGGGACCAGCAGTGGAGAAAATGCTGAAAAGAAATGTGCAAGGGCAGATAACATGTTGTCAATAGAAGTGTGAAATGTGGTATATAATTCACAAATGATAATTTACAAAGTATGTTCCCGAGCTGTTTATGCTCGGATTTTAGTACGTACTGTGATTTTATTGATGAAATTGTGTTATTTAGACCTGTAACTGAATCTCAAAATAACTAGACGGGTAAATATCACCTATATGGCTACTGTTTTAGTAAATGATTTTCGTCACCTTATGATTCTAGAGCTGAAAACATACCAAACAAGTATACTGTTGTAATTAAAATGTGTTATATAGATCTAGTGGCCATGAAATTGCGTGAAAACAGTGCTAGCATTGTAATTTAAAAAAATCGACGTAATTCTTATCACAAAATGCGACAAAATATCCCGGAACGCATTGGGAAGGGCAATATAGATTTTGAATTACCTCCCTTTAATTACAAAAATGCCTTAAAAACCAATTTTTGAGAAAATCTGCTCAGTTTTTGTAGCTAATTTGTTGTTTTTCATTACATTAAATACGAATTTTGTTAAATATGCATCATTTCTTGTCGCATTTGCAATTTCAGTCTCAGAAATACGAAAATTACTCTAAAATGGTATGAAAAAATACGCTTTTTTGGCCTCAGAGGGATGCATCGCGTCAGTTATCGTCTATTTCAATTGAAATTTCATGCATAGCCGTGACAATTCATATTTTAATGAAAAAGTGGCACTTGAGAAGCATTCGGTCCTTTACAATTCATGGTACATGTGTTAGAAATTCAAATACTACGCATATTACTCTTAATTTTGGGCACCCTGAACGTCCATCTAGATGTTTATTTTTTGTTTTTTACTGAACAAGCGTGTTTGTACGGTGTGCGTATGTACAGCCTTAACTCTATTGTACTTTTTGATGTAATTTTTGATACTATCCTGCTTTTTAGAACACTATTTTGTGATAAATAAGGCAAAAATTCTTCAAAATTTCATATTTTTGGAAGGGGTGGGGTAACATAACATGCCATTGCAAGAAGAGTATATGATGTATCAACCAAATAAACACATATATTTTTAATAGACACTCTGCTCCCTGTCCACTCACATTTTCGACTCTGAAAAGAAAAAACTACAGATATGACAACTGATATTGAAGCAATTTGACAAATTATTTCAAAGCTCAGCAGCAGCACACGAAATCGTCTCGACCTGGTCATCAATATGGAGGTATATTCTGCATCGTGATGCTATGCAGATTAAATCAAAGCAATACTTTGGTTCAGCAATGATTATTTTATTATTTGAAAGAGTTCTAAGTGCGTACAAAAGCAATCGTTTCAGTCTTTAGGTATGAGACGCCTAAATCGGTGAAAACCGGAAGCAGGTTATTTTGTCTAGGGAACATGCAGACCTACACTATGTGTTTGATTGCTGATTGGCTGAAACTAAGTGGATGCATACAAGAAAAATTAGTTTGAAATAATCGCTGCATGATAGATCACAAATGAAATATGAAGAGAAAAATCTGGATATAAATTATAATCAAAATATTTGGTATTTGAAAATACTGACATATTTGGTCGGTGACCACTAAAACTGCCACAAAAATGGGGTGGTGTCATTGAGCTCCAAATTACTGGCATAAAGTATTGGATCACATGTATAAATTTTGTTATTTTTATGTGGGACTAGGATGATTCTACAAAATAAAGTTCATTTCAGCAGTCGGTGAGATTTTGGGTAGTCGCACCGGAAGAAATCCTTATAATGTAAGTCTATGGAAATGTATTTAGGCGTCTCATACCTAAATATAGCACAGATAACGATGTTTCTGTGTGTCCCCGAGTTCATATTAGACATTGTTTTGTATTCAAAATAGCTAATTTGGTAACAGTTACATTGAATAGAGGTCTGGAAGGAAACAAAACAGCGTTTCTGATATTTTTTATGAAAATAAAGGTTAAAAATGTACCCCTCAGTCAGATTTAGGGGATTATAACTGTTTGATTTTGTTGTGCACACATAAATACGGAGTGTAGAGATGTCAGCGCAAATCTGAATTTATTACTAGATTAATTTTTAGTCTAGAATGCAGGTATAGTTACAAAGTTACAATATACGGGACCAGCAGTGGAGAAAATGCTGAAAAGAAATGTGCAAGGGCAGATAACATGTTGTCAATAGAAGTGTGAAATGTGGTATATAATTCACAAATGATAATTTACAAAGTATGTTCCCGAGCTGTTTATGCTCGGATTTTAGTACGTACTGTGATTTTATTGATGAAATTGTGTTATTTAGACCTGTAACTGAATCTCAAAATAACTAGACGGGTAAATATCACCTATATGGCTACTGTTTTAGTAAATGATTTTCGTCACCTTATGATTCTAGAGCTGAAAACATACCAAACAAGTATACTGTTGTAATTAAAATGTGTTATATAGATCTAGTGGCCATGAAATTGCGTGAAAACAGTGCTAGCATTGTAATTTAAAAAAATCGACGTAATTCTTATCACAAAATGCGACAAAATATCCCGGAACGCATTGGGAAGGGCAATATAGATTTTGAATTACCTCCCTTTAATTACAAAAATGCCTTAAAAACCAATTTTTGAGAAAATCTGCTCAGTTTTTGTAGCTAATTTGTTGTTTTTCATTACATTAAATACGAATTTTGTTAAATATGCATCATTTCTTGTCGCATTTGCAATTTCAGTCTCAGAAATACGAAAATTACTCTAAAATGGTATGAAAAAATACGCTTTTTTGGCCTCAGAGGGATGCATCGCGTCAGTTATCGTCTATTTCAATTGAAATTTCATGCATAGCCGTGACAATTCATATTTTAATGAAAAAGTGGCACTTGAGAAGCATTCGGTCCTTTACAATTCATGGTACATGTGTTAGAAATTCAAATACTACGCATATTACTCTTAATTTTGGGCACCCTGAACGTCCATCTAGATGTTTATTTTTTGTTTTTTACTGAACAAGCGTGTTTGTACGGTGTGCGTATGTACAGCCTTAACTCTATTGTACTTTTTGATGTAATTTTTGATACTATCCTGCTTTTTAGAACACTATTTTGTGATAAATAAGGCAAAAATTCTTCAAAATTTCATATTTTTGGAAGGGGTGGGGTAACATAACATGCCATTGCAAGAAGAGTATATGATGTATCAACCAAATAAACACATATATTTTTAATAGACACTCTGCTCCCTGTCCACTCACATTTTCGACTCTGAAAAGAAAAAACTACAGATATGACAACTGATATTGAAGCAATTTGACAAATTATTTCAAAGCTCAGCAGCAGCACACGAAATCGTCTCGACCTGGTCATCAATATGGAGGTATATTCTGCATCGTGATGCTATGCAGATTAAATCAAAGCAATACTTTGGTTCAGCAATGATTATTTTATTATTTGAAAGAGTTCTAAGTGCGTACAAAAGCAATCGTTTCAGTCTTTAGGTATGAGACGCCTAAATCGGTGAAAACCGGAAGCAGGTTATTTTGTCTAGGGAACATGCAGACCTACACTATGTGTTTGATTGCTATTGGCTGAAACTAAGTGGATGCATACAAGAAAAATTAGTTTGAAATAATCGCTGCATGATAGATCACAAATGAAATATGAAGAGAAAAATCTGGATATAAATTATAATCAAAATATTTGGTATTTGAAAATACTGACATATTTGGTCGGTGACCACTAAAACTGCCACAAAAATGGGGGTGGTGTCATTGAGCTCCAAATTACTGGCATAAAGTATTGGATCACATGTATAAATTTTGTTATTTTTATGTGGGACTAGGATGATTCTACAAAATAAAAGTTCATTTCAGCAGTCGGTGAGATTTTGGGTAGTCGCACCGGAAGAAATCCTTATAATGTAAGTCTATGGAAATGTATTTAGGCGTCTCATACCTAAATATAGCACAGATAACGATGTTTCTGTGTGTCCCCGAGTTCATATTAGACATTGTTTTGTATTCAAAATAGCTAATTTGGTAACAGTTACATTGAATAGAGGTCTGGAAGGAAACAAAACAGCGTTTCTGATATTTTTTATGAAAATAAAGGTTAAAAATGTACCCCTCAGTCAGATTTAGGGGATTATAACTGTTTGATTTTGTTGTGCACACATAAATACGGAGTGTAGAGATGTCAGCGCAAATCTGAATTTATTACTAGATTAATTTTTAGTCTAGAATGCAGGTATAGTTACAAAGTTACAATATACGGGACCAGCAGTGGAGAAAATGCTGAAAAGAAATGTGCAAGGGCAGATAACATGTTGTCAATAGAAGTGTGAAATGTGGTATATAATTCACAAATGATAATTTACAAAGTATGTTCCCGAGCTGTTTATGCTCGGATTTTAGTACGTACTGTGATTTTATTGATGAAATTGTGTTATTTAGACCTGTAACTGAATCTCAAAATAACTAGACGGGTAAATATCACCTATATGGCTACTGTTTTAGTAAATGATTTTCGTCACCTTATGATTCTAGAGCTGAAAACATACCAAACAAGTATACTGTTGTAATTAAAATGTGTTATATAGATCTAGTGGCCATGAAATTGCGTGAAAACAGTGCTAGCATTGTAATTTAAAAAAATCGACGTAATTCTTATCACAAAATGCGACAAAATATCCCGGAACGCATTGGGAAGGGCAATATAGATTTTGAATTACCTCCCTTTAATTACAAAAATGCCTTAAAAACCAATTTTTGAGAAAATCTGCTCAGTTTTTGTAGCTAATTTGTTGTTTTTCATTACATTAAATACGAATTTTGTTAAATATGCATCATTTCTTGTCGCATTTGCAATTTCAGTCTCAGAAATACGAAAATTACTCTAAAATGGTATGAAAAAATACGCTTTTTTGGCCTCAGAGGGATGCATCGCGTCAGTTATCGTCTATTTCAATTGAAATTTCATGCATAGCCGTGACAATTCATATTTTAATGAAAAAGTGGCACTTGAGAAGCATTCGGTCCTTTACAATTCATGGTACATGTGTTAGAAATTCAAATACTACGCATATTACTCTTAATTTTGGGCACCCTGAACGTCCATCTAGATGTTTATTTTTTGTTTTTTACTGAACAAGCGTGTTTGTACGGTGTGCGTATGTACAGCCTTAACTCTATTGTACTTTTTGATGTAATTTTTGATACTATCCTGCTTTTTAGAACACTATTTTGTGATAAATAAGGCAAAAATTCTTCAAAATTTCATATTTTTGGAAGGGGTGGGGTAACATAACATGCCATTGCAAGAAGAGTATATGATGTATCAACCAAATAAACACATATATTTTTAATAGACACTCTGCTCCCTGTCCACTCACATTTTCGACTCTGAAAAGAAAAAACTACAGATATGACAACTGATATTGAAGCAATTTGACAAATTATTTCAAAGCTCAGCAGCAGCACACGAAATCGTCTCGACCTGGTCATCAATATGGAGGTATATTCTGCATCGTGATGCTATGCAGATTAAATCAAAGCAATACTTTGGTTCAGCAATGATTATTTTATTATTTGAAAGAGTTCTAAGTGCGTACAAAAGCAATCGTTTCAGTCTTTAGGTATGAGACGCCTAAATCGGTGAAAACCGGAAGCAGGTTATTTTGTCTAGGGAACATGCAGACCTACACTATGTGTTTGTTGCTGATTGGCTGAAACTAATGGATGCATACAAGAAAAATTAGTTTGAAATAATCGCTGCATGATAGATCACAAATGAAATATGAAGAGAAAAATCTGGATATAAATTATAATCAAAATATTTGGTATTTGAAAATACTGACATATTTGGTCGGTGACCACTAAAACTGCCACAAAAATGGGGGTGGTGTCATTGAGCTCCAAATTACTGGCATAAAGTATTGGATCACATGTATAAATTTTGTTATTTTTATGTGGGACTAGGATGATTCTACAAAAATAAAGTTCATTTCAGCAGTCGGTGAGATTTTGGGTAGTCGCACCGGAAGAAACCCTTATAATGTAAGTCTATGGAAATGTATTTAGGCGTCTCATACCTAAATATAGCACAGATAACGATGTTTCTGTGTGTCCCCGAGTTCATATTAGACATTGTTTTGTATTCAAAATAGCTAATTTGGTAACAGTTACATTGAATAGAGGTCTGGAAGGAAACAAAACAGCGTTTTCTGATATTTTTTATGAAAATAAAGGTTAAAAATGTACCCCTCAGTCAGATTTAGGGGATTATAACTGTTTGATTTTGTTGTGCACACATAAATACGGAGTGTAGAGATGTCAGCGCAAATCTGAATTTATTACTAGATTAATTTTTAGTCTAGAATGCAGGTATAGTTACAAAGTTTCAATATACGGGACCAGCAGTGGAGAAAATGCTGAAAAGAAATGTGCAAGGGCAGATAACATGTTGTCAATAGAAGTGTGAAATGTGGTATATAATTCACAAATGATAATTTACAAAGTATGTTCCCGAGCTGTTTATGCTCGGATTTTAGTACGTACTGTGATTTTATTGATGAAATTGTGTTATTTAGACCTGTAACTGAATCTCAAAATAACTAGACGGGTAAATATCACCTATATGGCTACTGTTTTAGTAAATGATTTTCGTCACCTTATGATTCTAGAGCTGAAAACATACCAAACAAGTATACTGTTGTAATTAAAATGTGTTATATAGATCTAGTGGCCATGAAATTGCGTGAAAACAGTGCTAGCATTGTAATTTAACAAAAATCGACGTAATTCTTATCACAAAATGCGACAAAATATCCCGGAACGCATTGGGAAGGGCAATATAGATTTTGAATTACCTCCCTTTAATTACAAAAATGCCTTAAAAACCAATTTTTGAGAAAATCTGCTCAGTTTTTGTAGCTAATTTGTTGTTTTTCATTACATTAAATACGAATTTTGTTAAATATGCATCATTTCTTGTCGCATTTGCAATTTCAGTCTCAGAAATACGAAAATTACTCTAAAATGGTATGAAAAAATACGCTTTTTTGGCCTCAGAGGGATGCATCGCGTCAGTTATCGTCTATTTCAATTGAAATTTCATGCATAGCCGTGACAATTCATATTTTAATGAAAAAGTGGCACTTGAGAAGCATTCGGTCCTTTACAATTCATGGTACATGTGTTAGAAATTCAAATACTACGCATATTACTCTTAATTTTGGGCACCCTGAACGTCCATCTAGATGTTTATTTTTTGTTTTTTACTGAACAAGCGTGTTTGTACGGTGTGCGTATGTACAGCCTTAACTCTATTGTACTTTTTGATGTAATTTTTGATACTATCCTGCTTTTTAGAACACTATTTTGTGATAAATAAGGCAAAAATTCTTCAAAATTTCATATTTTTGGAAGGGGTGGGGTAACATAACATGCCATTGCAAGAAGAGTATATGATGTATCAACCAAATAAACACATATATTTTTAATAGACACTCTGCTCCCTGTCCACTCACATTTTCGACTCTGAAAAGAAAAAGCTACAGATATGACAACTGATATTGAAGCAATTTGACAAATTATTTCAAAGCTCAGCAGCAGCACACGAAATCGTCTCGACCTGGTCATCAATATGGAGGTATATTCTGCATCGTGATGCTATGCAGATTAAATCAAAGCAATACTTTGGTTCAGCAATGATTATTTTATTATTTGAAAGAGTTCTAAGTGCGTACAAAAGCAATCGTTTCAGTCTTTAGGTATGAGACGCCTAATCGGTGAAAACCGGAAGCAGGTTATTTTGTCTAGGGAACATGCAGACCTACACTATGTGTTTGATTGCTGATTGGCTGAAACTAAGTGGATGCATACAAGAAAAATTAGTTTGAAATAATCGCTGCATGATAGATCACAAAGAAATATGAAGAGAAAAATCTGGATATAAATTATAATCAAAATATTTGGTATTTGAAAATACTGACATATTTGGTCGGTGACCACTAAAACTGCCACAAAAATGGGGGTGGTGTCATTGAGCTCCAAATTACTGGCATAAAGTATTGGATCACATGTATAAATTTTGTTATTTTTATGTGGGACTAGGTGATTCTACAAAATAAAAGTTCATTTCAGCAGTCGGTGAGATTTTGGGTAGTCGCACCGGAAGAAACCCTTATAATGTAAGTCTATGGAAATGTATTTAGGCGTCTCATACCTAAATATAGCACAGATAACGATGTTTCTGTGTGTCCCCGAGTTCATATTAGACATTGTTTTGTATTCAAAATAGCTAATTTGGTAACAGTTACATTGAATAGAGGTCTGGAAGGAAACAAAACAGCTTTTCTGATATTTTTTATGAAAATAAAGGTTAAAAATGTACCCCTCAGTCAGATTTAGGGGATTATAACTGTTTGATTTTGTTGTGCACACATAAATACGGAGTGTAGAGATGTCAGCGCAAATCTGAATTTATTACTAGATTAATTTTTAGTCTAGAATGCAGGTATGGTTACAAAGTTTCAATATACGGGACCAGCAGTGGAGAAAATGCTGAAAAGAAATGTGCAAGGGCAGATAACATGTTGTCAATAGAAGTGTGAAATGTGGTATATAATTCACAAATGATAATTTACAAAGTATGTTCCCGAGCTGTTTATGCTCGGATTTTAGTACGTACTGTGATTTTATTGATGAAATTGTGTTATTTAGACCTGTAACTGAATCTCAAAATAACTAGACGGGTAAATATCACCTATATGGCTACTGTTTTAGTAAATGATTTTCGTCACCTTATGATTCTAGAGCTGAAAACATACCAAACAAGTATACTGTTGTAATTAAAATGTGTTATATAGATCTAGTGGCCATGAAATTGCGTGAAAACAGTGCTAGCATTGTAATTTAACAAAAATCGACGTAATTCTTATCACAAAATGTGACAAAATATCCCGGAACGCATAGGGAAGGGCAATATAGATTTTGAATTACCTCCCTTTAATTACAAAAATGCCTTAAAAACCAATTTTTGAGAAAATCTGCTCAGTTTTTGTAGCTAATTTGTTGTTTTTCATTACATTAAATACGAATTTTGTTAAATATGCATCATTTCTTGTCGCATTTGCAATTTCGGTCTCAGAAATACGAAAATTACTCTAAAATGGTATGAAAAAAATACGCTTTTTTGGCCTCAGAGGGATGCATCGCGTCATTTATTGTCTATTTCAATTGAAATTTCATGCATAGCCGTGACAATTCATATTTTAATGAAAAAGTGGCACTTGAGAAGCATTCGGTTCTTTACAATTCATGGTACATGTGTTAGAAATTCAAATACTACGCATATTACTCTTAATTTTGGGCACCCTGAACGTCCATCTAGATGTTTATTTTTTGTTTTTTACTGAACAAGCGTGTTTGTACGGTGTGCGTATGTACAGCCTTAACTCTATTGTACTTTTTGATGTAATTTTTGATACTATCCTGCTTTTTAGAACACTATTTTGTGATAAATAAGGCAAAAATTCTTCAAAATTTCATATTTTTGGAAGGGGTGGGGTAACATAACATGCCATTGCAAGAAGAGTATATGATGTATCAACCAAATAAACACATATATTTTTAATAGACACTCTGCTCCCTGTCCACTCACATTTTCGACTCTGAAAAGAAAAGACTACAGATATGACAACTGATATTGAAGCAATTTGACAAATTATTTCAAAGCTCAGCAGCAGCACACGAAATCGTCTCGACCTGGTCATCAATATGGAGGTATATTCTGCATCGTGATGCTATGCAGATTAAATCAAAGCAATACTTTGGTTCAGCAATGATTATTTTATTATTTGAAAGAGTTCTAAGTGCGTACAAAAGCAATCGTTTCAGTCTTTAAATATAGCACAGATAACGATGTTTCTGCGTGTCCCCGAGTTCATATTAGACATTGTTTTGTATTCAAAATAGCTAATTTGGTAACAGTTACATTGAATAGAGGTCTGGAAGGAAACAAAACAGCTTTTCTGATATGTTTTATGAAAATAAAGGTTCAAAATGTACCCCTCAGTCAGATTTAGGGGATTATAACTGTTTGATTTTGTTGTGCACACATAAATACGGAGTGTAGAGATGTCAGCGCAAATCTGAATTTATTACTAGATTATTTTTTAGTCTAGAATGCAGGTATGGTTACAAAGTTTCAATATACGGGACCAGCAGTGGAGAAAATGCTGAAAAGAAATGTGCAAGGGCAGATAACATGTTGTCAATAGAAGTGTGAAATGTGGTATATAATTCACAAATGATAATTTACAAAGTATGTTCCCGAGCTGTTTATGCTCGGATTTTAGTACGTACTGTGATTTTATTGATGAAATTGTGTTATTTAGACCTGTAACTGAATCTCAAAATAACTAGACGGGTAAATATCACCTATATGACTACTGTTCTAGTAAATGATTTTCGTCACATTATGATTCTAGAGCTGAAAACATACCAAACAAGTATACTGTTGTAATTAAAATGTATTATATAGATCTAGTCGCCATGAAATTGCGTGAAAACAGTGCTAGCATTGTAATTTAACAAAAATCGACGTAATTCTTATCACAAAATGTGACAAAATATCCCGGAACGCATAGGGAAGGGCAATATAGATTTTGAATTACCTCCCTTTAATTACAAAAATGCCTTAAAAACCAATTTTTGAGAAATGCTGCTCAGTTTTTGTAGCTAATTTGTTGTTTTTCATTACATTAAATACGAATTTTGTTAAATACGCATCATTTCTTGTCGCATTTGCAATTTCGGTCTCAGAAATACGAAAATTACTCTAAAATGGTATGAAAAAATACGCTTTTTTGGCCTCAGAGGGATGCATCGCGTCATTTATCGTCTATTTCAATTGAAATTTCATGCATAGCCGTGACAATTCATATTTTAATGAAAAAGTGGCACTTGAGAAGCATTCGGTTCTTTACAATTCATGGTACATGTGTTAGAAATTCAAATACTACGCATATTACTCTTAATTTTGGGCACCCTGAACGTCCATCTAGATGTTTATTTTTTGTTTTTTACTGAACAAGCGTGTTTGTACGGTGTGCGTATGTACAGCCTTAACTCTATTGTACTTTTTGATGTAATTTTTGATACTATCCTGCTTTTGAGAACACTATTTTGTGATAAATAAGGCAAAAATTCTTCAAAATTTCATATTTTTGGAAGGGGTGGGGTAACATAACATGCCATTGCAAGAAGAGTATATGATGTATCAACCAAATAAACACATATATTTTTAATAGACACTCTGCTCCCTGTCCACTCACATTTTCGACTCTGAAAAGAAAAGACTACAGATATGACAACTGATATTGAAGCAATTTGACAAATTATTTCAAAGCTCAGCAGCAGCACACGAAATCGTCTCGACCTGGTCATCAATATGGAGGTATATTCTGCATCGTGATGCTATGCAGATTAAATCAAAGCAATACTTTGGTTCAGCAATGATTATTTTATTATTTGAAAGAGTTCTAAGTGCGTACAAAAGCAATCGTTTCAGTCTTTAGGTATGAGACGCCTAAATCGGTGAAAACCGGAAGCAGGTTATTTTGTCTAGGGAACATGCAGACCTACACTATGTGTTTGATTGCTGATTGGCTGAAACTAAGTGGATGCATACAAGAAAAATTAGTTTGAAATAATCGCTGCATGATAGATCACAAATGAAATATGAAGAGAAAAATCTGGATATAAATTATAATCAAAATATTTGGTATTTGAAAATACTGACATATTTGGTCGGTGACCACTAAAACTGCCACAAAAATGGGGGTGGTGTCATTGAGCTCCAAATTACTGGCATAAAGTATTGGATCACATGTATAAATTTTGTTATTTTTATGTGGGACTAGGATGATTCTACAAAAATAAAGTTCATTTCAGCAGTCGGTGAGATTTTGGGTAGTCGCACCGGAAGAAACCCTTATAATGTAAGTCTATGGAAATGTATTTAGGCGTCTCATACCTAAATATAGCACAGATAACGATGTTTCTGCGTGTCCCCGAGTTCATATTAGACATTGTTTTGTATTCAAAATAGCTAATTTGGTAACAGTTACATTGAATAGAGGTCTGGAAGGAAACAAAACAGCTTTTCTGATATGTTTTATGAAAATAAAGGTTAAAAATGTACCCCTCAGTCAGATTTAGGGGATTATAACTGTTTGATTTTGTTGTGCACACATAAATACGGAGTGTAGAGATGTCAGCGCAAATCTGAATTTATTACTAGATTAATTTTTAGTCTAGAATGCAGGTATGGTTACAAAGTTTCAATATACGGGACCAGCAGTGGAGAAAATGCTGAAAAGAAATGTGCAAGGGCAGATAACATGTTGTCAATAGAAGTGTGAAATGTGGTATATAATTCACAAATGATAATTTACAAAGTATGTTCCCGAGCTGTTTATGCTCGGATTTTAGTACGTACTGTGATTTTATTGATGAAATTGTGTTATTTAGACCTGTAACTGAATCTCAAAATAACTAGACGGGTAAATATCACCTATATGGCTACTGTTTTAGTAAATGATTTTCGTCACCTTATGATTCTAGAGCTGAAAACATACCAAACAAGTATACTGTTGTAATTAAAATGTGTTATATAGATCTAGTGGCCATGAAATTGCGTGAAAACAGTGCTAGCATTGTAATTTAAAAAAAATCGACGTAATTCTTATCACAAAATGCGACAAAATATCCCGGAACGCATTGGGAAGGGCAATATAGATTTTGAATTACCTCCCTTTAATTACAAAAATGCCTTAAAAACCAATTTTTGAGAAAATCTGCTCAGTTTTTGTAGCTAATTTGTTGTTTTTCATTACATTAAATACGAATTTTGTTAAATATGCATCATTTCTTGTCGCATTTGCAATTTCAGTCTCAGAAATACGAAAATTACTCTAAAATGGTATGAAAAAAATACGCTTTTTTGGCCTCAGAGGGATGCATCGCGTCAGTTATCGTCTATTTCAATTGAAATTTCATGCATAGCCGTGACAATTCATATTTTAATGAAAAAGTGGCACTTGAGAAGCATTCGGTCCTTTACAATTCATGGTACATGTGTTAGAAATTCAAATACTACGCATATTACTCTTAATTTTGGGCACCCTGAACGTCCATCTAGATGTTTATTTTTTGTTTTTTACTGAACAAGCGTGTTTGTACGGTGTGCGTATGTACAGCCTTAACTCTATTGTACTTTTTGATGTAATTTTTGATACTATCCTGCTTTTAGAACACTATTTTGTGATAAATAAGGCAAAAATTCTTCAAAATTTCATATTTTTGGAAGGGGTGGGGTAACATAACATGCCATTGCAAGAAGAGTATATGATGTATCAACCAAATAAACACATATATTTTTAATAGACACTCTGCTCCCTGTCCACTCACATTTTCGACTCTGAAAAGAAAAAACTACAGATATGACAACTGATATTGAAGCAATTTGACAAATTATTTCAAAGCTCAGCAGCAGCACACGAAATCGTCTCGACCTGGTCATCAATATGGAGGTATATTCTGCATCGTGATGCTATGCAGATTAAATCAAAGCAATACTTTGGTTCAGCAATGATTATTTTATTATTTGAAAGAGTTCTAAGTGCGTACAAAAGCAATCGTTTCAGTCTTTAGGTATGAGACGCCTAAATCGGTGAAAACCGGAAGCAGGTTATTTTGTCTAGGGAACATGCAGACCTACACTATGTGTTTGATTGCTGATTGGCTGAAACTAAGTGGATGCATACAAGTCTTTATTTGGAACTAACAACTCTAGAATTGTATTGAACACAGTTAGTTTGGTAATCCTGTGTAGAATTGCATTAATTTCAATTTAGGTTTTGATTCGATACTAGTTATGTTTTGCAATGAGAACTGATGGTTGCAGACATTTGGAATGTCAGTCTGGGTTTGAGCATGCACTCATATAAGACGATATCAGCGGAGAGAGTCACGTGATCTTATCTAGGTAAATATGTTGAAGGGCTTATCAGCTGAGCTTTCATTCCCATTTACACTCTATTGAAATACACATTTGATAATCTAAGGTTGCAGGATAATTGTGGTGTTTATTGTTGTGTGCCAAATTGTAAAGGGTCTGGTTATGAAGGAAATGTATCCATGTATCAATTTCCAAATTATTTAAAACAACAAAAGGTATGTTTTTTCTCCATTTTCAGTAAATACTTTATGTAAATTAATGTAATATTTACATCTTCACACCAGCTTTCAAGTGAAATTGTACTGTGACAATGTATATATATATATACATGAATAACTTGTTGTATTATATTCAAATAAATTTACGAAATATATTTTACTAAACTGTTGCATTTATATTTACATATTTACATTACATATACAGGTATGGAAAGAAAGACGAAGGAAATGCATTGTTTCTCTTATATTTTGAAGATGCTGAGCAAGTCTACAAATAAGAAACTACAACAAACTCTCGAAACGTGCGTTTTCAGAAATAACAATTTGTTAAATACAGCATTAGGAACGATTAAAAGAAAAAATAACGCTGTCTGATGTAAAATAACGAAGGAGCATGCCTGTATTTGTCTTCGCATCGAATAACCTCCATATCAAGAGAAATACATGGCACTATCTACCAGGGGCGGTTAACTCTTCGGCACTATCGACCCGGGGGCGGTAAACTCTTCTGCATTATTGACCAGGGGCGGTAAACTCTCCGGTACACCAACTGAGTCTTGCCTATGAGTATTTTAATCTAACCGGTCATGTAAGGTGTGCACAGCCATGATTCATTCATTGTATTCATAAAGTAACATTTATTTGAGTTGGGATGCTCGATTTTGATTTTACAGAACCGCTTGTCTATGTTATCTTTTCGCTGTTTTGTCTTCATGTCGTCAAATTGCAAACGGTTTCCATAGTCATAGTCGTCCAAATACGTGTACCGGTAATCAACATTAACGTATTTTACAGAAACATCCAGTAACAATTCTTCTGCAGAACTCTTGCATCTACTGCTGATAAATTCTGACAACGTGTGCGCTAAGACACGCAGTGTCTCTTCATTGATATGTTTCACACAATCTTTGTATGTATCTCCATGGCTTACATGTAACGATATGGAGGAATGTTTCAAACCATCGACTCTCTCCGATTCACAGATGATGAAGCGAATAGCTATAACATCTCTAATTATGTCTTCAAAATTCAAATGCGCATCCGGCGTGTTCAGGATATCAGCTAACGCTTTTAAAACATGTCCCATCACTTGACAATCAAACTGTCCTTGTGATCTAGATGTAACTTCAAAGAGATTGTATGGAAGGAGAAAATGTGGAAGATTTTCGTTTTTGTAACAAGCTGCCAACATTTCAAGCATTTCAGTTAGACAATACTTCTCGCCTTTGCTGGGGTTGTCACATTCGTCTATATGTTGTAATAGGATCGATTTAAGATGATAAGAACTAACGTCTTTGAAATAATGCCGATACCTTCTACCGACAGAAACGAGTTCCGAATTAACCGTTTTACAAACTGTAATGAGATATTTTAGAATCATATAAGCATGTCTGTGTGTTAATGATGTTTTTGTGATAATGTCTAATTCAATCTCATGGGTGGATATTCTCCAAGTCATATTACTATATTCTCGCTGAAAGTGTTGCCCGCATGTTTTCGGGAAAAGATACAACGGGGTTTGCCCGGACAAAAGGGACCGATATGCCCGATCAGTTCTTGTGCAAACGACATTGTTCGCTCGTATCGCAATTACTGGATGAAAGTCAACATTGATTCTCATTGAGCCCAACCTACGTTTACAGCCATCTTTTTTCTCAAAGTCCTCTTGACATTCTGTAGAAAGGACAGCGGGCTTCCAATAGAATGCCAGTTTACTCGCATAGTTCCTGGGAGTGCTACCCAGTATAAGTTTTCCACTGTCTGTATAAGCAGTACAAAAGTTACAGCCATTTTCACTCCAATTTCTGTTTCCAACGCCCGCTGCAGTTGCGTACTGCGGACAGAAATTCTTCTTACACCTTTGTTCCACAGAAGCCAAATAATTGTAAACAAAAGTATGTCCTACTCCGTTGCTTAAAAACTCGGTCTTATCACTGACAGAATCGTGTATGTTGTAAGTTATTTTCATAGAGCCTGTACATCCTTCTATATGTTGAAATCGAAGTTCACTACAGTCCGG
>JAFMSR010000001.1:70565723-70586894 GCA_022818135.1 Saxidomus purpurata | reverse complement strand
GCTCGTTTGTGTTATCGAAGCGCCGTAACTAACTGCTCCATCGGTGTCTGATTTTAGACAGTAGGTGAAAAAATTGTGTTGAGTACAGTGAAAATTCCTGCTGTCTATGTGTACCGGGAATACAAAAAGAGACAATTCGATCCAAAACACGATTTATAACTGATGCATTCTGTTTATATCTTATTACCAACTGGTATAGCCTTCACTTATGAAAATTACAGACTGAAATAGCCGTCACAACAAAACAAAGAACAAATATTTTGAATGCACAGACAAATCTAGCGTCTTCAGCGCTTTGATAAAGCTTGACACCTTTTAGTTTTCATCGGAATGTTTCTGCACAAAAAATAAAAAAAAATAAATGTATTCTTGAAAATTCAATTTGATCATAAACCACAATATACATGACACTAATATTATGCAGACCTTGTTTGAGAAAAGTGAAGTTGGCGGTCAACCGAACAAAGGTTTCGGGCTATAAGTTTTATCACATGGACCTGTTGTCCTAGAAATAAAGTGTTTTTTAAATTTTCCATTAGTAAGTTTGTTATCCAATTAAAACTTCTGTTGACCGAGCATCCTTAGTTATTGAATGTATATGATATATAATACCAACCCTTAATAAGAACCACAACACAAACAGTTGTAACATCAGTAATGGAGCAACAAAAGTTATCGACAAGATGTTTTATACTTTCACTACTTTCTTTACATAAGTATATACTTTTTATGTAGGCAATTTGGTATTTTCAGACTTATTAAAAATGAAAAACAATTTGAGCAGAAAATGCTTCATTTTACTTTGCTTGTAATTAAGATGAATAAACAACAAACTATATTGTAATGATGATAAGAGAAAAGAGCAAAACTATCAATGGAAATTTTACAGATTATGTCGCATAACCCGTTAACATCTTCGCTTTGTTTTTTCATTCACTTACTATAATGATTGATCCCATAAATAAAACAATTATGAGTATATTTAACGAACAATATTAATAAAAATATTGAGTTCGAGGACGCCTCTGAGATTTTAAGAATTAGCTTTGTAAGTTAAGTTTTTGAGTACATAAACAATATAATTAATAACGTTTTATATTTCTGAATTTCAGTGAGTGTTAAACAGTCTGTCTCCGTAGAGACATATAGTTTAAGCTACAGTTACTTCGATGAGATTGCACAATCCTATTGCGCATCGATACAGTACGGATGGGTGTTTGCTGTAAGGAGAGATTGTGGCAGGGTAGCTCCAACATGATATGACATATGCAGCAGAGCTAAATATGAAATTAATAGATTCATTGGTTATCAGAGGGAAAGGTAAGTAATAGCACAATTGAATTGTTTAAACATGAAGTGTGTCTTATAATTATTCTTTGTCGGAACAATTTTAAAGTGGGATGTGTATGCAGAAACTCGTATGAGACCTTATTATATGTCATGGTTGTATTTGTATTTAGTGTAAGTGAATACTAGAGAAGAACATATGTTAAAATATTACCCTGCACAATATATACCGGTATGAAACGTAAACACGCAATTACATAGGTGTGTACCATTTTTGTGCTCTCCGTTCTGGTATGACAACTGAGAAAACTAGGAGTATGTTTGACATAACCCTATGTTGGTGATACTTTCATTTGTATTTACAAACTAAAATATGTATATAAACCTACGTTAACATAAAAAACCGAACCGTCTTTCCTGTAATACATGTGTTTATGGATTATCATCTTCATTTAATTGCTCTGTCTTTTTCATGCAAAAGTCTGACAGCACCCTCGCGTTATATATAAAAGAGGACCTGTAAAATCCGAGTTTAGTGTCCTTTAACTGATTAATCGCATGGCACCACAATAAATGAAATAAAAAATGAAAATAAACCAAACTATCTATGAATAATATTAAAAATAAATGCATGGCTTCCTGCAACAGTCAGTGAACTGTAGGAGGAATCATGTATAAAGATAGATTGTTAATCAGTTAAAATACCCATTAAAATCTTTTTAAAACAATGTGAACGTATTTGCTTGCTGTTTTCAGTTTATAATCCAGTTCTTGTAATAATGGAATTTTGGAGGTCTGTTTCCATTACTGAACTAATTCATTTCAATTAACGGCAATGTTTCGATGACAGGCAATATATGTAGGACTGTCAGAAAAAAACAAATCCATGGCATCGAATTTCTGCATATCGCTGTATACATTTTGCAATGAATTGTCATCTTCATGCTTGATTATAAACAGCACCACGAGCTAATTACGTTTAATTAGGACATTTCAATGTTTTGCTTGTTTTGAAAGTAGACTATATGTTATTAACTTTTATTGAAAAAATAAATGCACCAACAGTAATAAAATAAAACAGAATATGTCTGTCTGCCTTGAAATATTTTTATTCTGTAGTTCTTTCAGGGTGTTAATAAAACTGGTTTCTGTCATGTTTTCAATGCATATTTATTGGAACCTGTCCCAGCGCCATCTTCTGACTTTTATGTTTATTAGGATAAACAAAACTCTATAAATGAAATGTTTTCGCTACTAGATACCTCAGTTTCACAAAACTGTGAAAGATACAACCAATCAAAATCAAACCACCTGCTTTCATCCAATGAGAAAAAGTGATACTGGAAGCACTGAAAAGAGTAGTGATACTTCAATTAGAGCACAGAAAAGTAAACAAGATACCAAGGATTTAGAGTACCTCAAACTTCGATGGAACTTTATATTAGCTATGCGATTACATTAATTTACTATACACCGCTGTCGTAAAATTCAGATATTTTAAATATATGCTGATAACGTGCTGATAACGAAATGTTAAGAATCTGTTTGTAAATGTTTGATTGAGACATGATCAGAATAATAAGGTTGATTTATACGCTGCAACAGTAAAACAGGTACATTGAACACAGAATTACAACATGGTACAACTTTAACTTAAAATATGATACAATGTATACATTTATCAAGCACTACTGTATTGACACTTTACTTTTTAAAATGGATTCGCCTGGGTTAGTCGGTTAATTATAAAAAAGAACACATTTGAGCTTTATGTTTTATACTGCAACTTTTCCTTTAAGGGTATCGGGTTTCGATGCATTCTTTATAAAGTAAGAACATCCCGTCCTTCGGGCGAACCCGTCTCACGAGCAACCTGATGCTGGAAAAGTGAATCTAGGCACATACGGTTACGGAAAAAGTGGCTGTTCATGGAGACCTAACCACTGTGGACCTCACTACTGCTGCTGTAAAGCATATTCAAATTCACAGGCACTATAATATTTTAGAAAAAATCATTTTGTTAGGTTTACTCTTAAACTAGTCTATGTTTAACTTAACTTAAATTTGAATTTCATACGCTGTATATTGGATATGTTTGTTAAGAAGATCGTATTTTTTGCAAACGCTACTTCAAAATTGATGTTATTTTTGTCCCCATTATCTGTTGTTGGATAAATTATATCTTCTGTGAAATGTGTTACATATTTTTTTAGTTTTGAGAGTTGTATTATGTCGCACATCAAACGAAAATGTGTGGCCTTTAACGAAATGTGAAAATTCAGTGTTCTTTACAGCAGTGCTTTTACTATACCTTTGGGTATATATAGGTTAATTGCTTTTGAAAAGTTATATCTTAAATAAAATCAAAGTTACCATAAGATAAGCAAAGATAAATTAAAATACTGATTGCATATGCGCTTAACAATTAAGTGAATGCAAATAAAATGGGTTTACAAATTTCAGGCATTTATTTTTTAAACTTGTATTTCACGTTTGAATTCAGCCAATTTTTACATCACTTTGAAATACGAAGAACAAGTGTTGTATCTCTTCTACACTAAAAGAAAAAATAAATTGTTCCATATTTTGAAAGAAATAAAACTGTAATGATCGAAAAACGTTTCTTTTATTCATTATTCCTGTAAGAAATATATATGTACATTTCTTCAATATTTGAGTTAACATAATGAAGCAGATCGCCGTTTTTGTCAACGTTGTAAGCCTATCTGGGACGAAGTTACACGGCGCGTTGTTAAGATTCCCCTCTGCATGTCACTTATAATGTGTGGCGTCTGTAATGGAAAGAACATTTCCATCTAAACCACTTGACATTTTCAATCAATTTACAAAGTTTCCAGATTCAATCTTATCTAGGCCAGTCATGCAGTAATCTAGTTGTAATGGCAGCCAAATTACTTTTGTCAGAAACTGCTTGGCCGATTTTTAGTAAGTGGTTCGTTAGAGCCACGTGTACTTGTAATGCTAAATCTCAAATTCGCTTATCCAATCCCTGGCAATCTGAACCGTCAGAGGCTCTCCTGCAAAATATTTCTTCTTAAGCTTAAACTTCGGTGAAAGGAATAAAAGTTTACCATCACAATATGAATTTGAAAATGTTTTGAAAGTACATCCGTTACCTGGAAGAGAAAATTATTTAAAAAATCTTTGAACTGCATAACTTATAGAAACTTTGTTGAATTACACTAGATCATGCTTGAGTGTATGCATAGGTCGTGATTACTTTAGTTACACTTTGATATTTTTACTGCAACGGTTTCACGTGAACGATTAGACAGGGAATGGTAAAAATGTTAACCGCTGTTTCTGATATTCAGTGTCCGTACAATAGATACTTGAGGAAAAAGACATTTCGAACTGTGTTTCGTCATATCTAGTACACATTAATTATATTTTAAAAAATTGTGTTCAATTTTTAGAGAAATGCACCGCACCGGCGTTAAAAAGTAACTTGACAGATAACAATGAATCCTGATCACAGATTTGATGAAATATATAAATTTTGAAATGGTCTGTGTTTTTCAGACTCGGAACTATACAGTTCCATACAGTCATGCTATAAAACCGCTCAACCTTGTTCTTTGAGGATTGTAGTAAATATAACGGGTGAACAGAGAAGCGGCTTTATAGCTCAAAAAGCGATTTCGAACGGACTCATATACTCTTTGATTAAATGATGTCACGGAAATGTTCCTTGAGTGACCTTTCAAGTTATTTTGGTCTGTCGGAAAGCACGACCGGCAGAGGACATAGGTTTATTGTTGATAGTTTTAGAATATTAAAACGGTCTAGATTGTTGACTTCCTGATAACGTTTGTGTAACTAAACAGTTTTCGTGATGCATGTATGTTTGGTATACAAAATGTATAATCTAAGTATTTAATGATACAATTTATGGCAGAATCGATCACTTTTGGAAGTTATGAAGACAAAAATTTATGGGTCAGCCTCTTCAACCATCATTTTAATTGTGTTTGGCGTGTGAGTATAAACAGGGCCCAAACTTTTAGTAGAGAGATGGAATTTACATCAGACATTTTATCAAATACAATTTTTTTTTTGATTTTACGAGGTATTCAGTAAAACTTTACTGACTATACTATACGTAGCCTGCAACTAAATTAACATCTTTAAAGATAAAGAGACACAATTTTGAAGTATTTGTGATGCAATTTATGTAAAATACTTATGTTTACAAGAAATATTACTAAAGTACAGAATTATTGGATATTTTCGCACTTTGTTGATGTCATCTCGATTTACCGGCACATCATTTCGCTGTGTAAACTTTTGAAAGCCGTTTTCCTCTTACATGAATAGTCTAATTTTTCTTGAATTCTTTAACTGCATAAGTTCAAAATATTTCAAGCCTTGAGATTTATTGACTTTGTAATAATTGAAGCTTAATTGCTAGTTACATGGTGTTCATCATTGGTCTATGAGGGAAGATCCATGAACACTTTGATTTATTCATTCTCGATTGAGAGGATGTTGTGCTGGGACACTATTTTGACTGGAATTACTGGAAACTTCTTACATGTTCCCTCAACCACCAGCATGCAGCACCCATATGCAATGCTCTTATTTTTTACTGTGTCCAGTTGCAATGGCTAGCAAAATGGTACAAAAACTGTGTATACGCAGCATCTAGGGATATTCATTACTTTAAGTGATAGCTCTAGTTTATTTTGCATTGGATGTTGGATTGTAGCATCTTTGAAGTAAGCTATTCACACTGAATTAAAGTGATGATTTTGAAACTTATTGTATAATTGTTTAAAGGGATATTGATGTATTTACACGAAGCAATTACAAACCAAATATAACAAAAGCTGAGCAAATATTTTATAGTATAGGCAGGTTGTCCGTTAACCTGAAACATTTGTTCGGAATGACCTATTAACATAAAACTTTATGGGTGGCTTTATGGGAATTAAGCCGGACATGTAGATTTCACAGATGATAAAACAAGAAACCCAAAACATAAACTTATAATCTTTCCACACAAATCGCTAATTCGTACAAACATGATCCGGATTAGCTTAATCGGATATATTTACATAACCGGATTATGTGCTTAGGAAATAGGTTTTACGTTTGAGTGATATACCGGTTAGAATATCAATTTGTCGACAGCCTGAGCGATTAATTACGAAGCATCTTAACGACATTCAAATCGGTATAGTATTCAAAAGTAAAATCTATTTACATTCTAACACGTTTATTTAAACAAAAAAAGTATCGAAGTGGTACTGTTTACTGCGCTAACATGAACTTGCTGCTTTGAACTCGTAGCATTCTGTGCATTTCGCGGAATTTTGAATGTTCATGTTTACTCCTCCATTCAAACACTATTTGTAATATTTTGTTGTTGCTGATATTACAGGTGATACCGAAAGCGTAGTAAATTTTACTAGGATTTGTTTAAATCACGAGGCATTCATAACAATGTCAATGCAAGCATATAAACGCATGTACACTCGTAAATGTTGGGTGAAAATAACGCGGGAGGGAATTTCAGCACCCGAAATAGTTCCGGACGTCTAGAGTGATATACTTTGTAAAGTATTTCACGCTCATATCCTTATTTGCGCATATAGAAGAAATGTTCAATAGTGTTATAATTTATGTTTTATATTCGTATGTGTGTCAAGGCGTTTAAAGTATGCACAATCAAATCTAACGTATTTCATACCAAACAAATGTCGCGACAGATTCGCTGTCCTTGGTGAGTTTTATTATCTTTCTTGTTAGTCATGTTGTAAAATTATATAAGATTAACATTTTTGACTTGATATAGCCAATGTTTGTTCACAGCTACATTAACGTAAAAAATGGCCATATTGATTGGTAAGGAATGATGCTGAAAACACAGTACATGTTTTTAAAACATTTAAGACATGACTTAAATCAATTTAGTTAATTTAGTTATTTCTTTTATTGGATGATGCAAATAAAAATGTACATAACAGAAAGGGTGGATTTTTATGTTTTGACTAGGAAAGTCAAAACGAGTTTGATAGAGTTTCTCTATATTCTTTGAGAGTAAAACTGCTGTATACTTGGTTATAATTTTGCAACGTTCATTCTCTTTTTAGGTTGAATTAAATATTTTTCTTAAAAGTATAATGGTTACTTTCAAGTGTGATATCACTTTAAGCTGCAAAACATGATAACCTCTAAATATATGTAAACTGTTGATTATACACATACACTTGCTATTTCATAAATTAAACAATAAATACAGAAGCACAACTCCCTCAACAAATAAGGCTAATCAATATAAACTGTTAAGACCATTTCTCCAAAAATGTAATCTTTATTAGCTGTTGAGACACTAAGCAAAATCTGAAGCCAATTCTAGATCATTTTTTTAAAACATTGTATTCCGTTATGGATATTATTCTGCAAATGTAAAACGCCAGTATGATAATGAAAAATGAGTAGCCGTGTTTTGTCGGAACATATCCACAATCATACATAACAATAGTGCCTTTTTCCAGCACTTATGGCGTTGCGATTTAGGTAACTGTTACATACAAAACTGGTCATAATCCTAGTGTTGTTTTTGTAGTTATAAACAAATGTTACAAATCCGTGTAGAAGTTTCAATAAAGAATAAATCAGTAAAAATCTTTTTTTGACTATCCTAATTTTAAACAATATTCTAAACTTTCTGTTACGTATTCTTTCATATATAATACTAGCGGAAAAAAGAAACTGTGCATGTGTAAAATGTTTATGTATCGATCAATTTTATAAATTAAAGCTTGAAACTTTACACAGGTAAGTTGTGTATCCCTCTCGGTCATTTACACTGGTCAGTGCATGAGTTGCACGGGTAGTTTGTCTGTCTGGCCAACGTCTTCGTTTTCACGTTTTTTCGGCCAGCAGTCAATCGCAAACACGTTTGTCGCCTAAACCTGTGTAAAAGCATAGTGTTGATACCTTAAGACACAAAACCACATAATTTTGAAAAACGTCTTTGATACGCCATGCCAAGGTTGAATGAAACTGACAGATGCCGCGCCGTAGGCATGATCGAAGCTGGTGTACGTCATACTGACGTTGCCAGACAATTTGGTGTGCACCGAAATACTGTAGACGCCTTGTGGAGACGGTACCAACAGTTTGGGACCACCAGAGACCGGCCTCGGTCAGGACGTCCACGCGTAACGTCTAATCGCCAGGATACGTACATCCGGGTCGTTCATCTCCGTGAACGACTCAGAACTGCTACTTTGACGGCTAGAAGTATTAGTCCCCGAACGGTACGTAATCGATTGCTTGAACGAGGCATACTTACAGGCATCAGATACCGTGACGAAATCATGCGGACTCGCGTCCTTCCATTTGTGCAGCAACGTAAGGCCACGCTGCAACAGAATAACGCTCGCCCGCACGTCGCGCGGGTCGTCACCGACTTCTTGATCCAGAACAATGTGAATGTGCTGCCCTGGCCTGCAATGTCACCGGATATATGTCGCCTATAGAACACGTGTGGGATGAGATGCAGCGTCGCTTACGTCGCCTCCAAAATCAGCCGTTGACGTTACCTGACCTGTCACGTGCGCTTGTGAGAATCTGGAATGGTATTCCCCAGGCATTTTTCAGCACACTTGTCGCATCAATGAGGCGTAGTTGCCAAGCATGCATCGATTCCAATGGTGGACATACACGGTATTGATGAGATGAACTTTGTTTAGAGAACGTCTCTGAAAACTGATCTCTATCCAAGACGCTGCTGATGCAATAACCATATCAATTGAGCTGGTGTTAAATAAAGGTCAGATAAAACCCTGTTGAAATTATTTTTGCGATTTCTTATATATCTCCTAAGTTATAACATATTATACCCATGCACAGTTTCTTTTTTCCACTAGTACTATCACTTGGAGAACATTTTGAAGAATAACATAACTTTATGGAATATGTTTTTCGGTAGTTTATAGAAATATAACGGTAGATTATATCTCGATAGACTCAAACTTCACTCAGTGAAATTATCAAAATCCTTTACCCGGAATAACGTCAGAAAGTATACCTTAATACCTTATAAATGAATGCTGGAAACCATACGAAGATGTCGTTAAAATGACGTAATGTATGCTAGGCTTTCTGGTAACGTTTTCCGCGATATTTGGCATTTCATTGAAACAAACTCAACAAAAGTTGAGCAAAATAAACAGAACAGTTTTGGCATCGGTGTAATAGCACGTTCATTTCACTCGTAAACAACAAAAGTAGTTATTTATATCTTTTAATATGCCCACTCGGTGAAATAAGACCCGAAAAGCAACAATTATCCTCTATGAAACCTATATTCAAACACTGGACACTGGTGGTAATATGAGCGGATTTGATGTGTAGAATTAATTCTTTCACAGATCAGTGGATTGATATTCGATTTTAAAATCCAGTTAGAAAGTATCAATTAAATGTATAGTTGTTTATTGTTTTGAAGATGGGTTTTATGCTGTAAATTGAAAACACTCAAATTAATTTTATGGTGTTCAATTTCTTATCACGATGAGCTGAAAGATCTCTTTGTCCAGAAATGAACCTATGTGTGCTACGGTTACGTGCTTTTTATTAGACATATATATACTTAAGGACATAAGTTCTGTCCGGTTCGAATTGTTTAATTAAATTTTAATTGTACGTTATTTTTAATTTTTATTTGCAAATTTATATTTTGAGACTACGTCCTACATCACAAGGTGTTAAGAATTCGATACAAATCATTCAATCAACCGTGACTGCATAAACCATGAATTTTACATTTATCTAAATTGTATGTACATGAAACTTATAATCACCAAAATTTCAAGTGATTTTTGTAACCAAAGGATAGTCCTATCGAAAGACGTAAAAATAGACAAATACTCAACATATGTTGTTATAACGAAGCTTTCAAGATAGGAAAGTTTGCACGTTTTATGTCGACTGGAGGTCAGTGAGCCTACAACACATGTTGCACGTGCGTTAAACGCCCACAAACATTCTGTTCGATGTCCCGAACATTGAAAATGTGTAAATTGATTCGAAAATGATGATATTCTTATGCTTTTCTGATTATGAATAAAATATCCAATTTCAGTTTTTGAGTTACTTTAATTATAACGGACAGAACTTTTGTCCTTAAGTATATGTTGGCGGATACCTGATGTGAGGTTGGACATCGGAGGACGAACAAAACGAAGGGCCTTGTAAATAATGCCACGTCATAAGCACGTGCTTGGGTGTGCTGGCATATCGGAACCACTGCAGGCCCTGCAACAGGTGCCACGTCATCAGCACGTGCACGGTTTTGCTTGCGTAGCAAAGCAACCGGACCTACAAAATCAGGATGTCTCTGTATCACATTGTGTTGGCGTTGTGCGACAAGTCTCCTTTCTAGACTACGAATCTAGCCAGCTAAATGCCTACAGAAAAGAAGATAAAACTGGCACTGACATACAAAATATTATTCCGGAAATCAGCTTAAATCATTCAAATAGTTTATTTACTCAAATATCGCCTTTTATTCTAAGGTGATATCACCTACTCCCTTTATAAAAGTTATTATTGCATATGTTACTATACATAGTATCAAATTTGCCTTGAATTTTGGTGATATGGGCCGATAAAACGACCATGTGACGTTGTGTGCCGATAACTGATATCGGCACTCTTGCTAGTGTGCCAGAAAATTCATATCGAGACTATTTCCGGTCAACTGTGTAGCAACGCTAGACCGTCAGCACGTGAAAACGTTGACGTAATTGATAACGTAGACGTAACTGAAAATGGCCTCCGAGAGGACACAGAAGTCTCTATCTCACCGTTTATTGAATCTAGATGGGCTTATTGAGCAGCGAAATGCTGAAACTGACACGTATGCTTTTGTGGATAGTATGAATAATTCATTTATTCAATAGTGTTTATTTTTATGAAATAAAATGAGTATTACAGGAATGTGTGTTTTGTATCTACTTGTCTTATCTTTTTCCCATTTTCAGCAAAACCGATGTTCAACATATGCAATAAAAAGGTAATTATACGGGACAGGTGTGCCTTAAGGCGATATTGGCACACTTGGTTCAAATTGGCCATCGGGCTAAAGCCCTCGGGCCAATATCTCACCAAGTGTGCCAATATCGCCTTAAAGCACACCTGCCCCGTGTAATAACCTCTACATATCACCTATTCAAAGGCAATAGGTGATATCACCATTACGAATATCAATACAATTTCTAATACAATTAGACAACTATGGTTTTGTTATGATAAGTTAAGTAACTTGCAAGTTTACTACTTCATAGCTAGTTTAAACCATTCACTTAGTAACAACATTTAGTATTAAAATAATGAAAGCTAAAATTTTAAAAATGAGCTTAGTAGATAACATATCGCCTTGAAAATGCCAACAATTATAAAAACACATTTGTAATACATTACAGAAACACCTTATTTTGTTTCTTGGCCGTAAATAATATCAATGGATCGTTTTGAGAACACCCTTTCGTTTTGTCCGTCCTCCGATGTCCAACCTCATACCAACACATGCTAACAGAAAGCACAGTAAACTCCCTGGGCAGTTTTGGTGTTTCTAAAATGGATATAATTGTTTAGTATGTGAATCATCGGTACAACAATATTTGAAATAGTTACAAGATTATATAAGTTGGAATAGCTGAAATGTAGCGCATTACGATATAAATTGGTAGTTAGCATATCTTTACAGTTTCTAATGTTACTATTGATACTGTAATAATTTACATATATAACCATGACTATTATTGTAAAATAACACATCTTGATAGGTAGGTAGGTCTGGTGTAGTTATATGCTCACTCAAGTATCCTGGAGCTACGCCATGCTTAAATTTGTACATGTGACACAATGTAATAAGTTCTACTCTTTTTTGAACTGGTGACCAATGTAAAATTTGGAAATGTTTCAAATCAATATGAATCTTAAAATCCAACTTTGAAATCAATCTAATGCATTAATTTTTGCTTCCTTAATGATTTCACTGACGATAGATTCACAGGATAAATGTTTATCAAGTGTTGCACCTAGATATTTAACAAAGTTAGTAGAACTGACAGTTGTACTATTGCAAGATATATCTAGACTTGACCCAGAGGTTACACTAAAGCGTTGACAGCAAATAAATCTCTTGTCTAGCTCACTCTGTGCTGTAAAGATAGATCTATAAACATCCTGTAGAAACTAACCTCCTTAATTTCATCTAAGTTTTGTTTTAAATTGAAAGAAAGCTTAGACAGATATTGAGGCACAAGTATGATTCTTGTACGTTCCTAACCACATGCGTACACGACATAGCCTTTTAATGGACACAATTAGTTAGTTCTATAGTACATGCACTTGTTTATTTCAGTGTTAATAGTGAAGTTTGCTGTCTACTCAGTCATAGATACTACCAGTGCTAAAGAGGGCAAAAAGACGAATGATCTTGCAAAGTTACTTGTTGTTGTAGGAGTTTAACACCCATTCCAACCGTATTTTGGTCTTTTAACAGGCGGGCATTTAACCTAACAATCGTCTCTGGGAAGAACCAGTACTTAACTCCTGTTCTCCGTAAGAAACTGCCAACCTTCTCACACTAAGAGACATGGTATATAGCATGGCTCGAACCAATGACTCTCAATCTATGAGGTTGCATTGATTTTAAGTCAGTGATTCTTACAACCTGATGAGTTTGGTTTACATCTTCAAATAGCTTTTTCCGATATTGTCAAATACGAAATTCGAAATGAAATGACCTTGCTTTGAGAAAGCTTGGCCATTACGAAAAGTGTGTTAGTAAGATTTAGTATTTAATCGCACAAAGGATACATCGCTTATACCTTAGAATTAATTTCCAACTGGTTATTATCGTAAGAGGATTACATGAATCAGCCTTAGTGAACCTTTATAAGAACCGCATCACAAACACTTTAGACGTCGTTGCTGGAGAAACAAAAGTTATCAACTGATTGAATGTATATATTATAATATACACACAAAACAAGCAGTTGTAGCATCAGTAATGGAGCAACAAAAATTATCTACAGGCTTTATTATCCTTTCACTACTTTCTTTACGTAAGTATATACTTTTTGTGTAGGCAGTTTGGTATTTTAAGACTTATGTAAAATGGAAATATTTTTAGCAGAAAATGTTTCATTTTACTTCGCTTGTAATTAAAATGGATAAATAACAAACTATATTGTAATGATGATAAGAGAAAAGAGCAACACAATTAATGAAAATTTTACAGACCATGTCGCAATATCTGTTAACATCTTTTATTTGTTTTTTCATTCACTTACTATAATGATTACGCCAATAAATAAAAACAATTATAAGTTTATTTAGCGAACAATATTAATACAAATATTGAGTCCGAGGGCGCCTCTGAGACTTTAAATACATTGTATAAGCTATGTAAGTTAAGTTTTTGACCACATAAACAACATAATTAATAAGTAAGCGTTTTTATTGATGAATTTCAGTGAGTGTGAAACAGTCTCTCTCCGTAGCGACTTATAGTTTAAGCTACAGTTACTTCGATGAGATAGCACAGTCCTATTGCGCATCGAAAAGTAGCGGATGGGTGTTTGCTGTAAGAAGAGATTGTGGCGGAGTAGCTCCAACATGTAAGGACATATGCAGCGGAGCTCAAAATGAAATCCAGGAATTCATTGGTAATCAGAAGAAAAAGTAAGTAATAGCATAATTGAATTGTTTAATCATGAAGTGTGTCTTTTAATTATTCATTACCGAAACAATTTTAAAGTGTGATGTGTATGCAGAAAGTCGTATGAGACCTTATTATACGCCATGGTTGTATTTGTATACATTGTAAGTGAATACTAGAGAATAACATATGAAAAAATATTACCGTGTACAATATACACGGGTATGAAACGTAAACACGCAATTACATAGGTGTGTACCAATATCATGTTGTCCGTTCTCGAATGACAACTGAGAGAACTAGGAGTATGTTTGACATAACCCTATGTTGGTGATACTTCCATTTGTACTTAAAATGTTAAACATGTATATAAACCTACGTTAAGATAAAAAGATTTAGTTGTTAAAAGAAAATAAAAAATGGGACACGATCTCCACCTAACCGAATCGTCTTTCCTGTAATACATGTGTTTATGGATTATTATTTTAATTTGTTTGCTCTGTCTTTTCATGCAAAAGTCTGACAGCACCCTCGCGTTATGTATAAGTTAAAGGATATAAAAGAGGACCTGTAAAATCCGACTTTAATATCCTTTGACTGATTTATCGCATTACACCACAAGCAATGAAATTAAAAAAATTAAATTTAACCAAATTATCAATGAAAAATTATTCAACATAAATGCATAGCTTTCTGCAACAGTCAGTGAATTGTGGGAGGAGTCATGTTTAAAGATAGATTGTTAATCAGCAAAATACCCATTATTATTCTTTTTACAACAATGTGAACGTAATAGCTTGCTGTTTCAATTTATAGTCCATTTCTTGTAATAATGGAATTTTGGAGGCCTGTTTCCATCACTGAGCTAATTCAATTCATTTAACGGCAATGTTTCGATAACAAGCAGTATATGTAGAACTGTTAGAACAAAACAAATTCATGGCATCGAATTTCTGCATATCGCTGTATACATTTGGTAATAATTGTCATCTTCATGCTAAATTATAAACAGCACCACGTGCTAGTTTCGTTTATATAGGAAATTTTATGTTTGACAGTCGAATTGAGTTTTGTTTTGAAAGTATGCGTTATTGACTTTTATTAAAAAAATAAATGCACCAATAGAAATAAAATAAAACAAAATATGTCTGTGTCTGCTTTGAAAGTTTTTTATTCTGTAGTTCTTTTAGGGTTTTGATAAAACTGGGTTCTGTGATGTTTACCATGCATCTTTATTGGAACCTGTCCCAGGCCCATCCTCTGACTTTATTGTTTATTAAAATAAACAAAACAACTCTATCAATGAAATGTTTTCCCTACAAGATACCTCAGTTTTACAAAACTGTGAAATATACAACCAATCAAAATCAACCACCTGATTTTATCCAATGAGAAAAAGTGATACTGAAAGCACAGAAAAGAGTAGTGATACTTCAATTAGAGCACAGAAAAGTAAACCCGATACCAAGGATTTAGAGTGCCTCAAACTTCGATGGAACTTTATACTAGCTATGCGATTACATTAATTTACTGTACACCGCTGTCGTAAAATTCAGATATTTAAATATATGCTGATAACGTTAACGAATTGTTAAGAATCAGTTTGTAAATATTTGATTGAGACCTGACCTGAATGATAAGTTTGATTTATACGCTGCAAAAGTAAACAGGTACACTGTATTGACACTTAACTTTTTAAAATGGATTTGCCTGGGTAAGTCGGTTAATCATGAAAAAGAACACATTGGAGCTTTATGATTAATATTGAAACTTTCCCTTTCAGGGTATCGTGTTTCGATGCATTCCATATAAAGAAAGAACATCCCGTTCTTCGTGCGAACCCGTCTCATGAACAACCTGATGCTGGAAAAGTGAGTCTAGGCACATATGGTTACGGAAAAAGTGGCTGTTCATGGAAACCTAACCACTGTGGACCTAATTATTGCTGCTGTAAAGCACAATAAACTTGACAGGCACTACAATATTTTAAAAAACTTCATTTTGTTAGGTTTGCTCTAAATCTAGTCTATGTTTAACTTAAATTAAATTTGAATTTCATACGCTGTATATTGGACATGTTTGTTAAGAAGATCGTATTTTTCAAACGCTACTTCAAAATTGTTGTTATTTTTGTCCCTATTGTTTGCTGTTGAATACATTTTATATTATGTGTAATGTGTTACATATTTTATGAGTTTTGAGAGTTGTAACATTTACTACCAATTATTATGTCATACATTAAACGAAAATGTGTGCCCTTTAACGAAATGTGAAATTCAGTGTTCTCTACAGCAGTGCTTTTACTATGCCCTTGGGTATATATAGGTTCACTGCTTCTGAAAAGTTATATCTTCAATAAAATCAAAGTTACCATAGATGTTCGTTAACACCGAAGATAAGGAAAGAAAAATTATAACACTGATTGCATATGCGCTTAACAATTAAGTGAATGCAAATGGGTTTACAAACAGGCATTTATATTTTTTAAATTGTATTTCACGTTTGAATTCAGCCAATTTTTACGTCACTTTGAAGTACGAAGAACAAGTGTTGTATCTCTTCTACACTAAAAGAAAAATTAACCTATTCCATATTTTGAAAGAAATATAACTGTAATGATCGAAAAACGTTTCTTTTATTCATTATTCCTGTAAGAAAAATATATGTACATTTCTTCAATATTTGAGTTAACATAATGAAGCAGATCGCCGTTATTGTCAACGTTGTAAGCCTATCTGGGACGAAGTTGTTAAGATTCCCCTCTGCATGTCACTTATAATGTGTGGCGTCTGTAATGGAAAGAACATTTCCATCTAAACCAGTTGACATTTTCAATCAATTTTCAAAAGTTTCCAGATTCAATCTTATCTAGACCAGTCATGCAGTAATCTAGTTGTCAGCCAAATTACTTTTGTCAGAAACTGCTTGGCCGAGTTTTAGCAATTAAGTGGTTCGTTAGAGCCACGTGTACTTGTAATGCTAATTCTCAAATTCGCTTATCCAATCCCTGGCAATCTGAACCGTCAGAGGCTCTCCTGCAAAATATTTTTTCTTAAGCTTAAACTTCGGTGAAAGGAATAGAAGTTTACCATCACAATATGAATTTGAAAATGTTTTGAAAGCACATCCGTTACTTGGAAGAGAAAATTATTAAAAAAATCTTTGAACTGCATAACTTATAGAAACTTTGTTGACTTACACTAGACCACGCTTGAGTGTATGCACAGGTCGTGATTACTTTAATTACACTTTGATATTGTTACTGCAACGGTTTCACGTGAACGATTAGACAGGGAATGGTAAAAATGTTAACCGCTGTTTCTGATATTCAGGGTCCGTACAATAGATACTTGAGGAAAAAGACATTTCGAACTGTGTTTTGTAATATCTAGTAGACATATACAAAACAATCCATTCTCTATCATTAACATTTGCACATTACAATGTAATTATATTTTGAAAAATTGTGTTCAATTTTCAGAAAAATGCACCGCACAGGCGTTAAAAAGTAGCTTGACAGAAAACAATGAATCCTGATCACAGATTTGATGAAATATATAAATTTTGAAATGGTCTGTGTTTTTCAGACTCGGAACTATACAGTTCCATGCATGCTATAAAACCGCCCAACCTTGTTCTTTGAGGATTGTAGTAAATATAACGGGTGAACAGAGAAGCGGTTTTATAGCTCAAAAAGCGATTTGGAACGGACTCATATTCTCCGAAATAATCTGTGAGCCACGTACTGTCAGCACATTGTGTTCGTCACGGAAATGTTTCTTGAGTGACCTTTCAAGTTATTTTGGTCTGTCGGATAGCACGACCGGCAGATGAAATCGTTGATAGTTTTAGAATATTGAAACGGTCTAGATTGTTGACTTCCTGATAACGTTTGTGTAACTAAACAGTTTTCGTGATGCATGTATGTTTGGTATACAAAATGTATAATCTAAGTATTTAATGGTACAATTTATGGCAGAACCGATCACATTTGGAAGTTATCAAGGCAAAAATTTATTGATCAGCCTCTTCAACCATCATTTTTATTGTGTTTGGCGTGTGAGTATAAACAGGGCTCAAACTTTTAGTAGAGAGATGGAATTTACATCAAACATTTTAACAAATCCATTTTTTTTTCATTTTACGAGGTATTCAGTAAAACTTTACTGACTATACTATACGTAGCCTGCAACTAAATTAGCATCTTTAAAGATAAAGAGACACACTTTTGAAATATTTGTGATGCAATTTATGTAAAATACAGATGTTTACAAGAAATCTTACTAAAATACAGAATTATTGGATATTTTCACACTTTGTTGATGTCATCTCGATATACCGGCACATTATTTCGCTGTGTAAAATTTTGAAAGCCGTGTTCCTCTTACATGAATAGTCTGGATGTTGGATTATAGCATCTTTGAAGTAAGGTATTCACACGGAATTAAAGATATAATTTTGAAATTGATTGTGTTATTGTTTAAATGTTTATTGATGTATTTACGCTTAGATTAACCACCAGAAACGAGATAAGTATCTATAATTACTGATGACTGTTTTGTCATAATTTGCGATATTGACTTCTTCTTTCGCTTTAAAATCTTGACAGCAAGGCTTTGATTTGTTGGTGGAAAGGTCTGAGCATGATCTTCAATTTGTCGTTTTCATATGATCATAGGGAAGTGTGTTGAGGAGGTGATTTTATTGTGATTGTGAGAGGACGAAACCTTATTTCTATACTGGTATTTGTTTTAAGTAGCAGAACAATTAAAACAGTAACCTTTAGAAGCAGTTTGAGATATGAAAAGAATATTAAACCCGAGTCTGTCATGCAAGTACAAACTACATGTACTTTTTATAGCAATAATACCTTTTGTTCATAATGTTTATCGACAACATCTTTACGTGATAAACAGCACTAGAGATGAATGGATTTGTGACACAGTCAAGATAGCTGTTCCAAACAAAATGTTTCTTATTAAATTTGAAGCTGATATTTTTATTTTCTCGACATGTGTTTATTCCTCCAAGCGTAAAGTGTTTCAACGCACTCAATATCAAAAAAGAACATTTAATTCATCGTGCGAATCCATGTCCCGAAAATCCCAGATGTAGAAAAAATCAGGCCAAATTAACTCTGAGAGATAATGCAAATCCAAAATTCATAAAAGCTAGATCTGTTCCTTATTCGTTGAAACCCAAAATTGAGAAAGAACTCGATAATCTTGAAAACCAAAGGGAATAATCAGTAAGGTAGCGACAAGTGAATGGGATATGCACGTTGTGAAACCGAACGGTGATGTCCGGATATGTGGCGATTTCAAGGTCACACTCAATACAGAACGTATTGTGGATAAATACCCGCTTCCGAAAATGAAAGATATTTTCGCTAATTTGTCTAAAGGAAATAAGTTCAGCAAGCTTTATTTACGTACAGTTACAATATGACGATAAGAGAAAGGAGCTCTTAACCATTAACACACGTCGGGGATTATACCGTCTAAACCGGATGGTGTAGGGAGTAGCGTCCGCACCGGCTACATGGCAACTAACAATTGATCAGATACTCCAAGGAATACCAGGAGTTCAGTGCACATTGGATGACATGGTCGTTACTGGTGAAAATTTGGTGACGATTCACACTTTGCTTACCTTGAGAAAGTTATCAACAGGTTAGAACAACATGGGATTAAAGAAAAATGGGCATTCCTTGAAAACGCATTACTTTTACTGTGGTCATGAAATTGACGCAAATGGATAATTGAAGTGTAATGATAAGGTCGTGGCTGTTTTGAACACGCTAGCCCCACATGATATTTCTTCTTTAAGAGCATATTTAGGTGTCTTCTTGGTCGCTCGAAAGAAGCGTGTTTTGCAACATCGTTGTCAGTACACCCCTTGCAGAATTTGGAGACAGCTTCTTGCACACGATGGTGTTCCGGCAATTCACGGAAGGCTGCAGTTGCCAGGGTAGGACATCTATCTACCCAGTCTTCAAGATATTATTCTGATCGTTGTGCGGCCTGCTAAACTTGCAGTTTCTGTTAATGTTTTGGTACCAAATCGGTATTCTAGCTTTTTCATTATCTGATTGAATGAGTACTGCTCTCCCATTCCAGTTGTGATTGTGAAAACGTCTAGCGCCTTTCCCTCTAAGCTCATATTTTAAATAATCTCTAAAGTCACGATCTGACCAATGTAGAACCGCCATATATAAACTTCTGCTTAAAGGACAGCCAACTGGTCTTCCCATCATATCTTAAATTTTCAGGCAGTTTCTTTGGGCACCCCTTTTTTTCTCTAGCATAGTGTTCTGAAGACTTGCTATTAAAGTGATCATCTTCTTCATCGCTGTCAAAGAAGTATCATTAATGGTGATAAACGTCATAGTATCTGTCGCTACAAGGATACCGTATAGGTGTTTTTTCTGCGGTGACAATATTTCTGCGTTTTCAGCGGTCAACAGAAAGCCGCAAAAATAAAATCCGCAGAATATTTTATATGACTTTTATATAAGCATATGTGCTGTTTCATGACATACCAGAGATAAACGCAAGTATTTGTCTTTGTCGATACATGAAAAGTTTGCTTTACGTTTTTCAAAAGCTATAATTGACGTATATCACACATGCAGTAATGTTCAATAAAAGCGTACTACTTCCTTTGTCCGTCTAAATTTATTGTTTACAGATTAATCGAGAATCAAATCGTTATCTATTGTATACAAATTCAAACTTTATTTACTAATTTGTATGGCAAACAACATTTATCATACTGTTAATGTGTTGATCATCCGTTCGCTGATACGTAGGTTTTTTTTATTTGCATGTGATTTCCTACTAACAAAGATATTTCTGCGGGAAAGACAACTAGATGCAGTATACGTGTACTTACTGTTCGAATCTGAAAACAAATCTAAATATCATATTGATTAATCGTTTATGTTTCTCATTTTAAATTCTGAGACATTTGATATTCTCTATCCTCTGAAGGAGTACATGCTTTATTGACTAATTATAAGCGATAGTTACATCATTTATCAATGAAGCGATCACGTGTTCAAGGCGGTGGTTTTCGGATGAACACAAATGAGAACGGGGCAATTTTGGAAGTCGATCTCAAAATGATGTTATACATCTAGTAACAAATATTTTAAGAAATGTGTCCTAATTATATGA
>JAFMSR010000001.1:70547220-70565223 GCA_022818135.1 Saxidomus purpurata | reverse complement strand
CCTAGTCAAGTGACTGGAACATGTTCTGTAAACAACATATTCTGTCAGTAGAAGCGCAAGAATACCCCGCGTCACTTTCGCTTTAGCTGACACCTCAGATTTGGTCATAGAAACCTAAAATATGGATCAAAACCACTTGCAGTGGGTCTTTTTAACGACTGAACATCAAACAAAAGACAATCTGCCATGAAAATGGCTCTTAAACACAGAGGAAATGGCACTACATCTTAAATAGGAACTACGTTTGAGACACCGCCGGTTTCATACCTAAAAACAAATTCAGCGAGTCCTATATGGAATTTCATTGGATTATTACGTGATACAAATGCTAGAAGTTTATTGGTTACAGTATAAAACAGATGTTTTTCTTAGTACAATGTGTTTATGTAGACTCATGAAAAACGTGGCTTTCATGGCACATTTCTTATGCTAGAAATAACACATCCTATGTTGATAAAAACAGAACAAACGAGTTAATGAAAGTGAATTTTGTAAAATAAACTGAGCGGTTTTAACTTTGAGAGGTAAAAGGACAGCTCTAAAACACTACTAGATTTATTAATTTTGTCCGTTATATTGCAGGCTGAATGTATCCCGTGTGATAATGGAGACGAATGTCCGGATCATTTACCGTACTGCACTCCTGCAGGGTGTGTCTTCAGATGCCCTGAACGTGTCTTTGTGAACGGTTCTAACTGCGTGCAGGAATGTGGTAAAGGATATATTTTCAATAGTACATGTGTAGATTCCTGTCCGGCAAACCACCCACTAATTGAAGAGCAAATCAATTACAAGTTCGAAAAGTTAAAATTTTGCAGATCACAGTGTGACACAAATACTTTCGCTTACAATGGTACATGCATAAGGGATTGTCCTACCGGAAGTAAGTATATAGAAAATGGATCTTGCTCTAGCAATTGCTCTGCCAGTAAGCCGTTGCGTCGGAATATAACGTCGAATAACCAACTCGTCGGAATTGAATGTCTTGCAGCATGTGATAAAACATCCAAGTACCCGTTTGAATATATCAAGGAGTGTGAATCCAAATGCAGTGACAGTCAAGTTGTTTTTGATGGCAAATGCATGCAAGACTGCCCGACACATTCACAAATTTTGATCAATCTACAAATGTGCCAAAAACTTTGGACATGTCAGGATGGTTGGCCTGAACAAAAGTATTGTTCAGATAAATGTCCATTAATTCCGTCCTTTTCCTATGTCTACAATAACAGTTGTGTAGACAGGTGTCCGGAAACTGCAAAGCTCTCGTTAAATGGACGGTGTGTCAACAGATGTCCGGACCAACAGTATATTTGGTACAAATACAGAGATCTTAATAGATTAGTAGAGCCGATAGAATGTTGTAAGGAGTGTCCATATCCGCTTAGGTCAAATAATTACACAATGGAATGTTTAGAAGCGTGTCCAGTTGGTCTGAAGAACTTTAACAGGACTTGTTTGATAGAATGTCCGAATGATACCAATATTGAAATTGACGAAGAAACTGACGAATTAAGTTGTGTACCACACTGTCAAAAGTACATTCTAAATAACTTGTGTATAGATACCTGCCCAGAGGATGCAAAGTATGTGAACGGATCTCACTGTGTCACCAAATGCCCAGAGTCCAACCCTTACAGAACTAAGAATCCATTCAGATGTTTAAAAGAATGTCCTGAATACTTGGTGAAAAATTCACTTTCGAATGAATGTGTTGCGAGATGTCCCGAAAACATGTTCAACTACCATAAGACGTGTTTGAGTGACTGTCCCGTCAATACATTCAAAGCGACAAAAGGAATGAAGTGTGTGGAAGTATGCGAGGAATTCGAACTCAATGGAACGTGTGTTGATTCGTGCCGAAGATATTCTGCTAATGGGTCATGCGTTGATACATGTCCAGGTTCCTACAAGGTCGCGTATCATGGTTTGTGCCATCATGCTTGTCCTGAAAACACATGTGTGAGTGAAGATGGGTTCAACTGTACTGACACGTGCATGCGTGATTTGAAACACAATAAATTGGTTTACAAATGTCCCGAAAGTGCTCCATATACACGAAAATGCACGTCCGAGAAACAGTGTGTACCAGCATGCGATAAATACGAAGCGTTGAACGATTTCACGTGTATAAACGTGACCGAATGTGACAGAGCCGTGCTGTCAAATGGACTTTGTGCAAACGAATGCCCAGATGGTTATCTGTATATGCCAGACTCCGAGTCAAAGATGGTTTCAAGTGTTAATGGATACGAATACAGTATTGAGGATGCTGGCGATAATCCCTGTAAAACTGTGACGAACGTGTATCTAAACCTGGTAGTTATAGGGGTTTTTTTACTGCTGATTATCGCGCTATTCATCGTCTTTATGTCCACAGTTCCTCTCGACATACCAACTTGCAAACGAGGAAAAAAGAAAGATGCAAGAAATGAAGAGGTATTGTTTTACTTATTCATGTTCAAGTTTTTAATGTCAGCTCACTAAATTAAGCTGTTTTCGTCTTTCTCTTACGGAGGACAAAAATAATTTTACTATAAACTTTCTATACAATATTTATTTTGTTTCACTTAACAGTTAATTTTACGTCCAGTCAATAGTAACGTCCTGGAAATCTAACAACACGGCTTAGTGAATACACCGTCAGACTCTTATGGTCAAGGTAAAAACATGTTTAAATTGAAAGGGCTTTAAATTATTTACAGGTAAGACGTGGCGGAAAAACCAACGAAAATTTTATTGATGAACAGAAGGATGATGTTCCTTTGATTACGGAGGTTGCCGATAACATCCCGTCGGGAGAAAGTGGAGACGTTCCTTTGATTACGGAGGTTGCCGATAACATCCCGTCGGGAGAAAGTGGGGACGTTCCTTTGATTACGGAGGTTGTCGATAACATCCCGTCGGAAGAAAGCAGAGACATGCCTACGCTAACGGTGATTTCTGGTAACATACAGTCGGAAAAGGTCAGAAATGTCCCTTTGTTTAATGAGACAAGCAACGTATTAAACAATGACAGATATTTGGACGAGTATGAACTACCCCCAGTTGTTGCCGCACACAGTCACAATGATCTGAATGAAGATATTAGAGACGACGTGTCATTACTTAGCACAAATGTTTAGTCCTTTACTGATCTTAAATATTTTTCTGTCTGGTTTAAAACGTATTTTCAACCAAAACAGCAAGAACAAATACATTGCTATACAAAGCCGAGGGCCTATCACTAATGTTGAAATAACTTGTCCGACCCTTTGGAAAAAAATATCTTGCGTTACTTCCGCCGGAGCCGTTGCTACAATTTTTTGCGTTTTTTGCATGTACATGTTGATGTCTGTTGTATTTCATACCATAATATATTATTAATCTATAATGAGAAAGTAAGTCTCAAGATATAATGCCTCCCAAATTTGATTACAAAAAATTCAAACGCATCAGTTTCTTTGGGCAACGGTCCATTTTAAAGCGTAATAATCTATTTCCTACAGAAAACCTTGTTTAAATTATTGGAAATTGACCGATAACTTGAATTGTTGGTCCCTTTACGTACAATTAGCAAACTGATAACGAAAATACCCGTCATAGGTAAATGATGTATCTGGACGCCAAATTGCTACGCATGTACATAAGAGTAGTTAAATTTTACACAGGACACGATATTCCTCCAGTCTAGCTCCTTTTGGGTGATCAGTGGCTATGGCATTGATGACCACCATTTGTGACGAGACTGGTAATTAAAGAAATAATGTTTCGATGTGAAATGGCTTCTAGTGTCCGTAAGATTCAACTTGGATGGTTTCAGATCCAAACAGAGTTGTATTCTAAACTGACCTAGAATTCATGAGAATAGTCTCACCAATTTTAATGAAGACTGGGTACAAAATGGTATCTGTAGTGTTCACAAGATTTTCAATGATTTCACCTTGTGACCTATTTCTACAAGCCACATGACATGAGTATATAGGGCCGTGCCCAGTTCCAAATTCGACCTAGGGATCATCAAGAAAACCATTCTGACAAACATATATAATATCAGACAATGAATATTGTGACATTTTATGACGCGCATGACCCAATGCAATTCAAACTTACGAGTTCGGCAACGGTAAACATTCTGGCCAACTTTCACAATTGCTATGAAATGTTGCATCTAATGTTTTCCTTTGAAAGTCTTGTTTTAAAACATATTAAATGTAACTTTATCAATTATAAACATGATGTATCTCTAACCTAATCTATGTCATATTACTATACAACCCCTTTTCCCCTAACACATCCAAAATGAAAGAAAAAACTTGTCTGTTGCAATTCTTTTTATTCTTTTGTCATCTTCCAATCAACAAATAGAAAACAGTATACAGTGTCAATAATATGAAATGTGGATATATTAAAGCATAAACCCTTATCCAGCTGGTTTTTTAAATGGACTAGTTCATCCTTCTGTCCTTCAACAGAAACATTAACACTTCAAAGGGATACCATATGAATATCAACTAAATTGGGTAACATTCATGATAATCTATTTTTCACTATTTTCACTAACTTTCCACTTTGCTAATTTAAAAATCTCCTGACAATTCCTTAACATATATTAACTATTTAGAGAATTCTCATTTCACAAATTAACATTTATTTCAAACACAAATCGCAAAATTTACCTCACACGAAATTACCCAATTTACAGTATCATTATCAGAGTACACAAATTGGCAAGGTTCTGACCAACACGGGTAGTAAAGGCAGAATCATTTCCAACCAAACAGGGTAAGGGTTAAGTTATTTGAGTACATTTGTATGTGGTATTTCTTAATAGTTTTTGATCAGTCCTTTCTTTTTTTTCTATTTTAAAGTATTTCATCCTGCTATTAATTTAGCTATGTATTTGTTAGAATGAATCTTTATAGTTTGCACTCAAGAAATAACATACCTCTGATTCAGTTTTAACATGTCAATTACCATTTTTAAAAACTTTTTAATGATGTTATCTGTATGTTGCATGATGAATTGTTCACTTTTTGCCATTTATTTATTTATACTAATTTATTTATTCTCTATTGCAAAACTTATCCTTACAGATTTTATCAATCACTCTCGAGACTCACTCCAGATGGAATCAACGTCGAAGAGAGACAGGCAATGTGAAATTATCTGTCTTGCATAAGGACACTACCGACATTACTGGAGGAACTGGTAGGGATCAAACCCAGGACCCTCGGTGAACATGCTACTTATTACCACGTGTATCATAGCACTTAATTCTTTTAAACATTGTTCTTTACATTTTAAATCTAAATTTGAAAATATTAAGTTTTAAGTCTGTAAGCCAAGCTCAAAATGTGTGGATATGTGAAGACCTATATGTATAGATATATAATATGTAAATCATTCACAGATATAGAAATAAAAATATGTATATGAAAAGATTGGAAAATTACCTGAGAAGTTAACACAAAGCATTTCAGAGGTGAAACCCGCAAGTTTTCATAAACTAGAGGGCCAAGATGGAAGAATCTTCATAGCGGTCAATAACATAATGCTATGTTCCAAATATTTAAGCGCTGGGTCTAGTGCTTCTAGAGAAGATTTTTGAAGATTTCCCTATATAAGCCTATGTAAAATCAAATGACAACCCCCCCCAGTTTTGACCTTGGGGGACGTGATTTAAACACTTTTACTAGATGTCCCCTAGGTTATGCTACATGCCAAATATCTAAGCTTTAGGCCTTGCGGTTTCATAAAAAAAAAAATTACTCCTATATAAGCCTATGTAAATTCAAGTGACCCCACTGGCAGGGTCAATTTTGATCTGGGGTAATGATCATGTTAGAGTGTGACTAGACAATGCTACATGTATAAATCTAAGCTCTAGGCCTTGTGGTTTCAGGGAAGATTGTTGCCATAGCAACCATAGTTATTCATGGAATGCAACTCTTTAAACAATTTTGATACAGCTTTAAGCAAGAAATATCCCTGCCAAATTTCATCAACATTTGCCCAGAGCTCTTAGAGGAGATGTCGTTTGAAGGAAAATGTTGATGGACAGCAGAGTGGGTAATGAAAAAAGCTCACCCTGGCACTTTGGGCCAGGTTGGCTAAAAACAATTTATTTACTCTCGACTGCAAAGCAAATTACAATATATCAATCGCTCTCTCAACTCACTCCAGAAAAAAAACAGGTGGATGGCAATACAAAGGCACCAACTGGATATGACACAATCAGATGAACATATGACCAAAGTTCCACAAAAATCCTTCATGACAAAATCACATGACCTTTTACCCTAAGAGTGACCTTTGCCTTCGTCATCATGATCCAATGAATATTTGTCACAACTTTGATTAAAATCCTGTGACAAAGTTAGGAGATACAGTCTAACGACAACTTTTGATCTTTACATGTGTACTTGATTTGAGCCAAGCCTAGTTGAGAAATAAATTTAGGAGATGTATAAATATGACCTTTGACCCAAAATATGACATAGACCTGAGCAAACTTGGTTTAAACATGGGCATTGGACGTGATCTCCACTGAGGTAAAAGTCTGATTCAAGTATGAAAAAATCCTTCAAGGTGTTGAGCTATAGATTTTAATTTTGCCTTTAAATGTACCTTGACCAGGCAACAGTTACTGTCAGAAGTTATTTGCAAATTAGCCTATCCATGCGAAAGCTACAGCCTAGTCACAAAATATCAAGAACAAGTTCCAAGTGTGACCTTGACCTTCGAAGTACCCCCCCTGGATGTTGTGCATGACACACACTTGTAGTATGGACTACGACTGTGTGAAGCTATTTAAAAATCTGTTAATGAACGCATGTTGAAGTTACAGCCAAGACATGAAATACTGGTATATAACCCTGTATCACGTTTTGAGCCCAGAGTGTGACCTTGACCTTTAAGCTGAAAGTAGTTGTGGTGCATTACAAACCATTGTTGTATGGACAACAATTGTATGAAGTCATTTCAAAATCAGCTGAAGCATGTGGAAGTTACAGCCCTAACACAAAGTAATGGTACATTACATTTGACAGGTATTGAGCCATCAGTGTGACCTTTACCTTCAAGGTAGCTGCCTGCTGGTTGTGGTGCATGACACATTAATATATGAAAAGATCTAAATTACTTCCTGCATAAAAATAATTCATATACCACTTAACGATGAAATCAATAACAACCTCCTGCCCGTCAAAAAAAAACTTAACATGAATCTTTGTTTTGTCTCACTCTCTAAACTATATAAAAATTATAATTTTATATCAGTAAACATTTTTGAAAACTGTGTATGGCAAGGACCTTTTCCTGTTGTGCTGACACAGTTATAAACAATCTACTTAGTATCAAAGTTTTGCAAAACATGACAAATAGCATAGATTCTAAATTTCATTATTACAGATACGTATAAGTATTGTGTAAGGAAGTATGAATACTGTAATAAACAGAAATACATAGTATACTTAACAACTTTAAAAACGCAACCAGGCATTTTTGTCAAATATTTTAGCTACAAGTGTCATCTGGAAAATTCGTTGGTTTTATTCAACAACTCAAGCATTATATCATTTGTAAACATCAGACATATGATGAGATAATCTACTGCTCAAAATCCATATTTTGTTCACATGTATAACAAGAGCCATGTTACACATGGTTAATCCCCCCGCCGGGAAGAAGTTACCTGAAGGTTGTACTTTCGTACATTTTACTTGGTGAGAGGAAATCCTTAAAAAGCCATATAGTTATGGTCATGCTGAGTACAGTTTTCAAGTAAGTGGAAAAAGAATAAGGCAATGAAGAGAAGGTTTGCAAAATTATATTAATGTTCATTATCAGTATAGGTATGATATTTTTCTATTTTACTAAAAGTAGGCAAGGTAGAGTTATTGTTCTTGCACACTGCACTTCCTACCAATGTGCTATGTCAGTGTATTAAGTTTGAAGAAAATCCCTCAAGTACTTTTGGAGTTACGCTCCGGAATTGTTTTTCCAAGTAAATCTGATAAAGGGGAATTACTCTAAAAGTAGGCAAGGTAGAGTTATTGTTCTTACACACTGCACTTCCTACCAATGTGCTATGTCAGTATATTAAGTTTGAAGAAAATCCCTCAAGTACTTTTGGAGTTATGCTTCGGACAAGTAAATCTGATAAAGGGGAATAACTCTAAAAGTAGGCAAGGTAGAATTATTGTTCTTGCACACTGCACTTCCTACCAATGTGCTATGTCAGTGTATTAAGTTTGAAGTAAATCCCTCAAGTACTTTTGGAGTTATGCTCTGGACAAAACTTTTAAAGTAAATCTGATAAAGGGGAATAACTCTAAAAGTAGGCAAGGTAGAGTTATTGTTCTTGCACACTGCACTTCCTACCAATGTGCTATGTCAGTGTATTAAGTTTGAAGAAAATCCCTCAAGTACTTTTGGAGTTATGCTTCGGACAAGTAAATCTGATAATGGGGAATAACTCTAAAAGTAGGCAAGGTAGAGTTATTGTTCTTGCACACTGCACTTCCTACCAATGTGCTATGTCAGTGTATTAAGTTTGAAGTAAATCCCTCAAGTACTTTTGGAGTTATGCTCTGGACAAAACTTTTAAAGTAAATCTGATAAAGGGGAATAACTCTAAAAGTAGGCAAGGTAGAGTTATTGTTCTTGCACACTGCACTTCCTACCAATGTGCTATGTCAGTGTATTAAGTTTGAAGAAAACCCTCAAGTACTTTTGGAGTTATGCTCCGGACAAAGTTTTTCAAGTAAATCTGATAAAAGGGGACTAACTCTAAAAGTAGGCAAGGTAGAGTTATTATTCTTACACACTGCACTTCCTCCCAATGTGCTCTGTCAGTGTATGAAGTTTGAAGAAAATTGCTCAAGTACTTTTGGAGTTATGCTCCGAACAAAATTAGGACGGACGCACGGACGGACGGACGGACGAAGACCATTTCTAATATCCCCTTCGCCTTCGGCGGGGGGATAAATTATGTACCTGTATATCGTACTGTGTTCAGCTAATGTTTATTTGTTTCCACTGTTAATTTGTTTGTGTAAATATTGTACAAATTTAATGTTCATATTATGTATATTTGTTTGTTTGCACATACCAAGATCCAAAAGGATTATAAGTGTCATATTTAATGCACATTCTCTCTAAATAAAGTTGTTTTTATGATTACTATTATTAAAATTTATGACTTATCAAAAAGGTTGCGTATTTAAGGTGTTAAGTATATGTATATTTCTGTATTTTGGTTCATTTAGAGATTATCAATCGAGCTGTATGTATCGAAATCTTTCATCTCGTTGAATGCCGAGTCGGTGGAGATCATGGAAGTTTCTCGTCCATCATGGCGCCCTTCAAAGCTTCGGATACAAAACTCTTCCTCTGGGTAATCAATCTGAAATAATTTATAAAACGACCTTTAACATAAGTGCAATTACTACTAATTCTTACACACCTGCTGACTGAATTAGACCTATACTGTTTTTCTTATTGTTTATAGTCCTGGCCGATCCTAGGATTTCTCCTCAGGTGAAACTGCCAAGACTCCTGATAGGCACAGATTAAAGAAGAGACCGATGTAGATACTAGGGAATCCGGGTACTAAACCCTAGCTCTTTTACGAACAGACCCCTTGGTTCTTTTATGTGCCTGATGTATAGCACTGATTCATGAGAGACTACCTCTGGGTTTCTAATCAGCTCATCTATAGATGGGTCTGAAACACTGAAAAGCGTTTCTGAAATTTCCTGTGTCCGACGACCGAACCAGGAACCTCCACTTTGCTAGTCCAGAGTGTTAACCACTTGAACACCTCACCACTCTTGGACCTGCACTAGCCAGTTTAAGAAAATGCTTATTTTTCAAATAGTGCTTGCTTTAAGTTTAAATGTAGATCATTTTTTTTATATCTTTGTTGTTCTATATACAAGAGCTGTCTCATGACAGCAGACTTTACTATTCCAGGTGAGACCTTGACCTTTTACGTAGGGACCTGGGTCTTGCATGCGACACATCGTCTTGATGTGCTCAACATCTGTGCCAAATTATTTTAAAATCAATCAATGCATAACAAAGTTACAGCCTAGATACAAAGAATGTAAGGACGGACACATGGACGGCCAGTGGGATTTTAATATGCCCACCTTTGGGGGCATAAAAACTATAACCAATGCAGATGCCAACGAGAGTGCAATAGCCTCCTTATTCTTCCAATACGGTCAAGCTAAAAAATGTTTTAAATGCACTTCATTTAGATATTTTAAAATTTCTGAAAGTGGTGCTGCTGTTTTAAATCCACTTCATTTGGGTATTTTAAAATTTCCAAAACATGTAACTGTACTGGTGTATACATTAAAGGCTCAACCCTTGGAAATTTTAAATATCTAAGAAAACAACAAATTTACTAGAAGTTATTACAGGTAGATCAAGGTAATATCAAACATGTAGCACTACGTTTGGACTTACAAGAAAGCAGTTTATGTGAAAAAGTTGTTTTCTAAATTTGAGCAGTACATGTTTGATTGGTTGAGCATGTGTTATATGACATACAAAGCTAAGAAGTGACCTGGGTCCTATCTAACAAAGTTAAACTTCACTAAGCATAGGCTTTATCAACCTTTGATACAAGGAAGAATGTTGTTAAACAAGATGGCACTATATCGCTCACCTGACTACCATTGGCTTTAATACAAGGGGTCATGATTCTAACATAATTCATAGAGGTCCGCTACACAATGCTAAGTAACATTCCAAATATCTATTCTTTGCCTGTCGGCCTTGTGGTTTTTTTAAAAGGTTTTCCCCATATTAGCCTATGTAAAATAAAGCGAGATTTCATCAACATTGGCCCAGTGGTTTCAGAGGAGATGTCGTTTGAAGGAAATGGTGGACAGACGGACGACATACGACGGACCCTGGACGGTGAGTGATCCTAATAGGCACTTTGTGCCAGGTGAGCTAAAAAGCCAGAATGATACTCCAAGGGATAACACTTAATGTTGAGAAAGAACACAGTGCATTGAATAACAGCAAAGTTTGCAGAGAAATATCACTGACAACAATATTGGTTTGAAAGGCAGCAAATCATTAATCACATGCTTTGACTTGGGTAGTATAGTATCTCAAAACCTTAAAATACTGAACATGCTGATATGTGACTTGAACAACAAGAAATATGGTGAGACTTGTAGACCATCAGATGAACAATTTCACTATTTTCCAAAAGTCCTCACAAAAAACTTTCTTTCTACAGAACTTTACTTTAGACATGGTACAATAATATTTTCTGATAAACTATTCACTCATACATAAGGGTATAAAAGCCCCTAAGTAAGAAGCAGTGCTAAAGTGGGTCAAACAGACAGAAAACTTATAGACACTGACCTTTAAAAATGACCTTGGCCTTGATATCAATACTGATAGATTGGCTGTGTCCAAAGTTAAAATCTATAAAAGAATGAAGTAGATACAAAACTGCTTTACCATAATTTCCGGACAATAGGCAGCTTCACCGTATTGGCTGCACCCCTATATTCTTACTACTTTAGAATAACAAGAGCTGTCACATGACAGCACGCTCGACTATTCGAAAGCTTGTTGGTAAAATGGGGTTTTTGTCTAAGAACAGGAGTATTGTGTAATTGTCTATAAGAATTAAGGTCAAAGATATGAAACTTGTTCAAAGACCTTTGTAAATGTACATTGCATTCAAAGCCTTACTCTGGATTCTGCAAGCCACCTGGAGGGAGGATGGGGGGGGATAATTTCAAAGAAATACATGACCTTGTATATTTGATCATGAATAATATTGTAACTTTTCAAAATTGATATGTATAGAATTAAAAAAGCATGACCGCTTCATGCTGCATAATTATTCTATGACATTTCAAAAGAAAGCCATTTTGAGTATTTCCATTTTAGTCTGGAAAAACTGTGACAAAATTCTAAGTTAAAAAAGGGCATAAATATGTCAAAAATCAAAAACATTGGTGAAGATAGTGACAGTAAACATACATTTTAAGTTTCAAGTCAATTCGTTCGATAGTATTCTATCTTTAACAAAAAATTCTAAGTTACAAAGGGACACAAATCTATCAAAAATTAAAACAGAGTTATAGAGATTGTTTCCTCAGGTGTATATGTTGATGGTTGACACATACTTTGAGTTTCAAGTCAATACTTTTGATAGTATTCAAGATATTTGACTTTATAAAATCTTTTACCAAAAATTCTAAGTTAAAAAGGGATATAAATCTGTCAAAAATCAAAACAGAGTTATGGGGATTGTTTCCTCAGGTGTAGATGTTGATGGTAAACATATATTTTGAGTTTCAAGTCAATACCTTATATAGTATTCAAGATATTTGAATTTACAAAAAACTTTAACCAAAAATTCTAAGTTAAAAAGGGGCATAAATCTGTCAAAAATCAAAACAGAGTTATGGGAACTGTTTCCTCAGGTGTATATGTTGATGGTAGACACATACTTTGAGTTTCAAGTCAATACCTTTGATAGTATTCAAGATATTTGAATTTATAAAAAACTTTAACCAAAAATTCTAAGTTAAAAAGGGGCATAAATCTGTCAAAAATCAAAACAGAGTTATGGAGATTGTTTCCCCAGGTGTAGATGTTGATGGTAAACATATAGTTTGAGTTTCAAGTCAATACCTTTGATAGTATTCAAGATATTTGAATTTATAAAAAACTTTAACCAACGCAGACGCCGACGCCGACACCGGGGCGAGTGCAATAGCCTCCTTATTCTTCGAAAAGTCGAGCTAAAAAATGAACGTATATGCTGCTACGGCAAATTGGGCGCAGCTGATACACAGAATATGGTGCATATATCCAGACGTTTAAAATGAGCTGCGCCTAGGCAATGCTACATGCCAAATATCTAAGCTCTAGGCCTTGTGCTTTCAGAGAAAAAGATTTTTAAACTTTTTCCTCTATAAGCCTATGTTAAACAAAGTGACCCCCCGTGCGGGGTCAATTTTGATCCGGGGGTCATAATTTGAACAATCTTGGTAGAGGTCCACTAGACAATGCTACATGCCAAATATCTTAGCTCTAGGCCTTGTGGTTTCAGAGAAGAAGATTTTTAAAGTTTTTCCTATATATGCCTATGCAAAAACTAAGGGCCCACCCGCGCAGGGTCAATTTTGACCCGGGGGTCATAATTTGAACAATCTTGGTAGAGGTCCACTAGACAATGCTACATGCCAAATATCTAAGCTCTAGGCCTTGTGGTTTCAGAGGAGAAGATTTTTAAAGAGTTCTGCATGGAATGGAATTCTTTGAACAATTTTGGTAGAGCTTCATGCAAGGAACATTCCTGCATAGTTTTATCAACATTGGCCTAGAGGTTTCAGAGGAGATGTCATTTGAATCAAAATGTTGACGGACGACGGACAATCATCGATCAGAAAAGCTCACCCTGGCATAGCCAGGTGAGCTAATAAAAACAGTCATACTGGCAGCTTCGTCACATAGGCCACATCTACGAAAATTCATCTTCTTTACATGAATAGACCGCAGCCTATTGTCCAGGAATTACGATACATAAATCCACTGGATCTTGTTGCAAAATTTAGACCCCGACTTGACTTGATTTGACCTGAATTCTGCTATGCTTATTTGAACAGTACTCCACTAAGTCATACAATCCCTATATAGCTTTGCAGATATATTATAAAGAGCCATAACTCTTATAAAATCTTGAAGCAACACAACATTAAAGTATCATTAAAATGACATTTCACACCAAAATATCTCACAAAGTTTGGTTAACGACATCAGGCAACAACTGAAATGCCTACCTTGAATTAGAAAAGTACGAAATCACGAGTTCAGAGTACTTACATTATCGAACTGTTGAAAGTTTGGGTCTGTCAAAGACAAGGTAGAACCTGCAACAAGTCCCTCAGCATCATCTGTCTGCTTCTTCTTCATGTAACTTACAAACCGTAACATCCACGTCTGCTTGCGTCTGAAAAACAGGTAGATGTCATAAGACATCATGCTTTGTACTCACAAGTCTCATTCATACCATACAAGTCATATCTGTCATGTGAGGTCTAATAGCTACATAAAAGTAACTTTCCCTGGAACAGTCATGCATACTTGCAAACTTAAATAACATTCAACAAGGGAGATAACCATGCATTAACTAAGTTTATTCAAAATTTGAATATAGATATACAATAATGGTTCTTGCACATTTTTAACATGGGATTTACCACCCATTTCAATGGTATTTCAGTTATTTAAATGATGACATTTTACCTAACCATTGTACCTGCGGAGGATCAGTACTATTATACCATTCTCCTAAAGAAACTGCCAACTTTCTCACACATAGAATCAGGTTAGTAGCAGGACTTTAGCTCCTGACCCACAATCAGCAAGAAGTTAAGAGAGCTAAAGGTAATGACGTCATAAAGCTGCTCACTCTTAAATTTCGGTGGGAAAAAAAACAAGGTTCTTCTAAATGTTTGAGATTAACATATTTTAGAATGAATCATCAAATAAAAAGATTCCAGTATAACTTTCTGTAAAGTATTTCGGTATTTATGAAAATATACACTACCAAATTATAAAGTGTTTCAATACTTTTGAAATTCCAGAATAAACATAATAATCATGGTATAGTGGTGCTGTCAAACCAAGCTCACAAACATTGTCAACAGAGTTTCTCAAAATGCTATGTAGATTTTTACTTGTGTTGTTGATTCTAGCTATTATTTTTTCATTTTATGTTTTAGTATCATCAGTTTGGAGAAATGACATTTTTACACCCTAAACTGAATGAGCAACTTTAATGACTTGACCAAACATTACACATGACACTTCCCCTTATTGTCCTTCATACATCAAGTTTTGCTGGATGGACATGAACTATATCCATTAAAGTCTTATCCAGATAAATAAAAATCACCAACAGTTATAAAATATTTAAGGCAGAGTTATGGTTCTTCAGTAAATGTACTCCACTTCAAATGGCCTCCAATGTTCAAATGTGAATAATAAACTTACAAAATAATTAAGAGCACCAGGGAGCTACAACTTAAGATTTTACACAGCATAGAAACTTGCTCATCTAACTTAAACATACACTTTCATGCTACAAACTCAATAAAAATGCTAAATAAGTAAACAGTCTGAATAATACAAGATGATGATATACTCTGTAAGTACTTACTGTTTGTTTCTATGGTAACAAAAGACAATGCTAAGGATGACCACCATCAGTATCACAACACCAGTAACCAGTAGTACCACCAACAGTAGCATAGAGTCCTTCTTTTCAACTTGCCTTGGTCTCTTATTGTATGTCACTTTAGTTTCATTAGCAGGCAACTCTTTTTGTTCAACTGTGAAATACATAACTGTTCAACTTGGAAGATCAGCGGGAATACTTAACAACTCAGAACTATCACCAATAGTAAATAAAATCAAAGGACTGAAAGTACTGGAGGATCGATTGTCTCTGAACAACACAGTCTGCACACATACATGTGTAAATATCAGGATAACACAGATTGTACACATACATGTGTGAATATCAGAATTTTAAGGGGTCATTTGTGACCCCCTGTATCAGAATTTGGGGGTCATTTAGAAATTCCGAGGGTCATACTCTTTATGGTAAAAAAATAAAAGGCATGACTATATGTGAAAGAAGTTATATTCAGTTTACTTCTGTATTTGCAGTTGCATGTGATACATCACAAAATGGTGGGTATTCAAAGGGTTGGCAAGACAACAGGTGATTCTCTTTGGATGCTATCCATTTCGTCACTGCTTCTAAAAAGTCAACTTTGTCCAAAAAGAGAATTTTTCGTAAGTGCATTCAACCATAGACATTAAACTTTGATATTATTTTGCACACTAAAACCCCTTTCAACAGTGACAGACTGATCGAAACTACTAAAAAAGGATCATTAAAATCACTCAGACAGACATTTTTGTTTCTTCTGTTAAGGTTCGTCCACCATCTCTTGTTATGCTTCTACGATACCATGATGACGGTATCATACGAACCAATACAATAGGGTCAAAATTAGACATATCCCATACCGGAAGCTTATTTAGTAAACAACTTATCTTGCATTTCGAAGCGTTTTGAGAGGTTTAGAAAAGTTGTTTTTGCAGTAATTTGATCATACACATTTTAATTGCATCATAGAAGACCCTCTTTGCTATTTCTGTTGCGTCATAGACAAAATGAGTGTGTCAAAAGCGCAGAAAACGCGCTCTCGCGGAAAAACTAAATTAGTGTCTCCGGTCTGACTAGAAAACTGTTGTGATCAAAACCGCGTAGGAAAATGGTTCTATACAGAACAGATACCTCGTTGGTTATTAGTTACAAATTATAAGAAAAACCACATTATAATATTATGCTACTCTGAAATGTTTTGATATTATTTACATCTGTTACTATATAATTTTTAAAACAGAAGACAGTATAATTCGTAACAACTGAATACATTGAACTACTTGTTTGTATGTAAAGCATTCAGCCGTAAGGAAGCTATACTCTGTTAACATTGGATCCGATTGAAAAATCAATCGATCCAAAAAGCTCTGTTATAACAATTAGGTCCATGGTAACTGGCTTCTGAAACTGATGAATCTTATAATAGATTATGTGTCATATGCAAGTGTACTAATATGCAGAAACCTTGTTAACCCGACATTCAATCATCCGGACAATTTCCATTTGCAAGTAAATAAAAAGGTATCCTTCGATCCAACGTGTAATGAAGATACCCAGATCATGAAGATGCTTTCCACGTCTGTGACAGTGTAGTCAAGTTATCATTTAGCTGAACAACATTTATAAATTTGATATAAATGTACCGCACTTGCCTTTTGTTTTGATTGCAGACGGCCATCGTCACGTGGTGACTTAATATATCAATGCATATGCGCAACTGCGCAAATGTATAGCGATATTAACATTGCGTTTCAATACTAGTTGCAATAAAATTTAATCAGTTGGGAATGGGGAAGGCCTTGCAAACCATAAAGAAAGTACTAAAATCTTAAAAGGTAGATAGTTTTCGTTAAATTCATACTGAAAGCATTACATAACACATTGTATACAAAGTAAACTAGAGCTATCACTAAATGTGATTAATACCCCCAAAAGACTGCTTTATAAACTGAGAAAGTTCGTAGTAACAGAATACCTTGCAAACAAACTAAAAAGAGATATTGTTCTTGGCAATAACTCTGTAATTTGTCAAGATAGAGTTATGGTTCTTGTACACTGCACTTCCTCTCATTGTGCTTGACCATTGTATGAAGTTGTATTGAATTCCAACCAATAGTTTTCGAATAATGCTCCGGACAAGTAAAAGTAACAAAGGGCAATAACTCTGAAATGAGTCAAGATAGAGTTATTGTTCTTTCGCACTGCACTTCCTGTCATTGTGCTTGACCATTTTATGAAATTGTATTGAATTCCAACCAGTAGTTTTCGAATAATGCTCCGGACAAGGAAAAGTAACAAAGGGCACTAACTCTGTAATGAGTCAAGATTGAGTTATGGTTCCTGTGCACTGCACTTCCTCTTATTGTGCTTGACCATTGTATGAAGTTGTTTTGAATTCCAACTAGTACTTTTCGAATTATGCTCCGGACAAGGAAAAGAAACAAAGGGCAATAACTCTGAAATTAGTCAAGATGGAGTTATGGTTCTTGTGCACTGCACTTCCTCTCAATGTACTTGACCATTGTATGAGGTTATATTGAATTCCAACCAGTAGTTTTCAAGTAATGCTCTGGAGAAGAAAAAATAACAAAGGGCAATAACTCTGAAATTAGTCAAGATGGAGTTATAGTTCCTGTGCACTGCACTTTTTCTCAATGTGCTTGACCACTGTATGAAGTTGTATTGAATTCCAACCAGTAGTTTTCAAGTTATGCTCCGGACAAGGAAAAGCAACAAAGGGCAATAACTCTGTAATTAGTCAAGATGGAGTTATGGTTCTTCTGCACTGC
>JAFMSR010000001.1:70509628-70546720 GCA_022818135.1 Saxidomus purpurata | reverse complement strand
GTATGCTTGGTGCCTGTACCTGTTGTCTGGTCCTTGTCTAGGAGTGGCTGGTGCTGGAAAAGTTACATACTGTATGCATTGCATCTGAAGCATGTTCATGTGCGTTACCGATTGATATAAGTACTTATTCCATGTTGGTTTTACAGTAATATACAATGTATCGAGTCATGCATGTCTGCAGTTCTTGCATACATGAATACAATAGTCAAAGCCGAGAAACGCGTGAAAGTCATGCATGTCTGCAGTTCTTGCATACATGAATACAATAGTCAAGTCAGAGAAACGCGTGAAAGTCCTGCATGTCTGCAGTTCTTGCATACAAAAGTCAAGGCCGAGAAACGCGTGAATGTCATGCATGTCTGCAGTTCTTGAATTATGAAAACAATAGCCATGGTCGAGAAACGCGTGAAAGTCATGCATGTCTACAGTTCTTGCATACAATAGTCAAAGCCGAGAAACGCGGGAATGTTATGCATGTCTGCAGTACCTTAATACATGAATACAACAGTCAAGGTCGAGAAACGCGGGAATGTCATGCATGTCTGCAGTACCTTAATACATGAATACAACAGTCAAGGTCGAGAAACGCGGGAATGTCATGCATGTCTGCAGTACCTTAATACATGAATACAACAGTCAAGGTCGAGAAACGCGGGAATGTCATGCATGTCTGCAGTACCTTAATACATGAATACAACAGTCAAGATTGAGAAACGCGGGAATGTCATGCATGTCTGCAGTACCTTAATACATGAATACAACAGTCAAGGTCGAGAAACGCGTGAATGTAATGCATGTCTGCAGTTCTTTAGTACATGAATACAATACTCAATGCATAGAAACGCGTGAATGTCATACATGTTTGCAGTTCTTTAGTACATGAATACAAAAGTCAAGGTCGAGAAAAACGCGTGAATGTCATGCATGTCTGCAGTTCTTAAATACATGAATACAATACTCAATGCATAGAAACGCGTGAAAGTCATGCATGTCTGCAGTTCTTTAGTACATGAATACAATACTCAATGCATAGAAACGCGTGAAAGTCATGCAGTTCTGCAGTTCTTTAATACATGAATACAATACTAAATGCATAGAAACGCGTGAATGTCATGCATGTCTGCAGTTCTTTAGTACATGAATACAATACTCAATGCATAGAAACGCGTGAACGTCATGCATGTCTGCAGTTCTTTAGTACATGAATACAATAGTCAAGGTCGAGAAACGCGGGAATGTCATGCATGTCTGCAGTTCTTTAATACATGAATACAATACTCAATGCATAGAAACGCGTGAATGTCATGCATGTCTGCAGTTCTTTAGTACATGAATACAATACTCAATGCATAGAAACGCGTGAAAGTCATGCATGTCTGCAGTTTTGTAATACATGAATACAATACTCAATGCATAGAAACGCGTGAAAGTCATGCAGTTCTGCAGTTCTTTAATACATGAATACAATACTCAATGCATAGAAACGCGTGAAAGTCATGCATGTCTGCAGTTCTTTAGTACATGAATACAATACTCAATGCATAGAAACGCGTGAAAGTCATGCAGTTCTGCAGTTCTTAAATACATGAATACAATACTAAATGCATAGAAACGCGTGAATGTCATGCATGTCTGCAGTTCTTTAGTACATGAATACAATACTCAATGCATAGAAACGCGTGAACGTCATGCATGTCTGCAGTTCTTTAGTACATGAATACAGTAGTCAAGGTCGAGAAACGCGTGCATGTCTGCAGTTTTCTAATACATGAATACAATACTCAATGCATAGAAACGCGTGAATGCCATGCTTGTCTGCAGTTCTTTAATACATGAATACAATACTCAATGCATAGAAACGTGTGAAAGTCATGCATGTCTGCAGTTCTTTAGTACATGAATACAATAGTCAAGGTCGAGAAAAACGCGTGAATGTCATGCATGTCTGCAGTTCTGTAGTACATGAATACAATAGTCAAGGTCGAGAAACGCGTGAAAGTCATGCATGTCTGCAGTTCTGTAGTACATGAATACAATACTCAATGCATAGAAACGCGTGAATGTCATGCATGTCTGCAGTTCTTTAGTACATGAATACAATAGTCAAGGTCGAGAAAAACGCGTGAATGTCATGCATGTCTGCAGTTCTTTAGTACATGAATACAATAGTCAAGGTCGAGAAACGCGTGAAAGTCATGCATGTCTGCAGTTCTTTAATACATGAATACAACAGTCAAGGTCGAGAAACGCGTGAATGTCATGCATGTCTGCAGTTCTTGAATATATGAATACAATCATCAAGGTCGAGAAACGCGTGAAAGTCATGCGTCACTAACAAAGTTCTATGCTCCTGCGTTTATGAATAAATTATGCAAATGAACCGCCATATTAGAATTACGGTAAGCGCGCTATGGTGCGCTGGAAATCGACACATGTCCGTTTACAAAGCTCGCCACGTTTAACAGTTTTCTTCCATGTAAGAAAACTTGATGGTTTTTGATTGCATATTGAATGATAAATAAAACAAAAGAAATATGATAAAAATTGGCCGATGATTGATAGTTTACGAGCGTTATAAAGTTCAGGAATTCATCGGAACGACCGAGATTCTGTCGCCGGATAGCGGCTGAAGATAGCCTTTTAAACCAACTTTGAAATTTTTTTGAACATGCAGACAATTTTTTTCCCAATAGATATTTTAATATACTTTACGAAACTACCAAGTTTGTAATGTGTCCACTTCTTATTAAAAGTGTCTGGGAAGTTAAATTCGTTTGTTTACATAAATTTGTACCGCCATTCCGAAACAAACGTCTGTATCGGTGATAAACGAAGTTATACGCCCTATCAAGCAAAGCCTCGGTAGCGCAGTGTCTTGTACTCCCGCTTGACACGCGGGAGATCTGAGATCGAAACTCCGCCGGAGTAGGAAATATTTATTATTTACTTTGAACATAGTCATTTATACTCACACTTCAGTATAGTGAGAACGGGATTAAAAACGTAATACTGATTCAAAAACGTAATGAATTAATTTGAATATATGGGTTGGGATAAAGGCTCGCGCATGCTCTGTGTGTGCGTGATGTTTACATCCGGTCGTAGCATACGAATAGAGAGCAAACTTTGTTAGTGTGCGTGTTGAAATAGACATAAAGGTAGTTTTGGTGCAATGGCAGTGTTACCATGAAATCATGCATTTTATATTCGTGAATGTTTTAAATTTCGTTGTTCTCATGAAAAAGAACAATTTATGAACTTGTAACTTAGTTAATGTGCTATTCGTTAGTCTTGAAAAGGCAAAAAAAAAATGCTTTTCATGAGATATTCTTAAATTCGTCGTTTCATCCCACAAAATTTACAAAGTCAATGTTGCTAAAATTTTAACATTGTGACAGTTTCATGAAAAGAAAGATGTCTTCAAAAATTATACATTCCTTCAGATTGTTGTTTATATTGTTTATAGTCAAAGTCGACCGTGTGATTTCTCCCCTGGTAAACTTGCCAAGACCTCAAAAAATTTATACCTAGCCATATACTTACTGTTGTTGTGTTCTCCGGAAAGAACTTCAGTCTGAAATATATAATTGTGTGGATACGGGTTATGTTCTTTATTACTCTTCCGTTTTGTATTAATTATTAAAGAATCTCACACAAAATCACATACTTTCTATGCTTAGACAAATTAAACCGTCGCAACATGTATGTATAGTCATGCTTTATGTAAATACAAGAATGGAATGCCAATTATAAAACATATCGTACAGCAGACATCGCTAGTTTACATCAGTATGCTATAGTAGTTGCAAAAACCCTACTTTTTCATTTCACAAGTGACACGGTGATAAAGGAGTGATTTTGTTTTTATAAATGCATAAAGATAATATACATTGTACAACCTTGATAGATGATATACGTTTACATATGTTTCTATTACACCTGTGGATATTTTTTATTGTAAATGTCAAACACCGGACTTGTACCGACTACCAGTATATCAATTTAAGAAACCCGGCATCTTTCCGATATTGTATCAGAATTTGGGTTACATGTAATACCTTTATTATTGCCAAGCGGTCTGGCTCGATGCATTCTTGAAGGAAGGGACAATCCCTCGAGTGTCGAACGTGCTCCTTTAATGGATCGTCGCCGTAAGAAAAATCTGTTAGTCCAATACCGCACTGGTAACAACGTACAAGGTCAGCTTCATCTTCAAACAAAGCAATAATAATTTGAATTTAGATTAAACTAATATTGACACGAATTTATTTACATTTTTAAATTGAAAACAACATCTTGTAAAAGCGTAAGGGTAGACTCGCCAGTTGTTGGAGTCTTGACAGTCAGTAGGTTTTGTTTTAGTTTTTCCGGTTCCGATAGTAAACAAGATGGCGGGTATTGCTTTCCCTGGCCTCAGACCACAGTTATTTTTACTATATGTTCTACATAAACATTATGCCAGCTGGCAATTTCTCTGACATCCCGCTCAAATAAAACTAACCTGTTCTGAATAATATCATCCAAGTGCAACATTTTAAGCTCCAGTAAACTATAGGTTGACCAGCATTTTTTTCACCATTTCAGGTCAAAGTTCATAAGAGTATGAATAATTTCTAAAAATGGTCGGAACCATGCAAAATCACTACTGTAAACAAGCAGTCAAGTAATATTTTTTGACATGAAAACTTCAATAAAATTGTCATTTTCGTGCTATTTTAGATCGTCTCTGCAATTAGTGCCCTTTATCCTATATCTTTCATTCAAAAAATTAAAATATCCAGCATCAAACACAAACACTATTTTTCCTATAACTGCTTCTGTATTGTGGTCAACCAAGGACAAATAACTGTGGTCTAATGCCACTTGTTGTAAAATAGTTTTGAATGATTGTCAAAAATTGTTAGCAAATCATTAGAAATATGAGAAGGGATGAAGTGACGCAACATCATCCTAAATTGGGTTTTACGTAACAAAAACTCTAAGTTTCATCCTCTGACGTGATTTCTTTATTTCTGAAATGAAAAAAATTAGTGAAAATAAGCTTCCTATACCAGTACCCGGATAGTGTAGTAACCGGACAATTACACAAAATTTGCCTTACAGTTCTTGAACCTGTTAAGACACATGCTCTCATATATCAAATCCAAATACAATGTACACGTGTAGGTGCAACGGCATTCTATATTAAACAGATAAAGATACATGGCGCTTGGTTTCAATCAAAATGTTTTAATATCAATCAAAATTATACAGGACTTGTGACAAAAAAAAAATTTAGTGAATTTTTGTTAAAGGTGAGGAAAACGTCATGTTTATATTTATTCTTAGATGAGACTGTATTTATCATCGCAGAAGGCTACAATTGTAAAAATGCTGATGCTACATTTAAGTAATTCGAATAGTTATTTTACTTGTGAAAAAGAAGCCTGCGCTGCACAGTGTGGTCGGGTCTGGATGTCTTTTTACCCATCTTGCGTAAGACTTTAGCCTCTGATGGTACTCCACGAAGTTTGGGTACCTTGGTGGTTTAGGAGGTCTTTTGTTCACTCCATGTGGATTTAACGTTTGATTCGTATAACTGTCATTTGGATTAGACGAAGCTTGCGGCTGACGTGAAGATAGACGTGTCACGTGATCAACCTTCATAGATCTGCCATTGGAGAATACAACTTCATCTTTATCTGGTTCAGACTGCTCACTCGCTTGTGTTGGAAACGAAAGTTCTTCAGATGGCATTGCTGGGTTTAAATGAAATGTTCCTGTTAAAGGGTAACATACAAAAAGTCCTTTGAGGAACTGCTGCAAGTACTTTAAGATTACTTTCTAGTTTACGCGGTGGAATAACCTTGTTATTATTCTTTCGATATGCTGTGTAGTTGTCTGTACTATGTAACCCTTTTGCTTCTTTTATTTCCAGTTGTTCAAAATTATAACAAAAATAACTGCAGTGTTTATTTCCGTCAGGTAAGCGTTTGTTTTCCTGTTTGTAGCAATAATTTAAGTCTTCAGCACATATTATTCGGTACAACTCGCACTGAAATATTTCTTTCACGTGTTCTTCAAGTGTAGAGAAAAATTGCTGTGTCTCTATGGATTTTCTTATAACATATTTTTCACTTGTGGATTCCGTGCATATAACAAATGCTTCTTCTGAACGACAAAGATCAAATATATCATTTTTCTGAACAGTCTTTTTAAAAACAGTTTGCATTTTCTTGCAGAAGGGCAAGGGAATCTGGCACGGTTCCAAGAACAAGAACTGTTCGTTTGTTTACAAAAATCAAGTTACCTTTGAATATTGAGCAGACTTGATTTATATCTATTACAACTTGCGCTACCACAACTGTTTCAGAGAGTTTCTTTACGTGTTCTGTTCCGTTTCTTTTATGTGTAATAACAATCAATTTGATATCACTATAATGATGTTTATTCTTTAAGCGTTTCTTCCTTCCACAACCTTTTGTGTCACGACAACTTCTATCTTTCATGCATTGTGACAGATACACACGGTCATTTTTGTTCACAGACTTTCCTTTATCCATTTTCCTTCTGCATTGTTCCAGTTTGAATTGCATCAAGAAGTTATTATATGATGATTTACTTGTACTTGATAAATGGTTTAATCAGCACTTCGCACGGCCGTTGCCCTGATGAAAGTTCTGGAAAAAAAAACACATCGTGTCATAAAATATACATTTTAAAGTCCGATCTCGAGCAACGAGTCGTGCATGTACGTTTAGCTTATTGTAAAACAACGGTAAAAACCAAGGGAAACAAAAGTGGTAGCTCAGGGTATAACAGTTTAGTCCTATTGCACATAGTTGAAATATTTTTGACTGGCCCAATCACATATTAATTTTGCATCAAGTTTGTACGATAAATATTTGTTTGTATCCGCTGATGAACGAAATAGTTGAGCAAAACCTTTGAAAAAAATCTAAACATTTGTCATGTTTTCTTGGCCGTAGTTTTGTTAATTTTCCAAACATTTCTCATGTTTTAAGACCTTTTCTTGGTCGTTGTTTTGTAATTTTGAAAAAGTACTATAGCTAAGCAGCTCATCGGATGCCTTTGTTAGGACAGGTATACATATTGGTAAAAACATCTTTCTAAAAAGTGGTCAGTAGCGGATCAGTGGTCTAGTAGTTCACGCGCTGGACTTGTAATCCAGGGATCGCAAGGTCGACCCCCCACCCCTTCCCCCGCCGCTCTTAAATGTAAGTAAGACATGTCAAGAGAGGTATAAAATTGCATATGTAAACATAGACAGAGAGACATACATATTGACCGGTTTATGTTTTGTTTATTCACCGATAATTAACCTCTCGCGCTCTTGTATGTGACAGATCACTAGTTCAATAAACCGCGCTGTTTTGTCAAACAATAATGGCTTATTTCTTCTCTGTGGCTTGAAACCTGACCTGGTTTTAAACCTAGATTGAACAAGTCGAGTTTCAATCCAGGATTGAATCCAACCTAATGCGGATTTCTTTTCTCTATTTTGGTCAAACCACTGTCTGCTTCTTTTGTACTGACTTCCATCCTAGCTTGGGAAAATTGCACGGATATCCTCGTGAAACATGCTATATGGAACTGTGCTAGTCGGTCATTTTAAAAGTCACAGTGACTGACGGAAGATATATTAATTAATAAGCAAAAGGAAAACGTCTACACAATATCTAAAAACTATCATATTAAATGTACACAAATATAGTAAAATATAATTGCAGTTAAATACACCGAAATATGTCCTATACATGTACATGTATGTATTCAGTGCACGTATTCACTGATAAAAATAATCGGTCAAAGGTTTGAAAGTACAATGGCCACGCGCGCGTCTCCAATCCTGGATTAGAGAGAAGAAATCGGTCATCGAAAGCTGGTTTGAACACTGTCCATGGGTCAAGACCAAGTCGAGATTATAGGAAAATTATCCGAAAGGGCGACACAAAAATGGTTTGAAAAGAAGGATTTTTGTAAACGGATCGGGGAAGTTTACGAGAACAACGGTTGTCAAGCATAGGTGATCGACTGCTGAACTACTAACGGCCAAGCACATAATTTAGTTGTGTCCCCTTTGAGCATTTACCAAATATTCTGGTTCGAAAGTTGTAACAGTACATATCAATTCACTATATAGCCCTAAAAAAATTCTAATCGACCGAGAGTGGTTTTCAGACGGGGCAATTTTCTTATTTACACCGTGCTTTAGATTTATAAAGTCTGATAAAACTTTTTTTCCCCATTGAGAAATCCTTTCTGTCTAAAGAGAAGACATTAAGTAGAGACTTACGACTGATGCCAGTCTAACTGTATCCTTGACATTGCACGTTTTCTAGGAATAGAAGCCAGTGCAATATTTCATTGTCTTGGCAATAATTATCACTTACAAACAAATTACTAGTTTACAAAGATATCAGTTTTCAACATCATTAATAGCTGGCTTCCCATGCTTAACACGTGCTGATGCTCAACTGCTGAAACCACAATACATGCACAGGTTCCCATAGCAGCATCCTGTAGAATCAATGATTCACGTCTTATTACTCAGTCACGATATACAAATTACGAAAGCATTGTAATTATTAGTCTTACAAGTTTTTGCTTTAATTAAGTGTAATTAGCCAGACGAGAAATGGTTTAAATGACAGAATAATTTTCCTTTTATTCGATATTTAGAAAACAGCAGAGAATCGCAGTCTTTCACCACACCAAATAACTTTTAAAAACCTTTGACAATGGTTTAGACGGTCATTTACCAAAGAAACTGTCATGTTACGTGGTTTGAACTTGAGACATTTGTTAACATTTGGGGTTACGGTCTTATGGTTTTTACTATAACCTACATTTACATAGATCTTAGGTATATATATAGACTTTCGTTTTGAAAACTGGTTTTAAATAATATATACATACAGCATGTAATATGTTCAATAGCTAATTATCGTGAATTTACAAACAATACATGTATTGATTACCACCGATATAATTATATAATTATACAACACAGTATTTTCTCATTTTCAAGTGCATCTGTATGGTACATTGTAATTACTATATCTGATGTATCGGGTTTCATTTTGACCTCTGATATATATTGAGTTGGTCGGATTTCTACCCCTTTATATAGCTGTTACATTTTATCATTGATAGCGGTTGACAAACCCACTCTCCAATCCCAAAATGAAATTTTATTTATACAAATTGATTTGTATTCTCGATTGCAAAATAAGTTCTTACAAATTTTATCAATCGCTCTCCAGACTCATTCCAGATGGAATCAACATCGAAGAGATGGAGGTAATGTGGAGTTATTTGTGTCTTGCCTAAGGACACGGCCGACGTGGCTATGGTAAGGATCGAGCCAGGGACCCTTCGATTCTGAGATGAACGCGCTACCTCTGTGCCACGATGGCTCCCAAAATGAAATTGTTTGTATAAATGCTTTTTTCTGTTTGTGTTTCATTGTGTTGTAAAATATCGTACAGATTGTTCAAGGTAGAACAGAATAGTGACCCTGCGTAGGGTCTATGTGACACACCGGGTGACTGTGCCACATATCGGTCCACGTTGGTTGAGCAATGGGAGAACATACAAACAAAGTGTAGCCTTGATTAATTTTACCGCCCTTTCTTTTTACAAGCACGAACTGGCACATAAACCAGAACATATTCTAAATTGAATTGTGAATATTTATTCACGGTACAAAACAGATTAGATAAAAGATAATGAGCCCTGAATAAAAGGCGTCTTTAAATCTGTTTATCAATGTTCAATCATACAAAGTAAAAGATACTTACAGACAATTGTACAAAATATCTCCTTGCCAGCTGCTATAACATGGTAATTACATAAATTTTGGTTTTCCAATGTAAAGTTATAAATAGATACAAGTCATGTTATAATGCTTTCTATATCGGTAATAAAGAAACAGGTTTAGTGTTTTGTTTCTTTTTGGTACATCCAACTATTTCGTAATTCTTTTATTTTCTTTTCTATCTGTTAATGAAAGAAAAACAAATGTAACTCTTGCATATAATTAAATCATTCAATCTGTACTAACCATGATGCCGTACAGTATCGTGAGAACGGCCTGGGAAAGGTCTTATTTCAATTTTCACACACTGTCAAGTATTACAATGTGCGTGAAGTTAGCTGCCAGTTGCCAGTTGCCGGTTGCCAATTCAATGCCAATTCAATTGGCAACTGGCAACTGGCAGCCAACTTCACACTCTTGTTGCCAATTCGTCTTAACTTGCAAATATTAACTAAAAACAAAATTGTTAAACCACGCGAATTGGCAACTGGCAACTGGCAGCCAGATGCCAATTCGATTTTTATGTAAAAATCTTAATAAAAAATGAATTGGCAACTGGCAACTGGCAACTGGCAACCGACTTCATATTCCAGATGCCAATTCAACTTTCATTTGCAAATAGCCAATTCGTTCAACCTCACTTATTGGCAACTGGCAACTGGCAGCCAGATGCCAAATCGACTTCTGTCAGTAATTGTGAATAAAAAGCGAATTGGCAACTGGCAACTGGCAGCCAGATGCCAATTCCATTTTTATGTAAAAATCTTAATAAAAGTTGAATTGGCAACTGGCAACTGGCAACCAACTTCATATTCCAGATGCCAATTCAACTTTCACTTGCAAATAGACAATTCGTTCAACCTAACGAATTGGCAACTGGCAATTGGCAGCCAGATGCCAATTCGATTTTTATGTAAAAATCTTAATAAAAGTTGAATTGGCAACTGGCAACCAGATGCCAATTCGTTTAACCTCGCGAATTGGCAACTGGCAACTGGCACCCAGATGCCAATTCGATTTTGATGTAAAAATCTTAATAAAAGTTGAATTGGCAACTGGCAACTGGCAACCAACTTCATATTCCAGATGCCAATTCAACTTTCACTTGCAAATAGCCAATTCGTTCAAACTCACGAATTGGCAACTGGCAACTGGCAGTCAGATGCCAATTCGATTTAGATGTAAAAATCTTAATAAAAGTTGAATTGGCAACTGGCAACCAATTGCCAATTCGATTTTTATGTAAAAATCTTAATAAAATCGAATTGGCATCTGGTTGCGAGTTGCCAGTTGCCAATTCGTTAGGTTGAACGAATTGGCTATTTGCAAGTTAAAGTTGAATTGGCATCTGGAATATGAAGTTGGTTGCCAGTTGCCATTTTATTAAGATTTTTACATAAAAATGGAATTGGCATCTGGCTGCCAGTTGCCAGTTGCCAATTCGCTTTTTATTCACAATTACTGACAGAAGTCGAATTGGCATCTGGCTGCCAGTTGTCATTTGCCAATTCGTGAGGTTGAACGAATTGGCTATTTGCAAGTGAAAGTTGAATTGGCATCTGGAATATGAAGTTGGTTGCCAGTTGCCAATTCATTTTTTATTAAGATTTTATTTTTACATAAAAATCGAATTGGCATCTGGGTGCCAGTTGCCCGTTGCCAATTCGCGAGGTTGAACGAATTGGCATCTGGCTGCTAATTGCCAGTTGCCAATTCGCTTTTTATTCACAATTACTGACAGAAGTCGAATTGGCATCTGGCTGCCAGTTGCCAGTTGCCAATTCGTGGGTTTGAACGAATTTGTTATTGGCAAGTGAAAGTTGAATTGGCATCTGGAATATGAAGTTGGTTGCCAGTTGCCAGTTGCCAATTCAACTTTTATTAAGATGTTTACATCTAAATCGAATTGGCATCTGACTGCCAGTTGCCAGTTGCCAATTCGTGAGTTTGAACGAATTTGTTATTGGCAAGTGAAAGTTGAATTGGCATCTGGAATATGAAGTTGGTTGCCAGTTGCCAGTTGCCAGTTGCCAATTCATTTTTTATTAAGATTTTTACATCAAAATTGAATTGGCATCTGGCTGCCAGTTGCCAATTCGCGATGTTGAACGAATTAGCATCTGGTTGCCAGTTGCCAGTTGCCAATTCATCTTTTATTAAGATTTTTACATAAAAATCGAATTGGCATCTGGCTGCCAATTGCCAGTTGCCAATTCGTTAGGTTGAACGAATTGGCTATTTGCAAGTGAAAGTTGAATTGGCATCTGGAATATGAAGTTGGTTGCCAGTTGCTAGTTGCCAATTCAACTTTTATTAAGAATTTTACATCAAAATGGAATTTGCATCTGGCTGCCAGTTGCCAGTTGCCAATTCGCGATGTTGAACGAATTGGCATCTGGTTGCCAGTTGCCAATTCATCTTTTATCAAGATTTTTACATAAAAATGGAATTGGCATCTGGCTGCCATTTGCCAGTTGCCAATTCGTTAGGTTGAACGAATTGGCTATTTGCAAGTGAAAGTTGAATTGGCATCTGGAATATGAAGTCGGTTGCCAGTTGCCAGTTGCCAATTCATTTTTTATTAAGATTTTTACATAAAAATCGAATTGGCATCTGGGTGCCAGTTGCCAGTTGCCAATTCGCGTGGTTTAACAATTTTGTTTTTAGTTAATATTTGCAAGTTAAGACTAATTGGCAACAAGAGTGTGAAGTTGGCTGCCAGTTGCCAGTTGCCAATTGAATTGGCATTGAATTGGCAACCGGCAACTGGCAACTGGCAGCTAACTTCACGCACATAGTATTACAGTACATCTAAATATGTTTTAAAGTTCACCGTGTATGAAGTCACTTATCATCGTGATCAACAGTTCGGCTATTATTATCAACAAAAAAGTGATTTATTTGCAGTATGATTCACATGCAGACATACTGACAGTGGCAGTACATTGCAGCGTCTTTGACAAAATCGGTATCCCGATTTCGAAAAATGTGCCAGTCCTGTTGAAAATGATATTAGTCCATTAACAACACACAGGTTGAAGGAACATACCTTTGACTTTTTTTCTTAAGCGTGTGTCTTTTTCTATGCATTAAAAAATTTATATCAGAATAAATAAAAAAAAACAATTGTAAAAAAATGGTGAGAGTATCAAGGTGTCGAATAGAACCGTTTGTTGTTTTTTTAACACTTTTTTATTATCTATTTATTTATTTTCTTATGTTTATGACAAGACAATCTTGTTACTGTTACGGCGCTTGCAGTGGTATATTCCCTAAATTTCAGTCATTCGAGTTTATACTGGAACAGTACGCCCCTACAGCCTTTTAAGCACTTTAACGATGATATTGATGGATGTGCCTTCGTGTTTTTTACAGGCGGAGTGTGTTTGTTTTTAATCGTTCTGCCATAACATTGCTGGTATTGACGCACTCGTTTCATCTGCGCTACATATATAAACATTTTTGATATTTATCAATACTTCATTCTTAAGGACTAATTTGAGCGAATATAGAGAATTGATAAACCAACACAATATGAATATAATCATAACTATAAATATTTATAATAAAGTTATTAATCATTGTCCTGTTATCATAGTTCATCATTTAATAAAATTATCAGTTCGATAATATACTGAATACAATACGTGTAGATCTATTTTTGGCGTTTAAAGATGTCGTTTAAAGCCACATATCATTTGCTTTGATAGACTAATCAAATTAGTTTAAATTCTATTTTATTAACTTAATCAACAAAAATCAACAAATAATCACAAGATTACGACTTATCATTGGTTTATTTGTTTATATTTATTTTTTATTCTCGATTACACTGTGTCGGTGATGATAAATGATTAAATATATTATGATATTGTTTGTCAACAGTCATCAAAGTGACAGTAAAAAATACTTTTTTTAATATGAATGTGAGTAAGTGGTGCGTGTGCGTGTGTGCGTGAATGCGTGTCTGTGCGTGTACGCGCGCGCGTGTGTGGGAGAGTAATTTTATATTCTATTTCGAAGGACATATGAAAATAAGAGATATGAATTGATTTACTCTGTAATAATGTATATGACTTGTCTAATATGTTATCTTTCACAAATAAAGTTGTTATAATCAAGTTCTTACAACTTAGATTAATCACTGTCGAGACTCTCCAGATGGAATCAACATCAACACACCACAGAAAGAGAGACAATGTGAAATTGTTTGTGTTTTGCCTTAGCACACTACTGCCACGACTTTGGTAGGGCTCGAACCTGAGACTCTGGTATCCCGAGGTGATCGCGCATTGATTGTCTTCATCAGCTGGATTTGTCACATTGAAACAATCCTGGTTGCAAAGATTACACAGTCCTTGATATATCTTTGAGTCAGCACATTTCGATAGTATGCGTATAAATTCACTCGAAGCAGTAAAATTTCCTGCAAAGTTTCTTTAAAATCTAGCCACTGCTTTCAGAAATGTTAATTCCCTGACAGACACAGAGGCCAAATTGTAGATTACATCTGGTTAGTGCAATAGAGGTATGGTGACAGCTAGGTCTTTGTTATTACTGTGGCAAAAAGGGCATTTTAAGGTTAAAGGTCCATTACTAAAACCAAATCGAATTGTCTTTTAAATCTGGAATTGTAACGGGCGTCTGAGAAGGAATATATGACATTCTGCATCGAATGTGACCATATCGTGTTGAAAGTTTGAGTTTAACATAATAATTGATAAATTATATTTTGCATTTTCAAAAACGAAAGTATGTTTTCCAGTTTTCAAATATCTTTGTAATTTTCCAGAAATCTCACAGACAGATGCTGTAAATAGGTTCTATATGAATAATAATACCTACTTTTAATTATACATGTAGTTGAAAGAATTTCACTTCCAATGATGTGCAACATATATTTCTGACTGTTTAACATGCAATAAAGCGAAAGTAGGACAAAAAGACCACCCAGGTCAATATAAGGAAATACAAAACATTCACTCATTTTTCTGCAGCAGTATTTCGAACAGGGAAATACTCCACGGCTATTGTAAAGTTTTAGAAGCCAGTTTCAAACTGCATTACCCTGTTACAATTCCAGAAAATTAAATTTGGTCTTAGTAATTGACCTTAGCAAAACGTTAATCCTCCAAAGCAAATCGTAAAATTCGTAATACCTCCTAAATAAGTAAAAAATCATCGCTAATTGACCCCTCCAATAAACAGTTTTAACCTGTCATTATTTTAATCCGGGGTCGTTATCCAAACGAAATTATTTTAATGGTAAACGCATATCGATAAAACCTGTATTTCAGCTTAGCTGGCACAAAGTGCCAGAGTGATTGTCTTAGGATCGCTCGCCGTCTGGCGTCCGTCGTACGTCGTTCGTTCTTTTTTTTTCCAAACGACATCTCCTCTGAAACCACAAGGCAATTGTTAATGAAACTTGACAGGGATGTTCCTTGCATCTCCAAGTCCTCTCGTAATTGTTCAAGTAATTCAATTTCATGCAGAACTCTGGTTGCAAAGGCAACAGAAATATTTTTTTTCTAAATCTTCTTTTGAAGAACAGGGAGTCCTAGAGCTTAAATAGTTGGCTGGACTGGCGTTAGTCGTTAGTCATTACCTCAGGTCTTTTCTGGGCATTTTTATAACATCTTCCCAATTTCTCCTTCCCTTGATTATGTTGAGATGAGCTTTGATAGAGACAACTTTTTGATAGAGATACTTTCTGAAAAGAAAATAGACGTGAAGAGCAAAACAAGACCTCTGAATCTCAACAGACTTTTATAAGTCTAAAAGTTGGCAGGTGGCATGGCCTAGTGAACCTCTAACAAGATCGGTCAAATTATGACCCCCGGGTAAAAATTGACTCCGCCCGGTGAGCGATATAAGGCAATCTTTGCTCTTTTGTTTTACTGTCCTAGATTTTAAGAATACATGAATCTCGCTCCGAAGACTGTGTGAGAAACTTGACAAGTGCCATAACGCTGACTTTCCTCGTGTTTTTCTTGTGCATTAAACAGCATATAATGCGTTTTATCATACCTCACGTGCTTTTCCCTATATAAAATTCCCATACCGCATCGGTGAACAAGAAATGATGTTACCCATGTAACATCGTGATGCTACACCCCTGTAAGTCTAAAAATAGATTATTGGGTTCTCAATAAAATTTCCTCTCAGGCGCTTATTAAATTAATAGCGTCTGGATCAATGAACGTTTTCAGATGTGTCAGTCGACCAAAATGGCTGAATTTCAACAACACCAGCGCTATGCTGAGTTTTCGGAGACTGATTTGAATACCTTTCTGTTTACAATTGTTATAGTTCTGTAAATAACATATGTAATGTTATTTTACTTGTTTAAGTTTTGTTATTTCATTGAATTTAATTTGTAACACTTGTCTATATCAATATTGTTAATTTCTTAATTCGTAGTTTTTCGGTATAATACATGTAAAATAATCGCCTCAGTTGACATTACTTTTCTCGGGTTCACAATATCTGCTATCACCTTCAAGTGCATTATCATGCATGAACATGACAAGAGAGCCAAGAGGGCCCAATTACCTCGGATGAGAACCAAAACGTGTTTGGAATACAAACCATTTTTGAGCGTGCATGTAGGTTCTTTTCTATTTGATCAGTGCCGTTGAGAATAATTCACTCTTCTATGACTGAACATACTGTAACATGACCAGTGGCCTTCAGCAAAACGAACGGACGGATATACGTATGTATATCGATCGATGATGTATATTACAAACTATTCCAACTGTTATTGTCTTATATCAGACGTATTTATTCTACGTACAAAAAGTAGTTTCTAATTACGTGTAGTTGGCGCAAAATAGCGAAATACTGGTGTTGTACAAACCGAAGACGGCTAATCGAAGTCGCTTAAACTTTAAATCCAACTTCTTAAAATAGATATAATATAGAAGCTTTGATGGATATAGTTAAGCGCTCGAAGGAGAAGAGCTTGGTTGATTAACTATGTCACGGTGGGGAATCACATGATCAAAATAATCTCTAAACAAAAGTACATCTATGAAAAATGTTAGAAAGTAATGAAAGCCGTTTAGCTGTAAATTAAAAATATAGCCTATCTTATGGCAACATATAAGTATTATAGAATTAGACAGGTCTCAAGCACAGTCACCTTTTAATTATGTTGAACACTTCAAAAATAAATTATGTTAGTTTCTCGAAGTGTTCAGCACAATCGGAAGGTGACTGTGGTTGAGACCTGTGTAGTTCTATAATACTTTTATATTGCCATAAGATAGGCTATATTTTATAGTTACAGCTAAACGGTTTTCATTTTTTTCTAACTTTTTTCATAGATCTACTTTTGTTTAAAGATTATTTTGATCACGTGATTCCCCACCGTGTATGTACACAAAACAAACTCGGCACTGTACTAGGTGATGCCCTCAGGAGCATAACCCAAAATTATAAATAATAATTAACGGAAACCTCACAGTATGAAACTAAGAAAAAGTTCAGGATGAAGAAACCATGCCCCGATCTCGCATTTATAAATCATTCCTTTTTACACTGTGTTGGCCCATGCATTATTTAACGAAATGAAAAACAACACACACAGGTAAAAGTAAACATCTTTAATTGTACATGTACTAGTTTGTGCAAAGTGCAAGAACCTCAACTCTAGACTGCCTAAATTATTATTCTCCGTTGGTACTCCTTGTTCGGTGTAGTAGCCTAAAAGTAGTTTTTACATTTTGTTTAGGGTTAGTGTCGTTATCTGTAGTTTACAACACCGTATTGAAACTATGATAAAGAAAAGTCAGGACACACGATACATGTATCATATTCATGTAAAGTAGCTCATTTTTGTGAAAAGCCCTCAAATAATGGAGTTTCATATAATTGCAATTTTGTTTTTAACTTTAAGCCCGGGTTTAAACGCGATTCATGAAAAATTTGAAGTTAACAACGGAGCGGATAAACCTCAAGCAAAGGAGCTGAGCGGAAGATATGGATCAAAGGATTATCTTAAACTTGGCACAGGTCCTGAAAGAATACACGAGGAGAGTTTGGTGAAAGAGTTAATTAAAGACTCTGTAACTGATATACTGAGACAAGTTGAAGTGTTAAATGCTGAAGTTGAAAAGCAAAATGTTCTCATTCAAGAACTCAAAGAAGAAATGAAAGACAATGGGAACTTAATTGACGAAATGAAAACGAGGATAAAAGATTTGGAAGGTGATGATAAACGCTTTGCGATATCCGAAGATGTCATGACCAAAGAAGCAGTTACGGATGATGTGAAAAATCTAGAAAATCCAGAAAAGAAACTTCCAGAAGAGGAAAGAAATAACATCAATATCTTGATGTCAACTAACACTTACGATCCTTCGAGGTTTGATGACCGCAAAGAAAATGGAAAAAGGAATACTGACGAAAGAATTGTACCTTCCGGCAGAGGTGTCCGGAATTTCAAATGGAGAGCAAAAACTTCCGAATTGGAGCAGATCGCATTCAATGTCTACCTAACTAAGGGAATAAAAGAACAAGACCTTGAACAAAACTTAACAGTACCGTTTGACAAAGCAGTGGTTAACTTAGGAAATGCATACAATAACAAAACTGGCATATTCACTGCACCAGTTAACGGAACTTATTTCTTCCATTTTCGTATTGTTTCTAATATGATGGGACTTGCCTATGCATATCTCGTGAAAAATGGCCAGAAACAAGTGTTCAGTATATTAAATCCGCCAAACTACTCTTTTGTAGGGAGAAGTATAGAGCTTCTGTCCCTGAAGGAAGGGGATAAAGTATGGGTTGAGATAACGTACGACGCACCGGTCGAAATCAAAGCCGACTCTCAGCTTCATATAACTGCTTTTTCCGGATTTTTGTTATTTCAGTGATTCAATAGATATCATTTAGGATGTCATGAAAAGGATGTCATAATGTCCAAAGACCTGTGGTTCGAATCCCGGCAGTGGCGGTCGATTTTTTTCCTGACATCCTAGTAAATGATATTTAATTAATATTCTCCTGTCCCGGGTAGTTTGTAAGCCGTTCGGCACTTCTATATGTAATATGTTAAGAGAAAAGGCGTCATTCTGGTGCATACGTCAAGTATTCAATAGATAAGTAGCGACTAAAAATATCCACTTCTTATATTGCTCGACCCATGTGTCAGGCAAACACTGGGAAAATTGCTGCATTGTTACGAACATTCCGAATGTCTGCTTGTGTTAAGAATGTAATGAACATTTTTGGTGAAATGCAACTGTCTGAACATTCCTTACTATAAGTAGTCTACTGTTCTCAAATGTGGGCATCAAAGAAGCATGGACAGAAATCAGTTACTTTGACTAAAGTGCCAGTAACCAGAAATGCATTGAAATGTCTGAACCAGAATTACCAAATGCCTCCGCGAATGCAAAATAGCTCGCATAATTAGATATGCATTATACAATATTACGCGTAATTAATTATGGTTTTCAGTACTTTTCTTTCATAAAATGACAGATTACATTTATAAATACACTGTTGTATTAGGTGAAATCAGTTTGAATTTTCATTGCCCAATTTTTTGTGGTCTACCAAGAAGCAGAAAAGCTGATGGCTGGAGCCGAATTTAAAACACTTGCACGTGACATCAAAAATATGATGTAAAACACATTGTTGAACACAAAATTAGCAAACTGTATCAATAGAATATAAAAAAATGAAGTTTTCAACTTAGTGATGAATATTAAGTGAACGGCCCTCAAAACCTGCATTTACACCCAGCCTTTAGTCCTAAGAAATAAATAAACTGCAATGACATGCCTTACGTGGTTATTGCAGCTAAACCTGTATTTGCAGGATGTTGTAGGAGTTTAACGCCCGTTCCAATTGCAGTGTTGGTCCTTTTAACAGACAGAACATTTACAACCGTACCTGGGAAGAACCAGTACTAGACTCCTATCCTCAGTAAGAAACTGTCAACTTTCTCACATAAAGAGACATCGGTAACTGAGCTCAAACCCATGGCCCTGCGAGAGGTTGCGATGATTTTAAGGCAGCGAGTCTAACCACTCGACCACAGAAGCAGACAATCTGTATTTGCATGAGGGTTTAACTCTTATTTATATAAGAAAAAACCAGCAAACATACTAATAATTGAAAACATCTATCAGGCATAATTTCAATTAGGTTGCTTCATTGATACGGTTTGACTGGTCACTTAAAACAATATGCACATATCAAGCGTTGTTCCGCCGATATTAAATCCCATAATGCTTTTGAGACATGTGACGTCATAGTCACCAGACGTAACGTCACGTCACGACGACGCATACATAGAAACAGCGCCCAGCGCGGACTGGCACGAAATCAGAGTGTGGCAATTGTAATCAGCCAAAATGGCTGAAAAGAAGCCACCAGATATAACGCTCATACAAGTACGACCGCCCGAGGACAAGGTAGAAATCTCCAAAATTACGGAAGAAAATGATAATGCCGTAAAACAGAAATTTACATCAAATGGTGAGAAATCAAAGTTTTATCCTCTGGATCCTACAGTCAATATTACCGGGGCAGTTCCTTTTATCGATGTCTATATTAGTAAACCAAACCGCATTGAGGAAATGTTCCTGGCAAAAGAGAAGAAGGCCCAAGACAAAATAGAAAAGCCACCTGAAGGAAAGAAAGCGAAGAAAGAATCAACGGAAGTTTGTAAGGGGAAGGAAACGAAAAAGAAGAGAAGTACATCCAGGAGATTTAAGAATAAAGTTGAGCCAATAGACAGTGATACAGAGCAAGAACTAAACTCAAAACATCAAGCTGACGATAGCCCTAGAAACCGGAATGCTGTAAGCAGAAAGAAAAAGAAGAAACCAAAACAAAAGAAGGTAATTATTTATTATTGGTAGTGACAACGTGATAAAGACGCGAATTCATCATCTGAACGACTTTGTTTGTTTGTTTGTGTCTTTCCTTTTTTGTTTCTTTCTTTCTTTCAGATGTAATACTAGGAATTGATAATAAATAGTTATTTTACTTTATTTTACTTTGTTGACAGAAAAAAGGAAAGAAAGCAAAATATGAAATTTCAAATGGAGAAACTGCACAGATCGAAGAAGAAATAACAGAAGAAGACGTTTCCAAGAAACAGAAAAAAAATCCAGGTGTGTTCGGATTTATTGGACAGTGGTTAGAAAAGCGAAGGGAGAAACGAAAAGAAAAGGCACAGATAGAAGAAATAACAGAAGAAGATACATCCAAAAAGCAGAAGAAATTTTCATGTGTGTTCGGACTTATTGGACAGTGGCGGGCAAAGCGAAGGGAAAAGCGAAGAGAAAAGGAAAGAAAGGTCCTTGATGCTGCTTTAGCATCGGTTTCTGGTCTCTGTTGCAACGAGGAATACAGAAGAGATGGTTTGAATGTCGACAATGTCGGCATTCACGTGTTTTAAATCAGCATTTAGACCGACTCCCCTAATCATATACTAGAACGTACATAGTTTTGTTACATCTTTTGTGGTTCAAAAATTAATATGATTAAGAAACAGCGAAAGCAAGCAATTTTTAACTGGATCATTTTTACAATTTTGATCAGTGATTATTTTAAGCATTGTAAGCATTCACAATGTATAGTTCGTTGAATATTTAAAATTAATGTGTCCTAAGCAATTTATTTCACATGAATTGAAGTTTTACAACAAGTCGAGTATTTGCCTAACCCTGTTTGAGATAGATATTCTTTCAGTGTGACCAGTTTAGACAACGTCCAGACTGTACTTCCATGTTCTGTCTTAATAATCTGCACTTTAATCCACAGTTTAAAGTAATCTACCAGAACACTGTGTCTCACTCACTCACTCACTCACTCACTCACTCACCATTTCGCTCACTCACTCACCATCTCACTCACTCACTCACTCACTCACTCACTCACTCACTCACTCACTCACTCACTCACTCACTCACTCACTCACTCACTCACTCACACACTTACTCACTTATTCCTACTTGCGCAAGCACTGTAGATGTATAAATGAAAAAATGTAAAAAAAAATTAAAAAATTTGAAAAAAATAAAAAAGATACTCATCAACAATTTCCTACATGCATCAGCATTGTGGATGAAAAAAAAAAAAAAAAAAAACATTCATGCATCCATGCATCCATGCATCCATCCATCCACCGACCCACTCACTCACTCACTCACTCACTCACCCAGCCACCCACCTACCCACTCACTCATTCATTCATTCATTCATTCATTCATTCATTCATTCATTCAGGAAATATAAGACAACCAGAAAACAAAACGTGATGGTCAGAAGTAGTGCTGTTAGAACTTGGTCTCAACGACAACCATAAATATCTGTCTTAGGCATGCATGGGTACAGTACGGTTCAAATACCTCTTTTCAAAAGAAATACAGTCATGAAATATAACTGCCTACTTCAATTTTGAGTGAATATATTTTTTAAATAATAGATAAAGTCATACGGACGCATTGTCAAATTCACATCTGCAGTATTTGTTCAACTTTCACCGCGTATTTTAATTTTTCGGATAAAGCCCTAATTTGTAAAGTATTATATGTCTTTCTATCTTTTTCTACTTATGATTGGTGGGTTGTCGGTCTTGATTTTTGGCAAAGCAATTCAAATGTAATAAGATCGTTTTTTACACTGTTAAACCATAAAAACTACAAGCTAAAATAAATTTTGACTATGTGTAATTTCGTGTTGATTCCTTGTACTCACGAAAGTGTATGTCCTTAAACGTGTAAGTTGCTAGACTACATGCAATCCTGGCAGGAGTTTCAAGAACTTGCGCAGAAATTTCGTGTACAAATCCGATTTAAAGCACATCACATGAAAAATGTTATCATAAATTCTGAAGCAAAAATGTAAAAAAAAACAACAAAAAACGATATAGATGTTGGTTCACATTATCCAGATTTTGCGGACCGAGGGGCCAAGAAGATGATTCTCAATTTGCCTAGATCGGGAGCATTTAAAATGTAGGTCTTTTAACGTTGTCGTATTTAAAAACTAGGCAAACACTATACTGTAGGTTGTGTTATCTTGGCGCTATTTGCAACATCCACTATCCCTAATCAGTTTCTGGTACACACAACTTTTTTCGGAAACATAGGATTATTAATATTAGTAGGAGCTCCAAACCCTAGCTATTTTCCTATATGTGGGATTCTGTGTATGGGTATCAGGGCATGTCCACACGCCGGTATGGGTATCAGGGCATGTCCACAGACCGGTGTTCCTTGTATTTTCGTGTTTCACCACGAAGACGCGCTGCATAGAGCTCCATGTATGTACTGGCAGAGGAGACTTACGCACTTTTCGCACAAAGCTACTCAGCTACAGAGTGTGAAAGTTATGTTTTGAATGTTTAAAGTCCCGGCCGACCCTGAGATTTCTTTTCAGTGGAAATGCCAAGACCCCTGACAGGCACAGATTGAAAAGATAGATCTAGATAGAAAGGAACCCGGGTACCAGACCCTAGCTTTTTGGTTTTTTGTTTTTTTATAGTGCCCAGCGGACTAACTATGGGTTTTTAACCAGTTCATCTCTAGTACTACTGTCCGTTGACTGATGTTAATGATAAGGCTGGTCAGTACTTAATATGGATAGAAATACAATTTTGTTTTTAAATAGAGGCCAATAAATGTGCACACCTAAGTGAAAAGATGTGTGTGCTTGGCAGTATGTAGTAAACCATACAGCTATTCACTCGGTGTTGTATTCTACTACAAGTACATGGCATGGTGTCATAACAGTGGGAAATATAAGCTGAAGAAGGTCCATGTTCGGAAGAATTTTGGGAGTTTCGAAAGTGTTCAGGGTAGGTATAAGGAAATAAAAGATATAACACTCTTATCAGAATTGTTTATTAAATGGTTTATATTGTCCATTTAACTTAAATGAAATGAGTCATTTCTGATTTAGAAACTAAATTTCAAATGCGTAATTACCCTAAATAGCTTAGATGTGAGTATGCTCAATACATTTCCGTACATTATAAGGTTTTCGGCTAGTGCGACAACCCAAACTCTCACCGCCTGTAAAAAGGCATTCCGTTTTACAGAAGCAAAGTATATACATGCTTTTGGAGAAAGCGTTCAAACACATGCACACATACATGTATTAAAAAAATCCAGATATGTCAACCAGTCGCCAGTCTTTCCCGATACCCGGCGACCGTTTGACATTTCCCGAAATGTTCTTGCATTTTGTTGAAGTGCTCGCCGAGCCCGACATTTTGATAAATGACATGACCCACTTCTATGAAAGGTGTGAAAAAACGGTTTTAAGCCGATTACGGGATAACTCCCAGCTAGATGAGTATTTAAATCTACCTTGGTATTCGCAAGACACAAAGCGAATAACGAACTCCCAGCAAGCTGGGTATTCGAATCTGGCTGGGTATTCGCAAAACACGAAGCAAGTACTAAACTCTCAGCTGGCTGGGTATTCGAATCTAGCTGGGTATTCGCAAGAGGCAAAGCGAATACCTTACTCCCAGCTGGCTCGATATTCGAATCTAGCTAAGTATTTGCAAAACGCAAAGTGAATACCCAACTCCCAGCTAGCTTGATATTCGAATCTAGCTGGATATTCGCTGTACGGTTGGCAAATACCGAGCTCCCAGCTAGCTACATATTCAAATATAGCTGGGTATTCGCTGTACGGTTTGCAAAAACCCAACTCCCAATTGGCTAGTGAATTCGAATCTAGCTTGGTATTCGCTGTACGGTTTGCAAATACCCAACTCCCATCTGGCTTGGTATTCAAATCTAGTTGGTTATTAGCTGTAAGGTTTGCAAATAACTAACTCTCAGCTGGCTGGTCACCAAAATCTAGATTGGTATTCGCAAGACGAATACCCAAACCCAGCTGACTGGATATTCGAATTTAGCTGGGTATTCACTGTACGGTTTGCAAATACCCAACTCCCAGCTAGCTGGATATTCGAATCCAGCTTGGTATTTGCAAGACGCAAAGCGAATACCCAATTCCCAGCTGGATGGGTATTCGAGTCTAGCTGGGTATTCGCTGTACGGTTTGCAAATACCAAACTCCAAGCTGGCTGGGTATTCGAATCTAGATGGGAATACGCAAGACGAAAAGCGAAGATACACTGCCAGCTAGCTGGATATTCGAATATAACTGGGTATTCGCAAAACGGAAAGCGAATACCCTACCCCCATCTGGCTGGGTATTCAAATCCAGCTGGGGATTCACAAACGCAAAGCGAATACCAAACTCCAAGCTGGCTGGATATACGAATTTAGTTGGGTATTTTAGTAATTTTAGCTGGTTATTCGCTGTAAGGTTTGCAAAACTATTTCTCAGCTGGCTGGTCACCAAAATCCAGATTGGTATTCGCAAGACGCAGAGTGAATACCCAACTCCCAGGAAGCTGGACATTCGAATTAAGCTGTGCATTCGCTGTACGGTTTGCAAAATACCCAACTCCCAGCTATCTGGATATTCGAATCTAGCTGGGTAGTTGCAAGACGCAAAGCGAATACCCAATTCCCAGCTGGATGGGTATTCGAGTCTAGCTGGGTAACCGCTGTACGGTTTGCGAATACCAAACTCCAAGCTGGCTGGGTATTCGAATCTAGAGGGGTATACACAAGACGAAAAGCGAATATACAACTGCCAGCTAGGTGGATATTCGAATATAGCTGGGTATTCGCAAAACGGAAAACGAATACCCTACCCCTATCTGGCTGGGCATTCAAATCCAGCTGGGGATTCGCAAGACGCAAAGCGATTACCTTACTCTAAGCTGGCTGGGTATTCGAATCTAGTTGGGTATTTGCAAAACGCAAAGTGAATACTCCCAGGAAGCTGGATATTCGAAATTAGCTGGGTATTCGCTGTACGGTTTGCAAATACCCAAATCCAAGCTGGCTGAATATTCGAATTTAGCTGGGTAATCGCAGGATGCAGGCGAATAACCAACTCCCAGCTGGCTGGGTATTCGAATCTATCTACCTTGGTACTCACAGGACGCAAAGTATATACCCAATTCCCAGCTGGCTGGGAATTCGTTTCTAGCTTAGTATTCGTTTCCAGCTGGGTATTTGCTGTACGGTTTGCGAATTCCCCACTCCCAGCTAGCTGGGTATTCTTTTCTAGCTGGGTATTCACTGTACGGTTTGTAAATACCCAAATATTCGAATCTAGCTGGGATCGAAAGACTCAAAGCGAATGCCCAACTCCCAGCTGGCTGGATATTCGAAACTAGCTAGGTATTCGCAGGACACAAAACGAATACCAAAACCCATACTGGCTGGATATTCGAATCTAGCTGAGTATTTGACGCAAAGCGAATAACAAATTCTCAGCTAACTGGGTATTTGTTTCTAGCTAAGTATTCGTTTGGTATTTACTGTACGGTTTGCGAATACCCAACTCCCAGCTAACTTGGTATTCGTTTCTAGATGGGTATTAGCTGTACACAAAACGAATACCAAACGCCATACTGGCTGGATATTCGATTAAAGCTGGGTATTCGAAAAACGGAAAGCGAATACCTAACTCCCAGCTGGCTGGGTATTCAAATCCAGCTGGGAATTCGCAAAACGCAAACCGATCAGCCAACTCCCAGCTGGCTGTGAATTCGAATCTAACTCGGGTATTCGCAAGACACAAAGCGAATACCCAACTCCCAGCAGGTTTGGTATTCGAATCTAGCTGGGTATTTGCAAGACGCAAAGCGAATTCCCAACTCCCAGGTGGTTGGATGAATATTCCCCAATTGAAACAAATGCCGTGGTAAAACAAACATGACTTTAAATCAAAATAAAATACTATGAATTATGGTTTGGCCTTATGTATGCTCTAATAATATTGTTTCAATGCGTTTACAAATCGTACTTAATTACTACTATATTAGGTAATATCCTTTTGTTTAGGTTTTAAATCAAGAAATTTGTTCGTTATATCCCGAATTTTGCTATATCCAGAGTCTCTATATGGAGTTTGTTGTAGACCACCAAACAGTGCAGCCTTACACGCACGCAGAAGAATGAATGCCTTAACTTTTAGAAAAGGGAGCAAACAAGTTACACGTGCTGAAGAAAAGGTAAATACATACAAAATGTTAACACAACACGAAGTCATGAAAAAACACATATAACCTTTGCACACCGGCATATTTTGTTACACACTCGACAGCAATGCATGTGTTTTTGTAAACACTGTACATCACGTTATGCTACTTTCGGTTTACTGCGCGTGTTGTATACGTCAGCAAATAGATTGAGCTGTAACATGAAAGTAAAATTTCCATTGGCCCAATACAGAGGTCACGCGCAGGGGTCACCCTGTCTGCTAACCTGCGCATGGACTTTTTTTTTTTTTTTTTTTTTTTTTTTTGCTAACGAGAGGTCAATTTTAAGCGTTCTCATAAGATGTCAATATACCTAGGTTTGAGTACGACATGTCTGTTTTATGTCTGTGAAAAAATATTTGCACGCATCCCACAGGGGCCTGTACGCGAACGTTGGTAAAATGAAAATTTTCAAAGCTGGTAAAATTGTGTCCAAGGTCATTTTCAAGGTTGTCTTAAAGTGTCAGCATTTGCCTCGGACGTCTGAGATTTCAACATTCAGGAGCTGTCGGCATAGCCTTTAAATTCATACAGACAAAACGTGTTCCATACGGTAACTGTCACTTCTATGGAAGGCCAAACCTGTCTTAACCCGCATATACGGTTTATTACGTTATAGGCGTTCAGAGGATATGGGTACATAGTAATAATATGTTGAATCAGAGTATACCACCTTTGTATGGTCCGTTACCCGATATTTTGGTAAGTGGGCTAATCCGCATGTGTGTTGCTCAAAATAATGTCCTTACTTTCATTTGAGATAATCCATTTAATTTAACAGTACTTGTGTTTTTTATTCAATGCTTTTTGCTCAGGTCTTTTTGTTTTTAGCTTTACAGAACGAAGTCCAGCAGAGCTTATGTTGAGTAATTTGTCCGGCGTCCGTCCGTCTGTCTGTCTGTAACCTTTCCTTGGTAACACTCTGCAGGTCCCAATTTTCATTTGACCTTTATGAAACTAGCTCAGAAGATTGTATGCAACATGTAGATGGTCCCTATCGCGTTAGGGTTAGTGGGCCAAAGGTCAAGATCACAGTGACCTCCGATAGCATTTACTTGATAACACTCTACCGGTTACAATTTTCATTCAACTTTCATGACCTGAACATTGTAAAATCATTTCTGCTTAATATTTTGAGATCTTATTATCAACAACAGTCCTTCAACTCCATGGGATGATTTGTTTTACTAAATTGGTAATCCTTTCAATGTTTGGGATCCGTGATTCAAGATCAAGGTCACTGTGACCTCTGTTTCTTTCCTTGGTAACGTTGCAAAGTATTTTCACAAACTTACTCAGACAGGCTCAGTCAGTCCAGTATACTGGGCTTTTTGGGCCACTTGTTAATTTTATAAGTCATTCAAAATCATTTAAATACTTTGTTCTCGAAAGTATTTGTTCCTAAGTCGTGATTTATATAAGCGAAAGCCACTTTGAACCGTAAACGTGCAACTGAACAGTACTGGAAACGTTTAGCGTATTATAATAAGTACAACTTTTGGATAAAACTCAACAAGTTTATCGAAGGAAATGCATTTAAAATGAAGATATGTTACTGCAAACTCATTTTATCACCGTTTTCTAGGCCACATGGGTCAAGGTTGGGCATACCTAAAAAGGAGGTCGCAGAGGGGTCAAATGTAAAGATATACCCCAAGTATTATACCTTTTCGTGACGTACTCATCAAGACAAAAAGAATGACGTATGACACGACCCGGTTCTAGAGAAAAAAAATTCAGCCCAAATCCACAAATCGCCACAGGTCGGGACCTGTGGAAAAATTCATTTTTCGAGCAATTTTTTTTCTCTCCATCTTTGCAGGGATTGTACAGGAGTCATTTTTATCGAAGGAAATGCATTTAAAATGAAGATATGTTACTGCAAACTCATTTTATCACCGTTTTCTAGGCCACATGGGTCAAGGTTGGGCATACCTAAAAAGGAGGTCGCAGAGGGGTCAAATGTAAAGATATACCCCAAGTATTATACCTTTTCGTGACGTACTCATCAAGACAAAAAGAATGACGTATGACACGACCCGGTTCTAGAGAAAAAAAAATTCAGCCCAAATCCACAAATCGCCACAGGTCGGGACCTGTGGAAAAATTCATTTTTCGAGCAATTTTTTTTTCTCTCCATCTTTGCAGGGATTGTACAGGAGTCATTTTTATCGAAGGAAATGCATTTAAAATGAAGATATGTTACTGCAAACTCATTTTATCACCGTTTTCTAGGCCACATGGGTCAAGGTTGGGCATACCTAAAAAGGAGGTCGCAGAGGGGTCAAATGTAAAGATATACCCCAAGTATTATACCTTTTCGTGACGTACTCATCAAGACAAAAAGAATGACGTATGACACGACCCGGTTCTAGAGAAAAAAAATTCAGCCCAAATCCACAAATCGCCACAGGTCGGGACCTGTGGAAAAATTCATTTTTCGAGCAATTTTTTTTTTCTCTCCATCTTTGCAGGGATTGTACAGGAGTCATTTTTATCGAAGGAAATGCATTTAAAATGAAGATATGTTACTGCAAACTCATTTTATCACCGTTTTCTAGGCCACATGGGTCAAGGTTGGGCATACCTAAAAAGGAGGTCGCAGAGGGGTCAAATGTAAAGATATACCCCAAGTATTATACCTTTTCGTGACGTACTCATCAAGACAAAAAGAATGACGTATGACACGACCCGGTTCTAGAGAAAAAAAAATTCAGCCCAAATCCACAAATCGCCACAGGTCGGGACCTGTGGAAAAATTCATTTTTCGAGCAATTTTTTTTTCTCTCCATCTTTGCAGGGATTGTACAGGAGTCATTTTTATCGAAGGAAATGCATTTAAAATGAAGATATGTTACTGCAAACTCATTTTATCACCGTTTTCTAGGCCACATGGGTCAAGGTTGGGCATACCTAAAAAGGAGGTCGCAGAGGGGTCAAATGTAAAGATATACCCCAAGTATTATACCTTTTCGTGACGTACTCATCAAGACAAAAAGAATGACGTATGACACGACCCGGTTCTAGAGAAAAAAAATTCAGCCCAAATCCACAAATCGCCACAGGTCGGGACCTGTGGAAAAATTCATTTTTCGAGCAATTTTTTTTTCTCTCCATCTTTGCAGGGATTGTACAGGAGTCATTTTTATCGAAGGAAATGCATTTAAAATGAAGATATGTTACTGCAAACTCATTTTATCACCGTTTTCTAGGCCACATGGGTCAAGGTTGGGCATACCTAAAAAGGAGGTCGCAGAGGGGTCAAATGTAAAGATATACCCCAAGTATTATACCTTTTCGTGACGTACTCATCAAGACAAAAAGAATGACGTATGACACGACCCGGTTCTAGAGAAAAAAAATTCAGCCCAAATCCACAAATCGCCACAGGTCGGGACCTGTGGAAAAATTCATTTTTCGAGCAATTTTTTTTTTTTTTTTTCTCTCCATCTTTGCAGGGATTGTACAGGAGTCATTTTTATCGAAGGAAATGCATTTAAAATGAAGATATGTTACTGCAAACTCATTTTATCACCGTTTTCTAGGCCACATGGGTCAAGGTTGGGCATACCTAAAAAGGAGGTCGCAGAGGGGTCAAATGTAAAGATATACCCCAAGTATTATACCTTTTCGTGACGTACTCATCAAGACAAAAAGAATGACGTATGACACGACCCGGTTCTAGAGAAAAAAAAATTCAGCCCAAATCCACAAATCGCCACAGGTCGGGACCTGTGGAAAAATTCATTTTTCGAGCAATTTTTTTTTCTCTCCATCTTTGCAGGGATTGTACAGGAGTCATTTTTATCGAAGGAAATGCATTTAAAATGAAGATATGTTACTGCAAACTCATTTTATCACCGTTTTCTAGGCCACATGGGTCAAGGTTGGGCATACCTAAAAAGGAGGTCGCAGAGGGGTCAAATGTAAAGATATACCCCAAGTATTATACCTTTTCGTGACGTACTCATCAAGACAAAAAGAATGACGTATGACACGACCCGGTTCTAGAGAAAAAAAATTCAGCCCAAATCCACAAATCGCCACAGGTCGGGACCTGTGGAAAAATTCATTTTTCGAGCAATTTTTTTTCTCTCCATCTTTGCAGGGATTGTACAGGAGTCATTTTTATCGAAGGAAATGCATTTAAAATGAAGATATGTTACTGCAAACTCATTTTATCACCGTTTTCTAGGCCACATGGGTCAAGGTTGGGCATACCTAAAAAGGAGGTCGCAGAGGGGTCAAATGTAAAGATATACCCCAAGTATTATACCTTTTCGTGACGTACTCATCAAGACAAAAAGAATGACGTATGACACGACCCGGTTCTAGAGAAAAAAAAATTCAGCCCAAATCCACAAATCGCCACAGGTCGGGACCTGTGGAAAAATTCATTTTTCGAGCAATTTTTTTTTCTCTCCATCTTTGCAGGGATTGTACAGGAGTCATTTTTATCGAAGGAAATGCATTTAAAATGAAGATATGTTACTGCAAACTCATTTTATCACCGTTTTCTAGGCCACATGGGTCAAGGTTGGGCATACCTAAAAGGAGGTCGCAGAGGGGTCAAATGTAAAGATATACCCCAAGTATTATACCTTTTCGTGACGTACTCATCAAGACAAAAAGAATGACGTATGACACGACCCGGTTCTAGAGAAAAAAAAATTCAGCCCAAATCCACAAATCGCCACAGGTCGGGACCTGTGGAAAAATTCATTTTTCGAGCAATTTTTTTTTCTCTCCATCTTTGCAGGGATTGTACAGGAGTCATTTTTATCGAAGGAAATGCATTTAAAATGAAGATATGTTACTGCAAACTCATTTTATCACCGTTTTCTAGGCCACATGGGTCAAGGTTGGGCATACCTAAAAAGGAGGTCGCAGAGGGGTCAAATGTAAAGATATACCCCAAGTATTATACCTTTTCGTGACGTACTCATCAAGACAAAAAGAATGACGTATGACACGACCCGGTTCTAGAGAAAAAAAATTCAGCCCAAATCCACAAATCGCCACAGGTCGGGACCTGTGGAAAAATTCATTTTTCGAGCAATTTTTTTTTCTCTCCATCTTTGCAGGGATTGTACAGGAGTCATTTTTATCGAAGGAAATGCATTTAAAATGAAGATATGTTACTGCAAACTCATTTTATCACCGTTTTCTAGGCCACATGGGTCAAGGTTGGGCATACCTAAAAAGGAGGTCGCAGAGGGGTCAAATGTAAAGATATACCCCAAGTATTATACCTTTTCGTGACGTACTCATCAAGACAAAAAGAATGACGTATGACACGACCCGGTTCTAGAGAAAAAAAAATTCAGCCCAAATCCACAAATCGCCACAGGTCGGGACCTGTGGAAAAATTCATTTTTCGAGCAATTTTTTTTTCTCTCCATCTTTGCAGGGATTGTACAGGAGTCATTTTTATCGAAGGAAATGCATTTAAAATGAAGATATGTTACTGCAAACTCATTTTATCACCGTTTTCTAGGCCACATGGGTCAAGGTTGGGCATACCTAAAAAGGAGGTCGCAGAGGGGTCAAATGTAAAGATATACCCCAAGTATTATACCTTTTCGTGACGTACTCATCAAGACAAAAAGAATGACGTATGACACGACCCGGTTCTAGAGAAAAAAAAATTCAGCCCAAATCCACAAATCGCCACAGGTCGGGACCTGTGGAAAAATTCATTTTTCGAGCAATTTTTTTTTCTCTCCATCTTTGCAGGGATTGTACAGGAGTCATTTTTATCGAAGGAAATGCATTTAAAATGAAGATATGTTACTGCAAACTCATTTTATCACCGTTTTCTAGGCCACATGGGTCAAGGTTGGGCATACCTAAAAAGGAGGTCGCAGAGGGGTCAAATGTAAAGATATACCCCAAGTATTATACCTTTTCGTGACGTACTCATCAAGACAAAAAGAATGACGTATGACACGACCCGGTTCTAGAGAAAAAAAATTCAGCCCAAATCCACAAATCGCCACAGGTCGGGACCTGTGGAAAAATTCATTTTTCGAGCAATTTTTTTTCTCTCCATCTTTGCAGGGATTGTACAGGAGTCATTTTTATCGAAGGAAATGCATTTAAAATGAAGATATGTTACTGCAAACTCATTTTATCACCGTTTTCTAGGCCACATGGGTCAAGGTTGGGCATACCTAAAAAGGAGGTCGCAGAGGGGTCAAATGTAAAGATATACCCCAAGTATTATACCTTTTCGTGACGTACTCATCAAGACAAAAAGAATGACGTATGACACGACCCGGTTCTAGAGAAAAAAAATTCAGCCCAAATCCACAAATCGCCACAGGTCGGGACCTGTGGAAAAATTCATTTTTCGAGCAATTTTTTTTTCTCTCCATCTTTGCAGGGATTGTACAGGAGTCATTTTTATCGAAGGAAATGCATTTAAAATGAAGATATGTTACTGCAAACTCATTTTATCACCGTTTTCTAGGCCACATGGGTCAAGGTTGGGCATACCTAAAAAGGAGGTCGCAGAGGGGTCAAATGTAAAGATATACCCCAAGTATTATACCTTTTCGTGACGTACTCATCAAGACAAAAAGAATGACGTATGACACGACCCGGTTCTAGAGAAAAAAAATTCAGCCCAAATCCACAAATCGCCACAGGTCGGGACCTGTGGAAAAATTCATTTTTCGAGCAATTTTTTTTTCTCTCCATCTTTGCAGGGATTGTACAGGAGTCATTTTTATCGAAGGAAATGCATTTAAAATGAAGATATGTTACTGCAAACTCATTTTATCACCGTTTTCTAGGCCACATGGGTCAAGGTTGGGCATACCTAAAAAGGAGGTCGCAGAGGGGTCAAATGTAAAGATATACCCCAAGTATTATACCTTTTCGTGACGTACTCATCAAGACAAAAAGAATGACGTATGACACGACCCGGTTCTAGAGAAAAAAAATTCAGCCCAAATCCACAAATCGCCACAGGTCGGGACCTGTGGAAAAATTCATTTTTCGAGCAATTTTTTTTTCTCTCCATCTTTGCAGGGATTGTACAGGAGTCATTTTTATCGAAGGAAATGCATTTAAAATGAAGATATGTTACTGCAAACTCATTTTATCACCGTTTTCTAGGCCACATGGGTCAAGGTTGGGCATACCTAAAAAGGAGGTCGCAGAGGGGTCAAATGTAAAGATATACCCCAAGTATTATACCTTTTCGTGACGTACTCATCAAGACAAAAAGAATGACGTATGACACGACCCGGTTCTAGAGAAAAAAAATTCAGCCCAAATCCACAAATCGCCACAGGTCGGGACCTGTGGAAAAATTCATTTTTCGAGCAATTTTTTTTTCCTCCATCTTTGCAGGGATTGTACAGGAGTCATTTTTATCGAAGGAAATGCATTTAAAATGAAGATATGTTACTGCAAACTCATTTTATCACCGTTTTCTAGGCCACATGGGTCAAGGTTGGGCATACCTAAAAAGGAGGTCGCAGAGGGGTCAAATGTAAAGATATACCCCAAGTATTATACCTTTTCGTGACGTACTCATCAAGACAAAAAGAATGACGTATGACACGACCCGGTTCTAGAGAAAAAAAATTCAGCCCAAATCCACAAATCGCCACAGGTCGGGACCTGTGGAAAAATTCATTTTTCGAGCAATTTTTTTTTCTCTCCATCTTTGCAGGGATTGTACAGGAGTCATTTTTATCGAAGGAAATGCATTTAAAATGAAGATATGTTACTGCAAACTCATTTTATCACCGTTTTCTAGGCCACATGGGTCAAGGTTGGGCATACCTAAAAAGGAGGTCGCAGAGGGGTCAAATGTAAAGATATACCCCAAGTATTATACCTTTTCGTGACGTACTCATCAAGACAAAAAGAATGACGTATGACACGACCCGGTTCTAGAGAAAAAAAATTCAGCCCAAATCCACAAATCGCCACAGGTCGGGACCTGTGGAAAAATTCATTTTTCGAGCAATTTTTTTTTCTCTCCATCTTTGCAGGGATTGTACAGGAGTCATTTTTATCGAAGGAAATGCATTTAAAATGAAGATATGTTACTGCAAACTCATTTTATCACCGTTTTCTAGGCCACATGGGTCAAGGTTGGGCATACCTAAAAAGGAGGTCGCAGAGGGGTCAAATGTAAAGATATACCCCAAGTATTATACCTTTTCGTGACGTACTCATCAAGACAAAAAGAATGACGTATGACACGACCCGGTTCTAGAGAAAAAAAATTCAGCCCAAATCCACAAATCGCCACAGGTCGGGACCTGTGGAAAAATTCATTTTTCGAGCAATTTTTTTTTCTCTCCATCTTTGCAGGGATTGTACAGGAGTCATTTTTATCGAAGGAAATGCATTTAAAATGAAGATATGTTACTGCAAACTCATTTTATCACCGTTTTCTAGGCCACATGGGTCAAGGTTGGGCATACCTAAAAAGGAGGTCGCAGAGGGGTCAAATGTAAAGATATACCCCAAGTATTATACCTTTTCGTGACGTACTCATCAAGACAAAAAGAATGACGTATGACACGACCCGGTTCTAGAGAAAAAAAATTCAGCCCAAATCCACAAATCGCCACAGGTCGGGACCTGTGGAAAAATTCATTTTTCGAGCAATTTTTTTTTCTCTCCATCTTTGCAGGGATTGTACAGGAGTCATTTTTATCGAAGGAAATGCATTTAAAATGAAGATATGTTACTGCAAACTCATTTTATCACCGTTTTCTAGGCCACATGGGTCAAGGTTGGGCATACCTAAAAAGGAGGTCGCAGAGGGGTCAAATGTAAAGATATACCCCAAGTATTATACCTTTTCGTGACGTACTCATCAAGACAAAAAGAATGACGTATGACACGACCCGGTTCTAGAGAAAAAAAATTCAGCCCAAATCCACAAATCGCCACAGGTCGGGACCTGTGGAAAAATTCATTTTTCGAGCAATTTTTTTTTTCTCCATCTTTGCAGGGATTGTACAGGAGTCATTTTTATCGAAGGAAATGCATTTAAAATGAAGATATGTTACTGCAAACTCATTTTATCACCGTTTTCTAGGCCACATGGGTCAAGGTTGGGCATACCTAAAAAGGAGGTCGCAGAGGGGTCAAATGTAAAGATATACCCCAAGTATTATACCTTTTCGTGACGTACTCATCAAGACAAAAAGAATGACGTATGACACGACCCGGTTCTAGAGAAAAAAAATTCAGCCCAAATCCACAAATCGCCACAGGTCGGGACCTGTGGAAAAATTCATTTTTCGAGCAATTTTTTTTTCTCTCCATCTTTGCAGGGATTGTACAGGAGTCATTTTTATCGAAGGAAATGCATTTAAAATGAAGATATGTTACTGCAAACTCATTTTATCACCGTTTTCTAGGCCACATGGGTCAAGGTTGGGCATACCTAAAAAGGAGGTCGCAGAGGGGTCAAATGTAAAGATATACCCCAAGTATTATACCTTTTCGTGACGTACTCATCAAGACAAAAAGAATGACGTATGACACGACCCGGTTCTAGAGAAAAAAAATTCAGCCCAAATCCACAAATCGCCACAGGTCGGGACCTGTGGAAAAATTCATTTTTCGAGCAATTTTTTTTTCTCTCCATCTTTGCAGGGATTGTACAGGAGTCATTTTTATCGAAGGAAATGCATTTAAAATGAAGATATGTTACTGCAAACTCATTTTATCACCGTTTTCTAGGCCACATGGGTCAAGGTTGGGCATACCTAAAAAGGAGGTCGCAGAGGGGTCAAATGTAAAGATATACCCCAAGTATTATACCTTTTCGTGACGTACTCATCAAGACAAAAAGAATGACGTATGACACGACCCGGTTCTAGAGAAAAAAAATTCAGCCCAAATCCACAAATCGCCACAGGTCGGGACCTGTGGAAAAATTCATTTTTCGAGCAATTTTTTTTTCTCTCCATCTTTGCAGGGATTGTACAGGAGTCATTTTTATCGAAGGAAATGCATTTAAAATGAAGATATGTTACTGCAAACTCATTTTATCACCGTTTTCTAGGCCACATGGGTCAAGGTTGGGCATACCTAAAAAGGAGGTCGCAGAGGGGTCAAATGTAAAGATATACCCCAAGTATTATACCTTTTCGTGACGTACTCATCAAGACAAAAAGAATGA
>JAFMSR010000001.1:70493833-70509128 GCA_022818135.1 Saxidomus purpurata | reverse complement strand
AGTATACGATATTCTTCATCCTGGTAACAAAAAATACCCCTCCCCTCCCTCCCCATATAGACATTTTAAAAAGTATTTAGTTACCTCCCCTACGCCCCCTGACACGATTTCAGCAAAACAGCTTAGGAGTCAAGGCCCCTTAAATAGCTCCCTTTTAGCTTGTGGGCTACTAAAACGGCGTATTAACCTATTTTAGCCACACGGATGGACAGCCAAGCTGAATCCAGTATATCCCCCTTACACTTTGTTTTCGGGGGGTATAATAACCATATATAAAATATACCGGCTTATAGAGTGTTAGTGCGGGGCAAGTTCGGCTATAGGCCAAACGTGCCCCTTCTCGAAGGGCCGGACTAGCCCCCGGCAGTATTTACAAAAATATCACGTGACATCATCTTGCATGGTGCAGAAAATGGAATTTACATGGTATTATAGCAAAGCCCATTATCCTTTATTAATATACATATAAGAGTTTAATCTGAATCTTAACGGGTCTCAAGAAAAATAAAAACTGAAATGGAAATTGAAAATTTTGGCACAAATCGAAAAAATGAAGTTGTGACCCGCGGACGTCCACTACGTGGTAAATCTTCCGTACGCACTGTTGCTTGAAACGTTGATTAAGGTTTCGAATAGTACGGCTAGAACTGCCAAAAACCCTAGCAACCTCATTCGTCGCCATACTGGCATTAAGCATACCGATGGCACGTTCACGTATATTCGGTGGAATTTTAGACATATCAAAACGAAAGAAAACTTAATAAAATTATTTTTTTTCATCGTCTTTTTCTTATTGACAGCAAAGTTTATAAAATCAGACTGAAAGGTTTGATTTTATAAACACGGATTATACTGGTCCGTGCATGCACGAGAAAATCGATTTAAACTTTTTGTTTTTTGTGTAATGCGTACAATCCAATTAACATTGATTTTATTTGACACATAATCGTTCGTCCGAACATATGTAGGGCATTGGACATGTTGATTTCTTTTTATAACATTAAAAAAATATGTATAGGAATCGGAAGTTTCTTTTTTGGTTCAGTATATGTATATAAAAGCGTCACAAGTGACGTCATAATATTGATGACATCTTTATATCTTGTTTAAGGCGCTATATGTAACCAGATGCCGAACATACCCCGAGGCCGAACTAGCCCCGGTCTCCCCTAGACTTGGTTGGTTCCTATACGGGATATAGAAAATAAGTGATTTTATTTAAATGTAAGGGAGCTCTTGAAAAATGAATACACCTTGATAATATGTAGAATTGTCAAACTATGTGAAGTTTCGTACTGGACAGAGTTATTATGTATCCCACCACGAAGTAATGTGGAGATTTTGTTGTGCATATTATAATTTGGGGTCACTAGTTTAAGGTCAAGGTCACAGGGACCTGAAAACCGAAAACGCGTCCGCGCTTATTCTCCACAGTTCCTGAAGAATTGTCATGAAACTGTGCAGAAAGCATCGGTATGAAGAAATTGTGTGTATCAAGGTCATAAAGGTGGGATAAATGCGTTTTTCGTGATAAACGGTAACTAGTTTATTTCATTATTTGAAATCTACATTTTGTGGTGCGGTGCTGATAGACGTGTGTATAATATTAACTCAAGGTGGGATGCGACTCAACTTCATTTCTCGAATTTTCTCATGAAATTCACACTGTGCATAATTCAGGATATTTCTGATTTGAACCCCGCTTCCATTTGTTTGATAGCTCTTATGGTTTCTATGCTATAATGCTTCAAACATGGCCACTGACGTCACTTTTTGCACAGCACGCTATTTCATGTCATTTCTATGTTTTTCCTTCATCGCGCTTTAGATTTAAAATGTAATAACAATATGAACTAATATGATCATTGCATTTAAAACGTCCTTCATAATGGTGTAAAATTCAATGGAAACGTTTTGACGCTTTCGACGTTAGTCGCATTTTTGTGACGTCAGAACGGGAAAATTCTACAAAAGTATTGCTATAAATTTTGCCTTAAAAGTTTTTTTTAATTCAAAATCTGCTCGATGAAAAAACGTATAAGTTTGATATGGTATGTAAAAATCATCTAACGTTTTTTTGAAACAGTCAAAAAGATAGGTCACCGAATTCGTTAATTTACGATTTCACCAAGTTTTACCCCTACCCCAAACCTTGTTTTAACGCTGTGATGAACTGGGAGTTACACGTAACGTTTCATTCATCTTAAAGACAAGATTATTTGCGGAAACGTTAGTATTTTTCATTACAGCAATTAATATATAATGTTTTGCTTTGATAAAAGCTACACATAATTTTCTTTCTGAAACAATTGATAGGTAAATGTAATCTGCCAGCAGTGGAGACTTTGAATCTAATTATGTTCGATAATAAAGTTAACAGAAAGTAAGTTTAAAATGTTCTGTATTATTTACAAATTTATTACATATGAAAAGCGATTATGAAAATGTAATTATTGTACATTCTCACCACAAAACATATGGCTCCCGAAAACAGATCACCTGTTATACCCTGGTCACATTAACGCTGTGAGCCCCGTACGAGTAGGTTTTCAGTCGAAACTTTGCAAAATCGCACGGAGTCCGTACGAACATCGTTGACTCTTGCGAGCATCGTACGGATTTTTTGAACTCGTAGAGGACTCGGTGGACTCGGTGAGAATGTTTCACCGAGCTCCCGAGCTGTCGCAGAGCTCGTAGAAATTTTCGAAGTCGTGAGCAGCTCGCAAGGGCCCCGTACGGGCACCGCAAGGGCCCCGGCATAGCTCGTACGGGCATCGCACGATGTCCGTGCGGATTTGGAACACCGCGAGTCCCATAAGAGCTTGCCGGTGCTCGCACGACTATCGCAGGGTGGTCGCAGGGTCAACGTACGATGTCCGCACGATACTACGGACACCGGGCGGGGAACTTGCGATGTCCGTACGGGGCCCGCAGGGCTTTACGTTCGCCGTACGGACTCCGTACGACATCCTTGACGATTGAAAATGGTATAAAACGAGGGCACCGTGCGGATACCGTACTTGCGAGCACCGCACGACTTGTCTGCGATGTCCGTATGGATATCTTACGCTTGCATCCTCCAAAAGATCGCACGGGGCCCGTAGGCATGTGACCAGAAGCTACGATTGTACGGAGACCGTACGGATTTTAAAAGTTGGTGGAATCGTACGATTTTATAAAACGTACGGACATCGTACGGATATGTGACCAAGGCATTTGATGGATAGAAAAGTGTAACACACCCATGATCTACGACATCGATTCGTCCAAATTTATATTCGTGGACACTATTCGGTTAATTTCATTGTTTCAAAGTAAATATTAATTGTCTGAATGCTGGATTTTTTTTCGGTTAACCTAGGTTTAGTATTAATCTTTTCCGCTTACACATACCGTAAACCATTTACACAGTCCCGTGCATACGCTAATTGCAAATGATGGTATGAAAGACCAGTGTTTGATATCTTTCTTGCAAAATATTTTGAAATAACTTTACTTTGTATTTTCAGAACAGTTTAACTTCTAACTCTCTGCGATTTTGTTGTACGATGCCAACATTTCTCAAGTAGTTCAAAGCAAACTCAAATTTCATCACAGACGATGCTGCCTTTTGTTCAAGATTATGGTGATAAAACAAGCGTATGAGCACACAAGTATCTTCACGTGAATCATGTGCATAGTATTTGCAGTCGAACTCCCTCTCATATATATTAACAAGAGACACTGACAGACCTTTTTTGGTTATTGACCTGTATATCGGCAGTGTGCCGACAAATCCATAGACCTGTTTCTGAAAAGTCGTTCAAACTTCCCGTTTTTATGAAACTGTTAATGTGGATTCGCAAATCAAAAATTTGTCCATTGTGTGCGACTTAAATGTTTTTTTTTTCACTACTCAATAACCGAATCTATTCTATGAAGTCTTTCAAGGCCGTACCAATAGAAATATCAGGAAGCGTTTTTCCATACTTACAGATAACTTGTGATCGTTCCTTACAGGAAGTGTCAATCTATTCACTGCTGAGGCTTGTGTTGTGATACTTCCATCAGGAACTACGAACCGGTCGAAGCTCGAACCGTCGCTTGAGCAGGCAGAAATTTGCACAATTTCCGCCTCATTTCCTAGGGATGTTGTTTCCATATCGTAAAATATGTAATTTCCGCCAACAACAGACTCATTTGCTTGACTAAATTCTAATGTATCTGGTATTCGTTCCGTATTAATGTCTTCATTTTTCAGTTAACATCCTGACTCATATGTGATGCCTTCTTTTATTTCACTAGATGTATTTACAAACAGTCTTTTCCTCTTTAATTCAAACCGCCTTCGCTTTACATGTCGTTCTTTCTTGTAACATTTCTGATAATGCCTTTGTTTGTCCTTTGAACATGTATATTTACTAGTCATTTTCTGAGGAGATAGATAATTATTTTCTATGACTGTATTTACATATGAAATTCCATCATTAAACTGTGTAACTCCAGCAGAACAGCGAGTATCAAAGCTTTCACTTGCATTATAATTTCTAATTTTTGAAGCTTTGCTCCAGGCAACACTGTTTAATGATTCGTTTGTTTGTGTTGAACCTGTTGTCATCAATCTGCCAGAGTTTGAAATGAACGGTGTTCATAAATTTTCAAGGTCTAGCCTAATCCCTGGTCAGTGAGTTTTGCCTTTTGCCAGATTTGCATGTTTCTCAGTTGTAGAACCCATATTTAATCACCACTTACCACACGCGAGGTGATTCCCATACATATGTGGTATAATTGCTGATAAAGACTTTTTCATTTCCTCTTCAGTCGCACTTCTGTTTTGTTTTACTGCGTATGAGAAGTTTTTCAAGAAACTGTCCGTAGTTTTGGATGTTAGACTTTTATGTTGTTTCTGTAGTTTATCTACTTTAAAACACAAACACGCACGTGCGCACACACACACTCATCGGCATGCACGCGCATTAAAAACCAAGCATCTTAATCTAAATATAATATATAGAGAGAGCGAGTACAGTAGACTCCCAAAATCCCGGACCACTCAAAATCTATGTTTTACGGATTTTGACGTGAGTTTAAATGTTTGAATATGAATTTTAATAAAGACGATAATGTTTGCAAGGGAACCACCTTAATTCATATAAATGTATATCCCGTATACAGGAAAGACCAGAGTAATGAAAATTACAAAGTCTGGTTCCCAAATAATCCAGTCACCTCAAATATCCGGTCGAAGGCTGACCAGAATTTCGAGGCTTTACTGTACACCCCGGGTATTTGGCTACCTACACGCCGGAATGATACCTAAAACGCCTGTTCAGTGTACATGTCTAATGTTAGTGGTCATGCCAATAAAAAGGTATTTATTTAACATTTATTGAAGATTTGCTACTGCTTTATAAAGGAAAACGTAAAAACACACTTTTCCCTATATATCTGTAAGATGTCCGTCTCCAGTTTCACGAAATAACGTGAGAAAAAGTTGTACATTATCATGTTTATGTATAATTTAAGAGGTTGGAATACTTATCTCCAAAATTTAAGCTATTATGTACATAAATAAAGATATTTTCTAAAAGCAAATGGAAAGCAAACATTCAGTAAGTAAGTCACTACTCTTGTTTCATTGAAAATGAAAAAAACATTGAAAGTAGATCTATTTTTCTGAGCCATGTGTGTGGAATTTTGGCTACCGCTGACGATTAGCGTAGATACATGTTCCGTCCTCGCCGGTTTTGTCGTTCAAAGGGGTACCGCAATCGCCATATTAGTTTTTTAATGAAAATGGATTGTTTTGAAAATGAGGGATGATGTGTTATGAACAACCTACGATATAATGGCATAAAATGGCATCACCCTTTATGCATGGACATTTTCATGATCTAAAGACATTTCTTGACGCCAAACTCGGATATAGAATGTTTGATTTAAATTACATCATACCACTTGAAGTTAAACACATCATAGATAAACTTGACATACATAAATCTACTTTAAGTGTCAAAATGTATCATTTTCCGCACATATCTTCATATTTTTACCCATTCTCTTTAATTTTAATGACTGATATTTTCACCATTAAGAGCAAATTCATTTACCAGAAAAATGCTGACTTAAACTCTCCGCAAAATGCAAAAATAGGTGTGTATTTTGGTTTAGTTAGTCCCTACAACAAACATTCGATGACGTGAAACTGATGTTTTGTATTGTTTGTTACGTTGTGTCGTTGTATCTTGAATATGAATCTTTTCTTATTGGAATAGTGCTTAGTAGTAAGTAAGATGTAGGACAGACAACGCAATTTGTAAATTATCAGTTGCAATCCACTTGATTTAACGCGTTTTCGACAGTCCAAATTTATGGATTTTCTCCACACAGTTGTTTCGTTTCTTTGGTCCTACAATGCGGTTTTAAGCTATGGGGAAATTCGTCTACTGTTCCTTTAAACTATTCAGTTTTGCGACTAAATTTCTTTAACCTATTTGCACCCAGTGTATACTACAATATATACCATTTCAACAGCTACGCTTCGAACGATGTCGTTTGATCAGGATTTAAGTTGTGAGCCATTTTGATCACAGTTCTGCAGATACCCATATTTAAAGAGAATCTATGTAAAAATGGGCTATGTAGCAAAGGTCGCTTTTACGTTTCAAAGCCAACATTGTAATGATTCTTACGGAATTACAGATTTAAACAGTCTTCTTTACGCGAGCGGAACATAAACTCAAAATCAAGAATGAAAATCATTAACAGCACTGCAAAACTCGACACGGAAAAATAAACCGAATAACAACAGGACAAGACATATTCACACGGCTACACACATAATTTTTTTAACCAATTCAAACATGACAACAGACAGTCACACTGTTAACACCAAAAAAGTGAACTGAATATCACAAATTATACAACAGACATTAACACCTATAATCACAACACAAAAATATAAACCGAATAAAAAGTAAAATTAAAACATCGCAAGAGACATTTACAACTCATAACATGACACGAAATACTTTACTGTATTACAAAATTACGGGAAAGCGAATCGAGAAAACGACGATGCAAAAGGCATTCGCGCTACAAAAATGATCACGGACAAAATACATTTACTTCCTATATAAAACAACCTTGACATTCACACTGCAAAACACGACCCGGAAAATTAAACCGTTTAACTGCAGTGGAAGAGACCTACTGCTGAACACGACACGGAAAAAGAAAAATAATAACAACAGGCCAATGAAAATTCACACTGTCCAAATGCGGGAAAAAATAACGACATGTTGTTCAAATAAAATTTAACTGCACAAAGTTAATTCCTGAAACAACAACATCTGAATCCATTTAATGTCTAGTTTTAAACGTAATGTGTTGCTGAGAGTAAGATCATCTAAGAAAATAATGTATTTATTACCTTCAAAACTAAGGGACGCCTAGGTCACTTTTAAACTTTTTTTTTTCTAGGCATTAAACGCCCGTTTACAGGCAGACAGTTTATCGAAATTTCGTTCTTAGGTACTAGACTTCTAAGTTATCAGACATGTAATTGAAATTGATCACTCCGACAATACAAGAAGAATCAATATTCCGACTCTTCGATCAGGTACTAGACTGACGTTTAGTCCTCTTATTTCAGTCAATCTTTTTTTTCTATTGTGTAATCACCTGTCAACTTAATCCTTTTACCACCCGCAGTAAATATGAGATAGAGATTATCAAACCTTGTTAGAAGGAAACCGCCGATTGTATTCAGTTTGATCAAAGTTATTACATATTAAAATACAACATACCATTAGGTTCCCTATATTGTAATAAAAACATTCTCAGCTCTAATGGTTGCTCGAGGAAATATTGCATAACGGTTTTCAAGGCAATTTAGATGCGTGTGTAGATTAAAATTAAACTGAACGATAAATTCATAATTAAAAATGAATTATTCATTTGATACTTTTATTTCGTACAATTCAAACAGAATAAATGTAAATCAATAAAGTGCTCAGGATACGGTAGAAATTATTCCTGGTTTCTGGTGTGACTAATTTAATTTGTGAACTGTACGACGCGTACAAAGTACAATATATTATATCATTTCTATCGTATCATATAATATCTACCAATGTTAAGTATGTTACAACACTATGTACACTATAAAAACAGAAAGGAAACTTTACACTGAAATGGGTGGCAGCTGGGTTGCCACCCATTTTGGTGTAAAGTAACCCTATTGTTTTTATGGAAACAATACACCCTGCTATCGGGGAAGCAGGACACCGTTCATGGTGTTACTTAACACGTTTTTCACAAGACAAACGTAACACGTTAGTGTAAGCGTACACTTTCATTACATATAAACCCTTTCATCAATTCATGACGGCAAAATCTTGACTCATTGGTCCTATCACTCCCATCCCATTTCTCGAGAATGTCAAACAGATGGTTTGTGTAAGACCAATATTTAAGAAGATCTTAGTCAGTGGTTACGTAACTAAATTTTCAAAGAACTACTTATCTGAACTCTTTACAACATTCTGACGGGTTTCATAACTAAACGTCACGAAAAGACTTTTCGTTCATAATTTCGCGAATAATAGCAAAGTGTTCATGTATGATACACGGATGTGTCCGTCTTAGTCACGCTACAATTTCAGACCATAACCATGTGCATGGAACGCGGCATAGAATTAAGGCACATGTAAGTCCTTGGTCAGTCGACTTGTTTACGATACACGAATTTTAGGGCCAAGTTACACTTCCGTGTTACTATATCCCAGTCGGTGTATCTGACCAACTTACACTTGTACGGATTTACAAAACGCCAGATCGGGAGTATCTCTTCACTGATTTTGGAGTAAAATTGCATTTCGGTGATTCTCTACTCGCACACGGTGTAACTTACACGGTAACACCATTGTCCAAGCTGGTTTACATTATATTGAGAGATAATTAACACTTATTTTTTACAGTGTAGATTTTTAACCATTATTATGTAAGTGTACATTGTCTATTGCAATTTGACCGCTATATTTGGTCTCTGGCACGCAGTTATGTACCTTCACAATTTAGGTGTTTGGAGCATATAGATTTTCCATTGTCTGTTCCGTTGTCCTACGTAACTTAAAAAGCATTGTAGATAAAGTCAAAAAACATTAAATAAGTGTTAATCATTATATGAAATTGCGTATGTGGGGTTTTGTTTTATATATGTAAAGGACAGCACATAAATAATGTAGACTACACAAACAGCACTTACCTAACACACACATAAGGTTAAATTCGAGTTTACCGCCTTGTAACGATCGGTCACCCGAACTATTGGTAACTAGGTGTTTAATTAAGTCTAAACATGGCAAGTTTGGAGATTGACTTGTCCTGGGTTCTGTCATGGAATGCCTAATACACAAATAGACATATAGACAAATAGCAACCGTGTATGTATCGCTTTTTAAGCAGTTTTTGAAGTTTAAAAAATCTTGAAAGTCAGTAGAATTTTTGTGTATAATCATTTTTACTGGTACATGTACACCATATCTTGAAAAACGAGCTTAAACGTCAACCCGAAGAGGACCGAAGTTAATATACCATACCAGTCTAAGGCTAATTCCTTATTTCTATTTATTGCTATTACACAGAAGCAAAACGATAATTATCATGTTAAAGTGCTATCAATATATACATACTGTAAATCATTTCCTGACCAAATCGTCCTTCCTGTAATTTGGACATACTATTTGTTTAAAGAAGTGTATGCTTGAAAATTACTTGGAGAACTGTATCACATGATTTTGTTTCATTTTGCCGAGAAACCTAGCCTCGTATTGAGCAGGTTGATAATATAGCAAATACATGCACTAGTACATAATAATGTGCTGTATTGCCCAAAAGTGGTTGGACCAAATCAGTGCATTTTAGTCAAAATCTTCTCATGACTGTATAAGAAGGCAAACAACATCTTAAAACCGATCCTGTTTCAGATTAAATTACATCATTCAGAATAACGCATCTTCATTTATATCAGGCGCATATATAGCCTTTAGAAGCGTTTTATGTTTTCAATAAAAATCTACTTCCTTTTTAGCTCATCTGGCACAAAGTGCCAGAGTGAGCTATTAGGATCGCATTCCGTCCGGCGTCCGTCGTACGTCTGTCCGTCCGTCCGTCCCTCCACCATTTCCTTCAAACGACATCTCCTCTGAAACTACTGGGCAAATGTGGATGAGACTTTGCAGGGATGTTCCTTGCATGAAGTTTTATCAAAGATGTTCAAAGAATTCTATTCCATGCAGAACTCTGGTTGCTATGGCAACAAATAGGAAAAACTTAAAAAATCTTCTTCTCTGAAACCACAAGGCCTAGAGCTTAGATATTTGGCATGTAGCATTGTCTAGATGAGTGCTGTTTTATAATGTTTATCTGACTGTTGACGAGTGTTGTTTGATAGTGTTTATCTGACTATAGATGAGTGCTGTTTGATAATGTAAATCTGACTGTAGATGAGTGCTGTTTGATAATGTTTATCTGACTGTAGATGAGTGCTGTTTGATAATGTTTATCTGACTGTAGATGAGTGCTGTTTGATAGTGTTTATCTGACTATAGATGAGTGTTGTTTGATAGTGTTTATCTGACTATAGATGAGTGCTGTTTGGTAGTGTTTATCTGACTATAGATGAGTGCTGTTTAATAGTGTATATCTGATTGTAGATGAGTGCTGTTTGATAGTGTTTATCTGACTGTAGATGAGTGTTGTTTGATAATGTTTATCTGACTGTAGATGAGTGTTGTTTGATAGTGTTTGTCTGACTGTAGATGAGTGTTGTTTGATAATGTTTATCTGACTGTAGATGAGTGTTGTTTGATAGTGTTTATCTGACTGTAGATGAGTGTTGTTTGATAATGTTTATCTGACTGTAGATGAGTGTTGTTTGATAATGTTTATCTGACTGTAGATGAGTGTTGTTTGATAATGTTTATCTGACTGTAGATGAGTGTTGTTTGATAATGTTTATCTGACTGTAGATGAGTGTTGTTTGATAGTGTTTATCTGACTGTAGATGAGTGTTGTTTGATAATGTTTATCTGACTATGGACGAGTGCTGTTTGATAGTGTTTATCTGACTGTAGATGAGTGCTGTTTGACAGTGTTTATCTGACTGTAGATGAGTGCTGTTTAATAATGTAAATCTGACTGTAGATGAGTGCTGTTTGATAGTGTTTGTCTGACTGTAGATGAGTGCTGTTTGATAGTGTTTATCTGACTGTAGATGAGTGCTGTTTGATAATGTTTATCTGACTGTAGATGAGTGCTGTTTGATAGTGTTTATCTATTTATTATTAGATGACAAGTGGACATTAAACTGAGAAACCACCTCTACTTATTACAAAATAAACTTAGGGAACCAATATTTTGATATTGATCGACCATTAAGCAATTGCTTTTTATAAAAAATCACTATCACTTTGGGATTTCTCTGACGATTGTATCGTTTCATATCTTCAGGGTTCTGTATCCGACTACATCGCATTTTTACCACGATTAAGTCATTCTAATGGAAATATTAATGATGCATCACCAGTTTAAAATACTGATGCAGACGGCATAACCAAGTCTTTTATCAGTGTGTTTCCTTGCCTGAGTTAGCAAACGCTTATTCAGTGAAGTAACGTAAGCGGAGTTTTCAGGAGAAAGGATATCTACACTTTAAGGAGTTTGTAAGGTGTAATAAAATGCCAGAAAGGGAATCTTTAGTGAGTTTGATATCAGGATTGGGAGAGACGAGTACCCTTCATGGAATTCCAAAAATAGCTACATCTAGACAGAGGGTTGTTAAAGTTCTCTGGTGTCTTCTGCTTCTTGGTAAGGCATTTAGGAACATTCGACCATGGTTAGATCGCGTTAACAAAATGGTTGTGCACAAATCAAAAAAAAATTCTTACTTGTACACACGTCAGCCTGGTAAATGATTAACTGTGTATAGTGTGAACAAGAACTACCTTGAAAAACGTTGGGGCGTATATGTATAAATTAGTGTTTATTAAGTCAAGTTATACCACTCGCTCCCTTAGGGTTACTTTATTGTTAAAAATTGACTTGATAAACTCTAACTTACTTAGTGTTTAACCTCATTTGACCGTTTGCATAGCCACCGACATGTATTGTTGGCGGAGCTAAAGTGCTTTCTATGTATTAGTTAGTGTTTATCAAGTAAAATTTAAACAATTAAGAAACTCCAAGGGAGCGACCGGGGTTTCTTAATTGTTAAAATTTGACTTAATAAACTCTAACTTACTTAGTGTTTACCCTAATTTGATCTTTTGCATAGCCACCGACTTGTATTGTAGGCGGAGCTAAAGTGCTTTCTATTTAGAGCGAACTCTTAATAAATGAAGTGATTTCAGTAGTTAGTTTTATTCAAATAGAAAGACTTTTATTTGAAAATCTGAGCGATTCGATTGGTGGGCAAATGAGGTCAAAAAAAACAAAAATAATATCAAACAGGGAAAGCCACGTACCAAAAACGCAGCCTCCCCAAAACGAGCCCCACAGCACCCAAACACTTATACATGTAAGAGCGAACTCTTAATAATTAAGTGATTTCAGTAGTTAGTTTTATTCAAATAGAAAGACGTTTATTTGAAAATCTGAGCGATTCGATTGGTGGGCAAATGGGGTCAAACACTAACAATTACTTTAGTATAAATTAGTTTAGATAAAGTTTAGACTTATTATATCTGAACTGGTAAAAGGCAATGACGAAATACACATTTAAGAAGTCGAACTGGTGTTAGAAATTGATCTCACTCTTGTGTCACAATTGTTATCGCTTGTTTTTGCTTTGTCTTGTTTTGCTTATAATCTTGAACTTAAAATTTAATTTTGGATATTAAACTTTTATTCGGATTTTTCCTAAGCGCAACGTCAAAATGCATATATATATATATATCCTATATGTCCTATATGTATATTTATAACATTACTGTTTTATAATACAGTCAGCGCGACTTTGCTCATTTACTGCAATATTTACGTATATATAGCATTCTATCTTGTACAAACGAAGAGACATTGTCAAGCAGTTTTCATCAGGGTGCATCTTTGGATTTGTGAACCGAGAAATGGAACTCCTTAAATAAATTGACACAGCAGTATGCAGTTTCTTTAGTTTCTCATTTCCTCTATTTCCAGGGACAATTGCTGTCTTCTCCACCCAGTTGTACGAACTATGTGACGAATATTACAGTTATCCAACAAAGACAACAATGAAGATAAAATTTGCCCCACTTCTGTTTCCTGCCGTGACTGTCTGCAACATGAATCCGATAAAATATTCATCTATATTTTATTTTGATCAATTGTATACTACGCACATGAACGCTTTGCTAGCCGAATTTAACGAATTGTTGCACCCCGATTTCTTCAGCGATGAAGTAATGGAGAATCACAACAATTCAAGGGACAACTTTAACGCTTGGAAGAACAGATTTCTTACCGGGATTCAAAATATTTCTAAAGAAGATCGTTTAAAACATGGCCACCAGGCAAAAGATTTCATTTTGAGCGCATCATTCGCAGGTATGCTTAAAACCTAGTTCCTCGTACATGGAACCTAGGCATAAAATTGTCAAACTGGTCATAATTGGTCTAACTTAGACGAGACATTAGAGATGATATTTTTTCATACGATAATCATCGTTTTTCACCTACTCTCAGCATCAGCAATAACCAGCTATTAGTTGTGTAATTCTTGTTTTCTATGCTGAAAAAATTACAGCTGACGTACTTAAATAAGAGGTGTCCCTCGTAAGTGACGGAGTAGTGAGTCTGGAATATGCACTATTTTATTGCTTAAAGTGCTAAGATTCAAAGTTCGGTATAAACTCATTGCATACAGTGGCAAAGTAATCTGACAAATAATTCACAAAAAATAGAGGGAGATAATTCACAAATAAAGCAACATACTCGAGTTAAGCTCCGGACAAGTAATGCAACAAAGGAATATAAATACAACATAGACCAGGTAGAATTATGGTTCTTTTACACTGAAACTTCCTCACATTAAGCTCTATCACGATATAAAGTTTCAAGTAATTCTCTTTGTTACTTTTGCAGCTATGCTCCGGGCAAGAAAATTCAATAAAGGGAGATAATTAAAATTAAGGCAATATATGAAAATGTAACAAAGGGGTAGGGAGTAATTAAGAAAAAGAGTTATGGTTTTGTGCACTTCGTTTTCCTTTAATGTATTATATCACTACATGCGATAAAAAAAATCCTTCATTACTTTTAAGAGCTATGCTCAAGACAAGAACATATAGCAAAAACGTTTCAATTGCTCCCACTACAATCTGTAGAGCAATAGACCAGCAAATATTGATGGCTACATCAGCCCGAAGTTTTAATAGTTAAAAAATTCAACCAATTGTTAAAAAAAGAAAGGATCAAAGTGTTAAAGATTCAAATATCAGACCAAAATTTTAGTTAAGAAAAATCACTACCAATTGTTAAATATATAAAGCGTCAAAGTCTTAATTTACAGCAAGCGTTTACCTTACATTCCTGTTAGGTTTAAATTCACAAAGTTGAATCTTTTATCACAGATTTTAAACATTAAACGTCCGTGAAACAACATTGAACTTGACTTGTATCATAATTATTATTAGATGCAACTTAACAAGTATTATCTTAATTCCGTTTGTTAGCTGACTAATTATTAAGATGTATGCGTTACTTAAAGCATTGTAGGTGCATATATAAGCTGAATTATAAAAAAATATACATTCATATTTGAAACTTCAATTTTATTATTTATTCAATTTGTTTGCTGATTGTTCAAATGCATTTTTAACTAAAAAACTTTAGTTTCATTATTTATTTCATTTGTTAGTCCGCTGTTGACTTATTGATAAAACGATGTATTTCTTTTCAGGAAATCACATATCACCGAGGCTATTTTCAACCACTTTCTCCCATTTGTACGGCAACTGCTTTACACTAGATAAGGATGATATTATAGCAAGAGGAAGCGGGCATGATTACAGTCTTTATGTTGTATTCAATGTAGAAAAGGAACACTACGTGAAGCGGTTTTCATCCTCCTATGGCGTACGCTTAGTCTTACATGAAAAAGGAACATACCCTCTCCCTTCTCTCGAAGGAACAACTCTTAGTACAAACTATGAAACACATATTGGAATTAGGATGACACGAATAACTCGCCTGGGAGGAAATTATGGCAATTGTGACCATGGAAATGACTTTGAAAAGAACTATAAGACTAAATACACAGTTCGACTGTGCTACG